>JANAVB010038417.1:4537959-4741832 GCA_029216955.1 Iris pallida | reverse complement strand
TACCTATTGAGAAGGATTCTCAATGAGAAGGGTGTTGATGAAGGTTTCCTTTGAATTTCAACCGATCAAAACGACAATCCTAGCTAGCAAGTCCCTACTAGCTCCCACTATGGTAGAGGGTTATGATGCAATTGATTAGGGCCAATTTAGGCTTGATTTGGATATTAGGGGAAGGAATTTGGAGAGGAATTTCTAGGGTTCTTAGCAAGTGTAAAAAGAGGCAAGGGGCCTTGATCATGTGACTTTATAGGAAGGGGAAGGGGGTGTTGTTGGCTGCCATTGATTAATTAGGGTTAGTTTTTAGGTCTAGATGAGTGGCTAAGAGTTGTCCACCCAATTCCAAGCTCTCCTATTGGTTCAACTAGTCATAGGCTAACTTTTCCACAAATATCCTAAGAGTAATATCTTACCTAGAATATCTAGATATTATTACCTTGTCATGACTAGGTTACCCTAATCAATACACTAAGCCCAAGGCTAATCTAGATTAGGCTAAGTTTCTAGGTCAAGCCTCAACCTAACAATTAGCACATATTTAATAATAAAAAATTCAAAATCACCAAAAAGTCAAAATGACCAAAAATACCCTCAAGTCAAAAATGTGGTAGTGACAAGTCTACCCTCCTTAAAAGAATTTCGTCCTCAAAATTGAAAGGAGAAACTAAACTGGTGAGAAGGATAGAAAATCATACCTCAAGGTCCAAAAAGATAAGGGTATCGCGCGTGCATCTCATCCTCCCGTTCCCAGGTAGACTCTCCTAGAGAATGATGCCTCCATGCGACGTGAACCAAGGTATCATCTGGTTCCTCAGTACCTTCTCTCGTCGATCCAGAATCTCCACAGGCTGCTCTGGATAGCTAAGAGTAGGTCCTACCTCGATCTCCGAATGATCGAGTACATGGCTAGGGTCGCCACGTACCGTCTCAACTGCGACACGTGAAATACGTTGTAGACTCCCACTAATGCAGGTGGCAAATCTAGCCTGTAAGCTACGTCACCGACTCTCCGCTGATAACGAAAGGTCCGATGAAGCGCGGGCTAAGCTTCCCACCTCCACTAAAACGTATGGTACCACGTGTCGGAGATATCCTCAGAAAAACCAGATCTCCGACCTAAACACCATCAATGTTTCAAATTAACTATAATAATCAAACATGATCAATAAAATCATAAAACAAACAATCCTACTTCTAATCCTATCTCTAAGTTGTACCTCAAACTCCAACGGTCTACGGTGGCTATCGGCCCAATGCCGATGTCTGTCCTGCGCCACGCGAAGTCGATCTCTGATGAGCTTCACCTTCTCGGCTGCATCCACAACCATCTCAGGTCCCAATAAAGCTCGTTCCCCGACGTCATCCCAAGACAAGGGTGTACGACATCTACGCCCGTACAGTGCCTCGAACGGTGACATCTCAATGCTGGCCTGAAAGCTGTTGTTGTATGCAAACTCCACTAAGTGTAGGTGATCCTCCAGGATCCAAATCAAGACACAAGTCGCAGCATGTCCTCGAGTGTCTGAATAGTCCTCTCTGACTGTCCGTCCGTCTGAGGGTGGTATGCAGTACTAAACTTGAGCTGAGTGCCAAAACTAGTCTGTAAACTCCTCCAGAAATGGAAGTAAAGCGACTATCCGATCGAGAAATGCTCACCGGAACCCCATGAATCCTGACGATCTGTCGCATGTACATCTCCGCCAGCCTCTCTGTAGACGTACACACTTTAAATGGCAAAAAGTGAGCTGATTTGGTCAACCTATCTACGATGACCCAAATCGCGTCTTTCCCTCCTGGAGTACGCGCAATCCCGAAACGAAGTCCATCGTGTGTTTCCCACTTCCATTCCGGAATGGGCAACGGCTGCAACAATCCTCCTGGCCTCTGCCTCTCTGCCTTCACCTGCTGGCAGACTAAACATCTAGCGACGAAGCGTGCTACCTCCGCTTCATCCCACACCACCATACATGCTCCTCAGATCTCTATACATCTTGTTTGCACCTGGATGCATAGAGTACTGGAACGGTGGGCCTCCTATGACCTGCTCCCGAAGCTCTCCACTGGGCACACACAGTCTGGAACCGTGCCTCAATGTGCCATCCTCTGCAATGGTGAACTCCTCGTCCACCAACCCTGCTCGAGCCTGCTCTCGGATGTACCACAGAGCAACATCATCGAACTGAATCGACTTGATCCTCTCAATCAAGTCCGACTGAATCTACAGACCCCACATCTGCATCTCCACTCCTGGTACTAGCACCTCGATCCCCAGGCTCTCAAGATCTGCTAGCAAGTGACGATCTGCCGTCAAACACATGGCTGTCGGATATCTGCTCAAAGCATCGGCAACCACGTTGGCCTTCCCTGGATGATACTGCAGTACAATATCGAAGTCCTTCATCAACTCCAACCATATGCGCTGCCTCATATTGAGCTCCTTCTGTGTAAACACATACTTCAAGCTCTTGTGGTCTGTGAAGATCTCCACACGCTCTCCGTATAAATAGTGTTTCTACAACTTCAAGGCAAAAATAACTGCCGCCAACTCTAAATCGTGGTAGGGTAGTTCTTCTCATGCGGACGTAACTGCCTAGAAGCATAGGCAATTACCTTCCCATGCTGCTGCAAGACACAACCCAAACCCTTCCCAGAGGCGTCACTGTAGATAGTGAACCCGCCTGATCCTGATGGCAAAGTCAGAATCGGAGCTGTCGTCAACCGCTTCTTCAACTCATCAAAAGCGACCTGATACTCCTTACCAGATATACTCTGCATCCTTCCGGGTCAGCCTAGTCAATGGCTCTGCAACCCGGAAGAAATCCTGAACGAACCTCTGTAGTAGCCTGCCAATCCCAGGAACTCCTGATCTCCGTAACTGAAGTCGGTGCTGCCCACGCCTCAACTGCCGTGATCTTCCTCGGGTCAACTGAGATCCCATCTCCAGTCACAACATGACCCAGGAAATCAACTCGGTCTAGGAAGAACTCACACTTGAGAGCTTGCCATAAAGCTCTCCTTCCTGAGAGTCTCCAGAACCACTCTCAAATGCTCCTCATGCTCCTCCGCGGTCTTCGAGTACACCAAAATATCATCGATGAACACCACCACGAACTTGTCTAAGTACTGGTGGAACACCTTGTTCATCAGGTTCATGAATATCCGGGGCATTAGTCAACCCAAACGGCATCACCAAAAACTCGAACTGGCCATACCGCGTCCTGAAGGCTGTCTTCGGGATATCCTCCCTCTTCACCTTCACCTGATGATAACCTTACCTCAGATCAACCTTCGAAAATACCCTAGCTCCGCTCAACTGATCAAAGAGATCATCGATCCGCGGCGGTGGGTACCTGTTCTTGATCTGGTTGTTGAGTGCCTGTAGTCGATACACATCCGTACCGTCTATCCTTCTTCGGTACATAGAGCACCGGTGTACCCCATGGTGAAGAACTAGATCGATGAAGCCTTTGTCCTGCAACTCATCCACCTGTTTCTTCAACTCCACCAACTCGCTGTTGTTCACCCTATAGACGTGCTGAGAAATCATCTTGCGTAGGCACTAAGTCTATAGAGAACTGAACGTCTCTGTCCGGTGGAAGTCCTGGCAAGTCCTCCGAAAGACATCCATGAACTCTGCTATCAATGGATGTGGCACTGTCTGCTCCTCAACTATAACTCCGCAGAAGACTCCGCTGCCCTTCCGCCTCCCGCCTGGCGAACTCGAACTCTGGCTCTCCTGGCGGACAGAAAAGAACTCTGCCGCTACGGCAATCTATACTGGCATGGTCCTGCTCAACCAATCCATCCCGAGTACTATATCGTAGTTCGGTAGTGGCATTACAAGCAGACTCACATCCAGTTCTCGGCCTCCCAAAAATACTCTCCGATCCCTGCAAATATCACTGACGAGGATAATACCACCCCCGGTCGTGTATTGCAAGTCCTGGGCAACGACTCAGAAGCAAGATGGTGTCGAATAGCAAAAGATGACACGAAGCTATGGGAAGCCCCTGAATCAACAAGGCAAAAGCTGGAATGGAGTCAAGAAAACAGAACCTGCAATAAGATCTCTATAGCCTCTGCATCCTCCGCTGCCATGGTGAATGCTCGCCCCTGCTGGCCTCCCCTGGCCTGCTGATGCTGCGTCTGCAGGGCTGGTCCCCTCTGGGCCTACTGGAGCCTTGGCTCCGGCTCCCTGAGCTGCTCTGTCTGTAGAGAGGGAACAGTCCTTCATCTGATGCTCTGACGATCCGTAAAGAAGACACTTCCCCAGTCTTTCCTGCACACTCAGTCCACCCATGCCCTGGCCTCTTGTAGTAGGCACAACTGGTGGACTGCTGTCTCTGAGCCTGCTGCTGCCTTGCTGCTGCTGTACCTGCTAAAAAGGTGCACGGCCCTGTCCCTGAGGTTGATGCTGAAATGGCCTCTGCTGAGACTGCTGCTGGAAGTGAGGCCTCTTGGCCTGGCCTCCACTGCTACTGGATCCCAGAAAATCCCAACCTCTCTTCAATTTTAACCCTAGGTCGTCCTCTGCCGCCATAGCTCCTGCTAAGATATCTGCGAAGGTGGCATCCCGGTCACTCTTAGTCAATGACCGGACCTCCCTGATCAAGCCCTTGGAACTTCCTCGCCTTCGTCTTCTCGCTCAAGTCCTCACTGAATCTGCTCAACCGACAGTACTTTTGACATATTCCCGACTGTCTGGTTCCCCTGAACCAGGCTCTCGAACTGCTGCTCTATGCTTTCCAATGCTACATCCGGAAAGAATTGCTCCTTGAACAGCGTCTTGAATGCTGACCAAGTCTGCTCCTGAGTTCCCACTCGGGGGTCTGTCTGATACACGTACGGGCCAGGTCCTGCATCTGGCTGGCTGCCGCCTCGATTGAAGGCGGGCTGGTATCTCGGCCAATCAGAATATCTCCTCTACATGCTCTATCCTGTCGTCCGCAAAGTGGATGCCCTCTGTACCATAGAAATCCTCGGACGCATCTTCTGGAACTCCTGGATGCCCGGCGTCCTCGGCTGGTACTGATGCTGCTGCTGCTGAGCTGGTCCCTGGATGGTCACCATCTCCACTGTCGTTCGGACCAGCTGGTGAGCCTCGTCTATACCCTGTCGGAAATGACAGTCTGACGCTGCTGCTGCTGTGCTGGTGGGACTCCAGTATCCTCTACAAAGGAAAATAGATGGCCCGCATCAACCATCCCCACAGGTGGCTGCTGCTGTGGCTGAAGAACATCCGGTATAACCGGGGTCTGCCTCTGAACTGGTGGAGGTGCTCCTCCGAAGGCTGCAGATACTCCAACCTGAGTAGGTAGTAAGGGAGCTGCCACCTCAGGTCCTGGCTGAACTGTACGAGAAGTGGCAGACCTCTCTGACATACCTCCCGTGGTGGGGCGCTGCGATCGTGTCTCAACCATCTTGGAGACAGATCAAACAAGAGGCAATTTCTGAGAATGAGTCGAAATAGCAAAGGAGGTCAGTTTATATTCAAGAGAAGGCAATAAGCACAAATTTAGATAAAAGGAATCTGATTAAGGGTTTTTCCTAATGTGATTGAGTACCTTCAAAATATTAATCCTACTGCAGGCTGCAGTGATACTCTAGTTCGAATACCACCGCAAATCTAGACCTGCATGGGCACCACTAAAAATGTGTCACGACCCGTACCCTAGAGTAAGGACACAAAAGTGGGTACGTCCAGCCTACGCCGCAGTATCGACGGTAGAACGCTGTCCTAGGTCACAACATCTAACAATATAAGGTACCTGTACAATATATACACTCCGAGTGGAGGTGACAATACATAATACAGTCTCAATCACATCTAAGGCAGAAGATTGAACGATATCATAAATATAAAATCTCAAAGGAAGTACAAACAGAAAGGAAATAAGTCTAAGTGTTAAACGACACAATAACAGACATAATACAACTCAACCCAAATGACAACATAAGTAAGATAAAGCCTAACTAAACTAGTCTAGGCAGTAGGGGTGATAACATCAGCTAGAGCTGGGTCCTCCTGAGAGTCCAACTCGCAAGTGTCGTCTAGGGCTGCTCCATAATAGGTAGTGCAGTAAGCCTCATCCTCATCCTCTGTAATATATCAATAGGTAGTCAGGACAGGAGCGAGCACAATACATCTCACGCAGTTCATATCATGTCAGAAGATAATAAACATGCAATAGAGTACGATATATGAATAACTGAAGAAAGTACATGAAGTAAAAGAGATACTGTAATGGAAATATCTACTATAAGTAGAGAACTATCAGTGACTAGTGAATCAGAGTACAAGCTAGACATGTGAACAGGTGGAGGTGATTCAAGAGAGGTGATTCAAGATTATATTACTTGGAATTATTCACATGCTATTTTACTCCCCCAGCCCCAATCAATACACAAGGATCCAGACATGTTACGTTAAGATTCAAGATTTCACTGCCTCCGTGATGAGAGCACACATGAAATTGATTCATGGGGGCTCTGCGAACATGAGAGTACATGAATCCAGAGTAAGCATGAAAAGTGAAGCATGATGATACATGATGTAAGTGAAACGCACAAGAAATGAAGTACCTGATGCTCCTGAGGGGATAACATCTCATAAATGATCCATATAGTACCAATCCGTGTTACCAATGTGACAGCATACAAGTAAAGTAAATCTAGAGCAGGAATATAAGTTCTAGCAAGTATGAA
Source organism: Iris pallida (assembly GCA_029216955.1). NCBI lineage: Eukaryota > Viridiplantae > Streptophyta > Magnoliopsida > Asparagales > Iridaceae > Iris > Iris pallida. Next base: position 4,735,130 of record JANAVB010038417.1, on the reverse strand, counting down.
ATGGTCAGAGAATGTACTCGCCTGATATCCTAAGTATCTGGTAAGTGTAGATGTCCAGGCAGAGTAGATGAGTCCTATTTAGAGCAACACAGGTCAATGTGTTTAACATAAGGTAAATGAAGTTTGTAATACGATCTACAGGATTTTTAGGTCATTCTAGGTCAAAGTCAAACTTGGTCAACTCTGGGTCAACCAAATGCAACATCTAGTCAAACTGGGTCACTCTAAGGTTTGGTCAACTGTAAGTCAACACTATAACTCTAGGCCTATACACCATACCAATACAAGCCTACTTACAATACTCAATTGTAATATCTATACACTATATTACACATATAGGTATCACTCATATTCAATATGTATAAACTATGAGGAAGCTATATGTATTAGAACATACATATACATATATATTGAAGAAGGAAGAGGGATATTGAGAAAGTGAAATGTGTGTGGTTGTGACACATGTGTGTGTGTGATACAAGGGGTGGCAATGTGTGTGTGCATATAGGACTATAGAATACAAGTGAGGGTTTAAAGAGCACATGGCATTTGGGTTTAACTTCCTAATTAATCGCAGATTTATTTAATCTTAAACTCAGTAATCAACATATGAAATTTCATTTTTCAATCCACTTAAAACATTCTTCCCTTAGTCATTAGATTCTCAGGTTTCCTTTAATTAATGAATCTAAACCCATTTCATTCACACTAAACCTCAGTTTATAGGTTCAACATCTAATCAAAATCTAGGTATTTATTTACATGTTCAATACAGAAATCAAAACCCACCATTCACATGTGAATCATTTCAGTTTTAATTCTAACAGTGAATCAACATTCAATCTCAGTTTTGACTTAATAGTGAATTCAGGATTTAAAATGATTTAGTTCTCAGGTTTTCAGACATTGAATCTCAGGATTTCATTAGCAGTGAACTCTCATTTCAGGTTTAATCATTTAATCAAGAATCAAACTCAATCTCATAACTGGAATCTTAGGTTTTGTCAGTTAACACATTATATACAAATTTCCATTTTAGTTAAACTCAGATTTTTACTTGAACTTGAAATCAGTAAATGACCATCCTGTTTCAGTTCACTCCATCATTCACCCATGTGAACTAAACAACAACTAGCATATACCTCATTCAGGAATAGGCTCGATATATATATTATCTGACAGTAAAAAAAGACCCAACTGAAATAACCCTGATACATAACTTTCCACATTCGAAAACCCAATTTGAACTACTGAATTTAACAAACAGCTATATACATATACAATCTAACTTCTAAACTAATTTAACATTCAATATCAGTTAATGGGTTTATGTATTAACTGTCAGTTCAAAAGAAATCCAACTTCAATGAAGAACAATGACACATAGCTTCCCTTATTTCAAAACTCAAATTAACCATTTAAATTCACAAACAGGTGTACAAGTGTGATAACCATGTGGCATGGGTCTAGGGGGTATCATTCGTGTCCACTAGAGTGGACACGAAGTGTCCAAACAAAACAAAACATTGTATCAGAAATTCACAGTGAAGACTGGCTCGTGCACGTGTGCCGTGTCCTCGTGCACACGACACGAGTCAAACCAGGACACGAGCTCGTGCACCTAGGTTCTTCCATATAGGGCTTTGTGCCTAGGACCCTGACACGAGCCCAAGTGTCGCCGTGTCCATACGGGAAGCCCGTATCAGAGCGTGATTTCAGTGCGCACAGTCAGTGTATAAAACCCGTGTGCATAGGATTTCTCCCCCGATACGATACAAGATGACGAGACTCAAGGGGGGTATTGTCAGACACTACCCCTTGGTCTATGCCAAGTGGCAGGCCGCCACGTGGCGTGTCGTTCCACACAGCAGATCTGGTAGCAGGACACTGGCGGGTCAGCACGCGTGCGGTGCGTGTCCGATTTGGACACAAACACAGTGATCTCGACTCAGTCAGGTATATTTGTGATCTACAATTAAAGACCTAAATTTACATTCAATTAGTTTTGAAATTAATACTATTTAATTCTCACAAGCATTTCATCGAACACGTTATTAAATTTACTGATACGTGTCCGATACGGACACGAAATGGACACTACCTAGCACCAAACTATCCCTACAGCTAGGGTATGCCTATATGCATGCATCTATGAAAATAAACACAATTTTACAAGAGTTTCATGGGGTTTACCTATTGAGAAGGATTCTCAATGAGAAGGGTGTTGATGAAGGTTCTCCTTTGAATTTCAACCGATCAAACGATCCCAATCCTAGCTAGCAAGTCCCTACTAGCTCCCACTATGGTAGAGGGTTATGATGCAATTGATTAGGGACAATTTGGGCTTGATTTGGATATTAGGGGAAGGAATTTGGAGAGGAATTTCTAGGGTTCTTAGCAAATGTAAAAAGAGGCAAGGGGCCTTGATCAAGTGACTTTATAGGAAGGGGAAGGGGGTGTTGTTGGCTGCCATTGATTAATTAGGGTTAGTTTTTAGGTCTAAATGAGTGGCTAAGAGTTGTCCACCCAATTCCAAGCTCTCCTATTGGTTCAACTAGTCATAGGCTAACTTTTCTATAAATATCCTAAGAGTAATATCTTACCTAGAATATCTAGATATTATTACCTTGTCATGACTAGGTTACCCTAATCAATACACTAAGCCCAAGGCTAATCTAGATTAGGCTAAGTTTCTAGGTCAAGCCTCAACCTAACAATTAGCACATATTTAATTAATAAAAAAAATTCAAAATCACCAAAAAGTCAAAATGACCAAAATACCCTCAAGTCAAAAATGTGGTAGTGACAATATGTACTTGCATGTGGTCCTTTGTTGGTGAAACTGATAATAAAATGCATTCAGAATAGTCCATTTGGCTAGGATAGCACGTAAAATCCATAATATCCAACCACTCAGTGAGCCAAAAGTCAAACTCCTACAACAGTCTCCGGATGCTGAAATAGACATCACCAACGTATTAGGTATAAACAAATATCAAAAATGCCTACCCAAAAGTCCAATTATGGACACAGAGGCAAAACTATAATTTTGAGTCAAAACGATGTCCGTCGTTGGACCCGCTTTGCAACAAAAAGCATACCAGTACCTACGGTCTCTAAAGTCATCAAACTATATATCTACGAGTCCGATTTGATGATATGAACCCAACCGTATATCCAAAGTTGAATTCCGGTGGGACGTGCACAAATTTGTGCGCTGGATCGAGTCGTAGGCCTGCCAAAATAGCATTCCGGTCGACCTTCTCAGAATTGGACTAAACCTGGCTCACAGGACCAGAAAAATGACACGGTCCTGTTGGCGCAAGTTTAATCTCGAGATGACAAACATGCACAAAGTTATGGGCTATTTTGCCAAGAGGTCGATACGGGGTATCTCGACCGATACGCCTCGATTTCGTCGCGCACGCACAACGAAATTGAGTTCCTTCAAAGCCCATAGGTCCGCAACATCCGTACGCATCTTTCGATGCTCACGGGTTGTGACCAAGTCGCTCGGTTTGACGGAACGGGCCCCGTATCGGGAAAAATTCCACGTTTTTCAAAACAGTTTATATTTTTCCCCAGTTTTTGAACTAATTTAGCTTACTATCTATTTAACTAAAATTAAAACTAACAGTAGAGTTTTGATCCTGGTTATGTAGTCTAAAAATCTATTCAAATAGATTTTGAAAATTCGCTTGTCTTCCAATTTTGGCTCTGGAATCGAAAACCTGTCGTGTTCGAGACAGTTTCTCATCAACTTTGGGTCGATTTATCGAACAATCTAGGGATGTAACCTACAAACTATTTAAGGGTGTAAAGCCCTATAGGTTGTGTTTGTAAAGCACTAATCGCTTCAAAAATAGATGGCATGGTGTGGAAAAACCATACTGTGAAGTTGGGGTCGACGGCACTGTTGCTGCTGTAACCACTGCTGCCTTTACACGCGCGGTTGTGTCTAGGCGGCGCTCCGACGTGTCGGGGCGGCGTGCGTGGTGGCAGGGGCGCGCGCAGGTGGCCTGAGGGCGAGGTCAGGGTTGGCATGGATTAGGGTTAAGGTTTTCTTTGACTTTCTCTGTTTCTCTTCGCTATATATAGATATCTATAGGGGTTGGGTTTGTGCGTCTTTGGAGGGCTCGGTTTTGATTCTCGTGAGATTTTCATTTAAAAATCTAGCAAGATATATATAATATATATATATATATATATATATATATATATATATAGCTATATTCTATGTATAACTATTTTATCTATTTACATATATATATCTACATATACATGCACGATATTATTTATATATATATATATATATATATATATAATATAATATATATATATATATATATAATATATATATATATTATACAATCAAGATTTAGAGAATAACTAAAACAAAATAATTAACATATTATTTTAATTATAATTACTAAAATTTATAAATAAAACCTTTGGGTGTATAAAGCACTATGTCTACCTATCATGAATGTATTTATACACACAAATATATATAGCCTAAATAAATCCCAAAATCCAAAATATCATTCTAAGAGAATGTTGTCCTATTTCCAAAGTAAATAAAATTTAAATAGTAATAATGCATATATATTATTTAATATACAATTTACAGAAATTACGCATGAGACTATAAAATGAACTATATTTTTTTGAACTATATATATATATATATATATATATATATATATATATATAAAATAAATAAATATAATATATATATATATATATATATATATATATATTTTATATATATATATATATATATATATATATTATATATATATATATATATTTTGAATATCTATATATATATATATATATATATATATATATATATATATATATATATATATATACACATGGACGGGACGTCATTGGTACCATTACATGAACTACCTGGGCTTTGGTTGCGTTCGGGTCAGGTCCGGGCTGGTTGAACACAATCGGGTCTCCTAAAAGTCAATAATCTAATTAGTAAATAATTAAATCGTCTATAGGGGCTAAGTCGCAACTTTGACTGGTTTTACTAGTTAGAACACACAATGGCTCGTCCTTCCCTACTATCGCTAAAACACTAGTCAAAGCACATGTCTACACTATCCATGCCAAAATTCTTGGTCATCTTTCACTCCAAACTTAACCATGACTAAGGCCTTCTATAATAATAACTATTTATTAAAAATTTATAAATTCCAAAAATTACTATTAAGTCAAATAAATAATAAAAATATTTTTTTTTCAAAATTTTGGGAATAGGGGTTAAATATGTCCACCTTAGAAATAAATTCGTCCTCGAATTTAAATAGAATAGACAAGAAAGTAATAGGAAGCATTGAACAAAAGATAACAAAGTAGAATTAAATTATTAGTTTCTATCAAAATAATTTAAAGCATATTATTATAACTCAAATCTTATTTTAATTAGTCATCTTCGTAACTTGAATATAAAGATATCATCAAAATATTTCATATATATCTATATATATATATATATATATATATATATATAGATATATATATATATTTGTTTGTTTTAATATCTATATATATATATATATATATATATAGATATATATATATAAAACAAACATATTTATATATATATATATATATATAAAACAAACAAATATATATATATATATATATATTATATTTATATATATATATATATATAATATATATTTTTTATCAAAATCTTATTTAGACATAATGGAAAAACTTTTACAACTATTTTAGAAACCAATATTGAACATTAACATATTTTATAATTCCAAAAGACTGGAGAACATATGTTTTTAGAAAATTAAATTGCATTTTCAAACTATAATTTTAATTAGTTTTTTTTAAATACAAAAATAATAGCAAAATAATCTTTAATCGTTTCAAGTGAAAGTATTTCTAATCACGATGTTCAAATAAAATAAATAGTTAAAAAAAAAGATTTGCAAATCGGGAAGTGAGCTTGCAAATCTACCCACCTTAGAAAAATTTCGTCCTCGAAATTTCAAAGGGCACGATTAGGTACGACTAAGAATATATTCAAGAAACAAAATTTCAATCGATATAAATAAGAACGACAATTGATATAATCAAGAGAATAATATGATTTCTGATCAAATTAGTCACGCGTCATCGCGGATAAAATCAAAATAATAAACAAAAGTGCGATTTGGCACGATCAAAATATATTATGATTGAGTCACAATCAATTTTTTTTAAGGATGATCAAAGAAATCAGTTTAACGCGAACAATTGTTTAGGCATGAGCAAAATATGACCAAATTTTATGGTCAAGGACCTAGTTAAGATAAGATCTACGCATGCTTAAGGATAGAAGCGAAATAGGATTAGCTAGAAAGTTATTCGGCACGATCAACTACTTTTGAATTATATAGGCATGGTCAATGATCAAAATTTAGTCAAAGTCTAAACAGGTTGAAATTACTTAGATACAGCTAAGATGTTGTCATGATCAAGGTTAATCATGCAAGTCGTCCATGCATGATCAAAATTAAAAGTTGGTATGAGCTATGACATGATCAGAATAGTCATGATCACAGTGGAATAGAAATTTTAGCAATAATTGAGTTGAAATATGGGCACGATTATGATTATCGTCAATTAGTTTAGTCACGATCAAAGTTGTTTAGGAACGATCGAAATTCAAATTTGTTTGGCACGATTAACTCGATTAACTATTTATGTAAAATTATTTAGGCATGATTACAGAGTCAAATCTAGAAAAATATGCAAATTGACTTGATCAGAATATAATCAAAATAGTCTAGTTGTGACCAAAAGTCGTAAGGATGACTACGATCAATTATAGAATAATAATCTAGGTGCAATCATGAATCTAGTGAAATATGGAATTAAAATCTATAATAGTTTTAAAGAGGAGGAACCAAATGACGACTCATGAATAGAAGATAGAAAGAAGATAAGAAGGGACGAACTACAAGCTTTATATATAATACGATAATAAGAAATAGGATATTAAATCGGTTTGGAGTGAGAGTGCAAGATTTTATGTATCATGAAAAATCAATAGTCGTATGCCAATAAAAAGGTATAGCCTCTATGATATTCGAAAACCGTATGCATATCTGAAGTTATTTCACCGAGAATCTATGCCTTCGCCAGTGTACATATGGCTGCAGTAAACCCTTAGTTTCATGACTCAAGTATAATATTGTATCGAGTATTCTATTAGCTCTACCAATATTAATAGATAACTCAAAAGTCAAAATAGGCAACTAGGACATAGTTTTAATAACATTCGATAACTTACACTTACTCGAAATTACTTTAACTTGGGGATCATGCAACGCTAGTGCGCTGCTGGCTGTAGTGAATCCACAAACTTGATAATTCAAATAAATGGCGATAGTGCGCTGCTGTCTTGCCATTGTAAGTCATCAACATTATTCCAACTATATCCCTAAAAATTTCAAAGGAGTTTTTAGAAATTCAACTAGCGGATCATGATTAGAAAAATGTAAGTATCAATCCTGAAGTAAAATTATCAATTTCGAAAATCAAACTATTGGTTAGGAAGAAAATGATAAGAGAAATATAAATTTAATTTCTATTTCTCTAATATTCAAAGATCGAGGAAAAACATATATATATATATATATATATATATATATATATATATATATATATATATATATATATATTGAATTTCAACAAAATTAACTTAGAATAAATATATGGATAATTGGATCATGTTAGGCTCAAAAGTCAATAGATGAAATAGAATGTTGTTTTGGAAAAAATAATTACTTATGGAAATAATGAGTAATAAGGCCTAGGCATGAAAGATAATTCAAGCAAATTCCAAGATTATCAAGATATGAGAAGTGTAAGTATATGTCCTTCAAGTATCAATTCTTGAGAATAAGATGAGCGACCAGAAAAGATAATGATCGAGGCCAAAATAAGGATAAATCTTCTAATCCCTATTGCACGGATATTCAATGGTTGAGGAGAAAACTTATATTCCTTGAATTAAAGACTTGAGGTGGATAATTGAATCAAAAATTATTTTAAAAAAAAGATAATTCCTTATGGCCAAAGAGAAATAAATAAACAATACGAATTTTATGATATGACTATGATGTTTAGAGGGAAGAAAATGAAATGGAACAAATGATCAAGATTAGGAATAGAATCCTAGGAAGTCATAATTTATCAAGCGAATAGTCTACCCACCTTAGGTCCTTCCTTCCTACACAATAGTGTATCCTTCTATAAAAGTTATCTAATAGGGTTAGAATTTAATAAATCTTTGGAAAAATCACATGGCCTATTTAGCAACCCTAACTACCCAATAGTTAAATTGAATAAGGGACTCCTATTCCTAGTCATCCAACTAAAATTAAATCAAACCTAATTGTGAATGAGCATTTCCTAGTTGCAGGCTCGCGATAGTACGACTAACTTAAGTACTACCACGAGTTCGCACAATTTACAAAAACTGACCTGCATGGGCCACCAAAAAACTTGTCATGACCCGCACCTGCTTTTCGAGATACGAGTGCGTGTTCAAGTATAGCCTACACCGCAGTGTCGACGGTAGTACGCTATCTAACCCGCAATAAAATAAATGCTAATAAAATAAAAACTTTATTTGCTCATTCACAAAACTGAATCGATTTTTCAATATTCCAAGATTACATTTGAATGAAATACAAGGTTCACAAAATAGAAAACAACTAACTCAACTGTCTACTAGCCTTCTAGGATTTTGGTCTTCAATTACACTCGTATCTTTCCTAACAGTCCAAAACATAATGTAGCAGGCGATTATTAGAAAAATATTGGTTTTCAGTTAGGAATGGAACAAGCACACATATGAAAAACTATTCTAGACATGATAGGATTTACAAAAATAAAAATAGCATACGAGAAACTAACTAGAAAAGTAACAGGTATCATGATATAGTAGGAAATGAAACAGGCAAGCTCTAATGAGATTCAGCAACTAGAAAGGTAAACATGGTGTCATAGCATGTGATAAAGAAAAATAGGATGAACAAGTGAAAACAATATCTATCTATGTGTGTTGAAATATCGTGTTCGACGTGTGAATGGATAGGGGTAAATCTGGCATCCTACACGTGTCGTGTGCGGCTGCTATTCTCCATGAAAGACAATAGGGATGGAAAGGGTAGTTCACACGTCTACTAAGATATTTCTCCGCCCGACTAGTACTCACGGATTCGAACAAGTCATAAAAACGATAATCATGTGGATGATAAACAAGAAATATAATATGTAGGGATCCATGATACTAACCCGTGTAACAAGTGTGTCAGCAAAGTAGGAAGAGCATATGTATAATATGTAATGGAAAAACTATCAGGAATTGAAAGCAATCGGTATATGTACTTGCCTGTGGTCCTTTTCTGGTGAAACCGAAAATACCATGCATTTAAAATAGTCCAGTTGGCTAGGGGTAGCACGCAAAACCAACAATATCCAACCACTCAATGAGCCACAAAAGTGTAACTCCTGCAACAGTCTCCGGATGCTGAAACAGACATCACAAACATGTTTGGTATAAAAGAAATATCTAAAAATGCTGACCAAAAAGTTCAATTCTGGACACAGGGACAAAACCATAATTTCGGATCAAAACAATATCCGTCGTTGGACCCGTTTTGCACCAAAAAGCGTGCCAGTACCTACGGTCTCTAAATCATCAAAATATATGTCTACATGTCTGGTTTGACGGTACGAACCCAACCGTATATCCAAAGTTGGATTCTGGTGGGCCGTGCACAAATTTGCCTATTGGATCGGGTCGCGGGCCCGCCAAAATAGCGTTCCGGTCGACCTTCTCAGAATTGGACCAAACTTGGCTCATAGGACCAGAAAAGCGACACGGTCCTGTTGGTGCAAGTTTTGTCTGGAGATGACGAACATGCACGAAGTTATGGGCTAGTTTGCAAAGAGGAGGATACGGGGTATCTCGACCGATACGCCTCGATTTCGTCGCGCGCGCACAATGAAATTGAGTTTCGTCAAAGCCCACACGTCTGCAACATCCATACGCGTCTTTCAATGCTCACGGGTTGCAACCAAGTCGCCCGGTTTGATGGGACGGACTCTAGAATTTTAAAACAGTTTTGGGTCTAAGTTTTTCAAAATAGTTTTTTCGCGTTTTTCTTTAATTTTTTGAACTGATTTATCTTACTATCTATTTAACTAAAATTAAAACTAATAGTAGGATTTTGATCCTGGTTATGTAATCTAAAAATCTATTCAAATAGATTTTGAAAATTTGCCTTGGGTTGGCAGAAAATCTCCTTCCAATTTTGGGTCTCTAGAATTGAAAACATGTCCTGTTCGAGACAGTTTTTCATCAATTTTGGGTCGATTTATCGAACAATCTAGGGATGTAATCTACAAACTATTCGAAGGTGTAAAATTCCTAAATTTCTACTATAATTTTTTAATAAATATGGTATTGATTTTTGTACTTCGTATTTGTACATCGCGTACGAGTTTGCGTTTCATAAATTTTTCGTCAAGTACGAATAAGTGCAAAGTACATATATTTTTATAAAACGTTTTAATTACAGAGATGTAGAAAAAAATTCAAAATAATAGACGATAAATATTTTATATTGCTTGAAGTTGTAAATGCGTCGCGCCGAGGATTGCCAAACTTTATTTTTATTTAAGAAAGACCATTTTATTTTATGGTACAAGTATAACTAGTAATTTATAAAAACTGTGTTTTATATAGGTATTATTTTTGCATGCGAGTGTATATATATTTGTATTTTCAAAATTAATTATTATCACTAATATATTATTTCGAAAAAAGTATATTAAATATGGGTTGATTTAATATGTAATTAATTATGGTGATTTAAGTTGGAAAAAAAATTAAGTTATTTAAATACAGTTTAAATTAGAGGTAGAATCTATCTACATTGGATTATATTTGATTGAGTTACTTTTAAATCAATTTGAATTAAATAGTGGAAAATCCAAGGGAAATTAAAACTCTTCTTAGTCCTTATCTAGATAAGACTTTTGTAAACCACCTGATTTTTGAAAATAAATATTTGTAGAATTTTTGAATTTTTAAATAACTATTTATTGACTTATTATATAATTTATATTATTTTACATATATTTAGTATAGTGCTCATTAGTGAATTTAGTATAAAAATATATAAAGCTATTTTTCTAGTACATTAATGATCTAAACTATATTATACAATTTTTCTCAAAATTTTAGGATTTATTTCATAACTTTTATTACTTTTTACATGTTACTTATATTGTACACTATTTACATAATATAGAATAAATGTCAATTTAGTATTAAATATTTTAGCTTGTATAAATGAGATTAGATAAAGGTTGTTTAAATAAATATTAACTCTATTTATTATCTATAGTAATTTTAAATAATGTCATACATAATTTAGATAAATATAAACAATATTTTAAATAAATACTAATCCTACTTCTACTAGGAAAACATCTCTATCTATATCCTATCCTACAAAGCAAACTCCAATTTATTTAAATCAAATCCTATCTAATTTAGGAGATAAATCTGAAATAAATACCTATATAAACCAATACATCCCCTTCTATCAGCCATAATTCGAAATTATTTTTATTTCAATAGAAACTATAAAATTCGTCATTAGAATTCAGCCCCGCTTTTTAGTAGCAAGAGCAACTTGGAACGACGATATCTCCTAGCTCTGAACTCCGTTTTGCCTCCAGTTTTTTCTAAAAGAAGCGTATTGAGGTAAGCTTTCCAGAAACATATTTTAATAGACAATATTCTTTCTGTAGATTTCTGTAAAACTATTTGAGTATTAGATGTTCGAAAAATAAACGTATTTCAATATTTTCGTGATTTCGGGAGATTTCGGGCACGAAAATGCGATCTGTTTAGTTTTTTGGAAAGCTGATACAAATCTATACCATATATTAATTTCAAAATTTATTAAATAAATCTAGTAGGTACAATATTAATTATAATTAGATAATAGACTATTTTCAGCATCCGGAGATGTTTGTTTGGACCTTAGTTCCTCGACAGCCGTTGTTCTACCTACTTTCCTGTCTGATCTTCGCTACCACAGTGCTCAGGACTCAGGCAAGTATACCTTACTAATTAACTGTCATATTATTTATTTTTTGCATTATTTACTTTGTTTCATATTTGTTATTTTTAATTGTTATAAACTGTGCGTCCAAGCCACACTTGGGTGCAAGCGACTCTATTAGTCTTTTTACTTTACTATATGCATGTTAACTTAGTTTTAGCGGACTACCTTCTTGTTGGGGGATATCCTTATATCTCCTTGGGCCATGACACTCACACTACAAGGTTTGAGATATTTTGCTAGGGGCACGACTTATGGACTGGCCATCTCTAAAGTCGTGTAACAGTAGATGTTCGTAACTGCTATGACTAGGGTATAGAGACTAAAGCAGTTACAAAACTGGACGGGTTATGGACATGACTTGGACAGTGTGGGAAATATTGGGGGAGGATATTCGCTAGTGCGTATGGGAATCCAAACAGGTAAACCACAGTCTCCGGATAGAACTGTGGCGATTATATTTACAGATGCCCTCTGACGTTTTGGACGTTACGGACGGATACGGATGACTGGATGCCAGTTACGTACATGTAGCCTAAATCCCACCCATGCGCATGAAAGTTGTCCTCTAAATTGCACAATAGGTGGTTAGCATTCCCTTTTGCATATTGGTGTCTAGGAGAGTCTTGTATATTATTATTATTATTTTGACAATTCATATTAGCTTGTTCTTCCTGTATCTTGTTACGTCCCTCTGAGAATCTGGTTATTCTCCAGGTGTGTGTTCTTGTCCTTCGCAGGTGTTCTAGCCGTGGCCGTGATCATCTCTATATTCTTCGAGGATGATTACGCTTGGATCATTTTCGCTTCGTTCACCAAATTCGTCTTATTTTTTATGTATTTCTTCCCTTACTTGTTGGTAGTGGATTTGTCTCCACCCAACATATTGTACCAAAATAATTTATTATATGATATCTTTTATTCCTTTATTTTGTTGATGAGATTAGTTAGTTGTAGTTTACTGCATTTTATAGCTTATGTATACAGACAAGGCCCCTGTATTTCGTATGTATACAGCTGGCATGTCTACATACTTAGTCCTACGTATTTTGGGACTGGAGTGTTACATGTTTTTGTGGTGGCCCATACAGGTCAAGTTTATCACTTCGGTTACGTTATTGTACCGATGTGAGCCTGCATGTAGGATTAAAGTCTAGAATCTCATCTATCTACTTGACATCATTTCTTGACTTCAAATTATGAACTCTCGTTCGACCTCCTTGATTTGCATCTTGCTTGACTCCTTCTATCGTAAATTCTTAGTTTCGTGCTTAGTGACAACTAGGAAGATGACTACATTAGTATACGCTCATAGGTTAAACACATGGCTAGAAGGATTACATTGACAATTAGTATGCATTGAGGTCTTATTTGTGTATAAAAGCATTTTTGTTTCCTAAAAGTATGATCTTAAGAGTTAGTAAATTCTAAGTTGGGTAGTAGAGATGGATTTTATCTTGATACTACTAAAGGATTGATAAATTGAGAAAACAAAACATTGATTTTTGTGAAATAGTTACGATTTATTTGAGTATGAAATCGATATAAGAAATAGCTTAAGATTTTTAAATTTAGTGGTACGATTTACAAGTTTATTTTTGAAGGATGATAGTAAATATTTTGGTTTAAAATATTTTAGAAGAGATGAAATTGATTGAAGGAAAGTTCAAATTTTAAATTTATATTTGATGATTGATTGATAAGATTATTTTGAGTTTAAAGTTGGATTGATAACATTAAAAACTTGATGAATAATTTATTAGTGTTATGATAAAGGTTAATTTGAGACCATTGGAAGGTATTCACGAAAGGACCGATAAATCCTATACGATGGAGAAAACAAAATTTTATTTGAAGGTTTTAGAAATACTTATGATATATGGGGATGTGAAAGAGAAAAAAAAACATATCTTAAGTTTTTCGTGTCATGTGATTTAAAAATAAAGTTATTTAGATTTTGAGTTTAAGGTTTCGATTTGTGTATTAAATGTTGGTAAAAAAAAAGAGAGGAAAGGTATTGATAATAATCTAAAGGGATACCTCGAGATTTATTGAAGGAATTAAAATTTTAAAGTATGATTATACTTGGCGACATAAAATAATTTTTGGTAAATTAATTTGAGAATCCCATTGAGAATTGTTATGGAAGCTTGAAAAATTAGAAGATTAGACTTGTATTGATAAGAAACCAAGATAGACATGGGGTCACCTTAATGAGATGGAAGTATACCCCATTAATTGCCATATCATCCATGATCATTGCACATACACAAGTGAAGTTAGTCATCTACCACACCATGTGATTATATCTCAATTTTGACTTACTCGACCTTTTTCCAAATCCAGATCTTTTATTGTGACCTTCTAACCGTTTGAAATTTGAGAAATGAATTAATCGTTCCTTGACTTTATCCACTTAGGAGACTATCTTCTCTCTGAAAACTGTGTCCCTAAATTATTTTACTAGATTGCTTAATTAATTTTATTTCATGCTTCAACTTGATCTTCTTTAATGTTTGTGCATTAATTGTCACTTCATGAACTCCCACTTTCTATTTTAGATCTTTTTGTGTCCTTTACCGTGACTTTGATATTTGAAGTGTAATACTAGATGTTACCTTCTAACAAATTTCATATGTAACACCTAGACGAGCTCACCTTCATGTAGGTATATCACGTGCCACTAAAACACGTCTTCTTGTACTCTATTTTCATGATATGACTTTTGGGACAAAAAGACTAAACTGTAACCTTTACCATGATACCGATATATTTTTTGACCAAGGATAGAGATTCAACCTCGACTCAATTCTTTCGGTCCGATATGTGATTTTGTTCTACTTAATTTCTTGAATGCTTAACTTTGTGCTTTATCTTGATTGCTTGACCCATTGTCCCATCACACTACTAGTTTAACTCTTGTAAGTTGGGTAGAATACCTCATGACTTAACAAACCTTTGTCCTTGTAACCCATATTGATAAGTTTACTTAGACTATAGAATTCAGAGGACCCTAACTTATCTAGTCAACTAAGCCATAGATAAGAAAATACTAGGACGACTGCATAAGCCCAAACTTCGGGCAAGACTTAGATTTTAATGGACCTTCGACTATTTAATTTCCTTCATTAGTATTCCTTACTTATATTTTGACTATCTTATGATGCTAATTTAGCCTTAGTTTTGCAAGCTTATTCTTTTATCGAGCTTGTTCATGACATATATGTTATTGGGGACGCCCACTAATATATTGTCTAATCAGAACCGGTGCATGATGGTCTGATCAACCTAGTGCACTTTGGTTCGCTTTTCATATATTGTTTGACATGGATAGAGACGTAGTTAAACTTGGCCTCTAGAATTCCATCCGCGACTGTCTTGGCAATTCTTTTTGAAAATTTTCAATCGTCTTTGAACCACTTATTCGTATTCGATAATATCTTCTTCGAACTCTTTATTATTTTCGTCTTTCGCCTATATTAGAAAGACAAACACTCGTACTTGATATCCCCTTAGTTGCCCATCATCAATTGCCAAGATAGTTAACACTGACCAACCAATGTGACTATATCCCCGTCTTGAGTTACCTTTTTCCTCTACCCTAGATTCATTATCGCAACCTTCTAATCGTTCTTGAAACTTGAAAGTGATTCAAATCATTTTCTTAACCATACATTAAACCTAGACGAGTATATTCGCTCAAGAAACCATCGCTCCTAAATGTCTAAATTATTCTCTTTGACCTACTCAATTCCTTTCTATTCTCTAATTCGTGTTATCATAATTTTATTACCTTAACTAGCAACCCTTCTTCAATTCCATAATCATGATGTATTTTCACAGATATCAAAATCACGATCTTCTAATGTATGTTTGTGTCGAACGTCGTTTCATCGCCTAATCCAAAAATTTAATCATATTTCGGTATTGATGAACTCTTTCTATCTTCCCTATCCTAGCTATTCCTAAATTTCGAGGACAAAATTCTTGTAAGTTGGGTAGGATGTAAAATCTCTAAATTTCTACTATAATTTTTTTTAATAAATATGGTATTGATTTTTGTACTTCGTATTTGTACGTCGCGTACGAGTTTGCATTTCGTAAATTTCTCGTCAAGTACGAATAAGTGCGAAGTACATATATTTTTATAAAACATTTTAATTATATAGATGTAGAAAAAATTTCAAAATAATAGACGATAAATATTTTATATTGCTTGAAGTTGTAAATGCGTCGCGCCGAGTATTGCCAAACTTTATTTTTATTTAAGAAAGGCCATTTTATTTTATGGTACAAGTATAACTAGTAATTTAGAAAAACTGTATTTTATGTAAGTATTATTTTTGCATGCGAGTGTATATATATTTGTATTTTTGAAATTAATTATTATCACTAATATATTATTTCGAAAAAAGTATATTAAATATGGGTTGATTTAATATGTAATTAATTATAGTGATTTAAGTTGGAAACAATATATTAAGTTATTTAAATACAGTTTAAATTAGAGATAGAATCTATCTACATTGGATTATATTTGATTGAGTTACTTTTAAATCAATTTGAATTAAATAGTGGAAATCCAAGGAGAATTAAAACTCTTCTTAGTCCTTATCTAGATAAGACTTTTGTAAACCCCCTGATTTTCCAAAATAAATATTTGTAGAATTTTTGAATTTTTAAATAACTATTTATTGACTTATTATATAATTTGTATTATTTTACATATATATAGTATAGTGCTCATTAGTGAATTTAGTATAAAAATATATAAAGCTATTTTTCTAGTACATTAAGGATCTCAGCTATATTATACAATTTTTCTCAAAATCAACTTTTATTACTTTTTACATGTTACTTATATTGTAAACTATTTACAGAATATAGAATAAATGTCAATTTAGTATTAAATATTTTATCTTGTATAAATGAGATTAGATAAAGGTTGTTTAAATAAATATTAACTCTATTTATTATCTATAGTAATTTTAAATAATGTTATACATAATTTAGATAAATATAAACAATATTTTAAATAAATACTAATCCTACTTCTACTAGGAAAACATCTCTATCTATATCCTATCCTAAGAAAGCAAACTCCAATTTATTTAAATCAAATCCTATCTAATTCAGGAGATAAACATGAAATAAATACCTATATAAACCAATAAATCCCCCTTCTATCAGCCATAATTCGAAATTATTTTTAGTCCAATAGAAACTATAAAATTCGTCATTAGAATTTAGCCCCAATTTTTAGCAGCAAGAGCAACTTGGAACGACGATTTCTCCTAGCTCTGAACTCTGTTTTGCCTCCAGTTTTTTTAAAAGAAGCGTATCGAGGTAAGCTTTCCAGAAAAATATTTTATTAGACAATATTCTTTCTGTAGATTTTTGTAAAACTATTTGAGTATTAGATGTCCGAAAAATAAACGTATTTCGATATTTTTGTGATTTCGGGAGATTTCGGGCACAAAAATGCGATCCATTTAGTTTTTCGGAAAGATGATACGAAAATCTATACCATATCTTAATTTTAAAATTTATTAAATAAATCTAGTAGGTAAAATATTAATTATAATTAGATAATAGACTATTTTCAGCATCCGGAGATGTTTGTTTGGACCTTAGTTCCTCGACAGCCGTTGTTCCACCTACTTTCCTGTCTGATCTTCACTACCATAGTGCTCAGGACTCAGGAAAGTATACCTTGCTAATTAACTATCATATTATTTATTTTTTTGCATTATTTATTTTGTTTCATATTTGTTATTTTTAATTGTTATAAACTGCGCGTCCAAGCCACACTTGGGTGCAAGCGACTCTATTAGTCGTTTTACTTTACTATATGCATGTTAACTTAGTTTTAGCGGACTACCTTCTTGTTGGGGGATATCCTTATATCTCCTTGGGCCATGACACTCACACTACACGGTTTGAGATATTTTGCTAGGGGCACGACTCATGGACTGGCCATCTCTAAAGTCGTGTTACGGTAGATGTTTGTAACTGCTATAACTAGGGTATAGAGACTAAAGCAGTTACAAAACTGGATGGGTTATGGACATGACTTGGACAGTGTGGTAAATATTGGAGGAAGACAGTCGTTAGTTCGTATGGAAATCTAAACATGTAAACCACAGTCTCCAGATGGAACTGTGGCGATTATATTTGCAGATACCCTCTGATGGTTTGGACGTTACTGACGGATACGGATGACTGGATCCCAGTTACGTACATGTAGCCTAAATCCCACCCATGCGCATGAAAGTTGTCCTCTAAATTACACAATAGGTGGTTAGAATTCCCTTTTGCATATTGGTGTCTAGGAGAGTCTTGCATATTATTATTATTATTTTGACAGTTCATATTAGCTTGTTCTTTCTGTATTTTGTTACGTCCCTCTGAGGACCTGGTTATTCTCCGGGTGTGTGTTCTTGTCCTTCGCAGGTGTTCTAGCCGTGGCCATGATCATCTCTATATTCTTCGAGGATGATTGCGCTTGGATCATTTTCGCTTCGTTCACCAAATTCGTCTTATTTTCTATGTATTTCTTCCCTTACTTGTTGGTAGTGGATTTGTCTCCACCTAACATATTGTACCAAAATAATTCATTATATGATATCTTTTATTCCCTTATTTTGTGGATGAGATTAGTTAGTTGTGGTTTACTGCATTTTACAGCTTATGTATACAGACAAGGCCCCTGTACTTCGTATGTATACAGCTGGCATGTCTACGTACCTAGTCCTACATATTTTGGGACTGGGGCGTTACAGAAGGGGTTTAATGCCCTATAGGTTGTGTTTGCAAAGCACTAATCGCTTTAAAAATAGATGGCATGGTGTGGAAGAATCATACCTGTGAAGTTGGGGTCGACAACACTATTGTTGTTGTAACCACTGTTGCCTTTACGCGTACGGCTATGTCCAAGCGGCGCTCCGGCGTATCGAGGTGGCATGCGTGGTGGCACTGGGCGCGCAGGTGGCCTAAGGGCGAGGTTTGGGTTGGCATGGATTAGGGTTAAGGTTTTCTTTGACTTCTCTCTGTTTCTCTTCGTTATATATAGATATCTATAGGGGTCGGGTATGTGGGTTATTGGGGAGCTCGATTTTGATTCTCGTGAGATTTTCATTTGAAAATCTTGCAAGATTCTCCTTATATTTTTTTCTTCTATATAATGCTATATTTTAAGTATATATATATATATATAGATTTTTTTCGGTTTATATATATATATATATATATATATATATATATATATATATATAAACCGAAAACCCCTCTTATATTCATAACAAGGCACAAAATGTCGAAGCCTTTACAAGTAAGCACAAAAAGTACAAAAAAGTAACAAGAGAGGAGGCGGTCTTCCCTCCTTGGACAACATCAGGAGAGCAAGGACTGCCAGAGATCTTGATGACCGTGATTGCAGTGTCTGCTAGCTTTGTCGATCTACCAGAGAACCTCCTAAATAAGCTGGTTGGACGAATATTGTTTGCCCTCATATCTGGATTTGTTGCGGCTCTTCCAAATGACCCACGTGATGGCGGCTGCCACGATCTGATAGCCTTGAGTGGTGCTGCTCCAAGTGGCAAGAAGGTCGTTGAAGCCCCCACCATCTAGGTTTTCTCTGCAACGATGAGAGAGGGCGGTCCATACCTTTGTTGGTAAATCTCCCGAGAGCAAAATGTGATCCACCATTTCGGACTGTCTTTCCGAGCAGCAATGACATACAGAAGCTAAACTAAAATCGATTGAATTGAGAGCATCGTCGGTAGAAAGCTTCTTGCGAAACACTCTCCACAACAGAAAGGGCCATTTTTGGGAATGCAAGACTTCCAGAGGGTCCCGGTGATAGGGAAGGCATCCCAGTACTGCGGACCACTCTTTTGGCCGAAGCAATCGAGAAGGATCCGTTGGCCGAAATCGCCCACAATAGGATGTCTGGTTCCGTTTTGATCTTCATCCCAGCGTCGAGGAGCTTTGCTGCGGCATCTTCGCATATCCATTCGCGTGCCCTCTCCAGTTCCAGTCGCCCGAGAAGTCCTAAAGATATCTGATCATACTGTGAATAGGGGCATCAGGACGCTTTTATTGAAGATCCTCTTCGGACCAACGTTCGAAGAATAAAGATGATTCACCTGATCCCAGCTGAAGACGAATCAGGAGCTCAGCGAGGCTTCGACCATGAAGGATGCGTCGCCAGGACGCAGACGATCTGCAGTTGGAATCTGCGCCAGACGGGTGATTGTGCTTGAAATATCTAGCCTTCATGAACTGCGCCCATAGATTGCGGCTCACTCGGTGATTCCACCACAGCTTCATCGAAAATGCATCGATGATATGCGAGAGCCTGCAAAATACAAGGCCTCCCTCTTCTGTGGGTCTAGCCATGGTGTCCTAGCTCGCCCAATGGTGTTTCTCCTTACCGTCGCAGTGGCCCCAGAAGAATTTGCTGAAGAGGTTTTCAATATATGTGAGCACCTTCTTGGAGGGAGCAGGCGGCTAAGGTGTATATAGGGATTGAGGAGAGCATGTGCTGAATCAGGATCATCTTCCTACCAGGCGATAAAGTAGCGTTGTGCCATTCCTTAAGTTTTTTCTTAATTTTGCCCATCAGACCTTCAAAGATGCCAGCATTGGATCTACCGTATACCAGCGGGCATCCAAGGTAGAAGAAAGGTGGATATGCGGCAAAGAAGGAGGTAATGCTGGAGAGGGCGGAAGAGTGGTCTCTATTGGTCTTGTGGTGAACGTATATGACACTCTTGCTGGGATTGACGCATTGACCAGAGCATTTGGCGTATCTCTGCAGCGAGTTATGAACCACCTCTATAGAGCTGGTGTCGCCAGAGAAGAATATTAGGATGTCGTCCGCGTACGCCAGGTGTGTGATGATCGGACAACCGCTGGCGGTGTAGAAGTGCTTGAAGTTTGGGGAGCCCACCATTCTGTTTAGGTTTCTCCTCAGGGCTTTCGCGGCGATGATGAATATGGTAAATGATAAGGGGTCTCCTTGTCTAACTCCGCGAATGGATTTGAAGAAGCCTTTCGCTTAACCGTTAATAACCGTCGAAAACCATGAGTTACTAATCGATCACCACACGATGTTGGTCTATGTTTCCGAAAACCTGAAGGCCCTGACAACTAAATCACGAATTGCCAGTCCAGCCTGTCGTAAGCCTGCTCCATGTCTAATTTGATGGCAATGTTCCCACCCCTAGCTAGAAGTTTCATGCATGTGACCATTTCCTAGGCCAGAAGAATGTTGTCTTGAATGTTCCGGCCACGGACGAATCCGCTCTGCTCTTCAGAGATAATTTTGGGGAGGATTTCGGTCATACAATTGGCAATGATCTTGGAGATGATTTTTTTGGTGAAGGTACACAAGCTTATTTGGCGGATGTCTTTAAAGGTCTTCGGGCTTTCTTATTTGGGGATGAGAATTAGGTTAGAACAGAAAATAGATCGGCGGTACCTGGCTCCCTGGAAAAAGGCGATGACCGCTTCGTGGATATCCAACTTGATGATGCCCCAACATGATCTAAAGAAAATACCAGTAAAACTGTCGGGGCCAAGAGCGTTGTGTTCGTTTAAAGCCTAAATTGCGTCCTTGACTTCAAGTTCAGAGGGGATGATCTCCATCTGGGAGTTGTCACTGCCATCGATGAGGCGGGGGATCCTCGCTAGAAAGTTCTCATCTTTGATGATGACCTCTTTGGTAAATAGCTGTGTGTAGAAATTGGTAGCAGCCGATTGAATATCCCAAGGGTTTTTGATAATGTATCCTTGCTCATTGATGATCTGGTGGAGGTTGAGCTGCTGGTTGCGTCCCTTGACACGTGAGTGGAAATAGCTAGTATTTCTATCTCCTTTACTGTCCCAGGTCAGTCTTGCTTTCTGTTTCCAGAATTCTATTTCTACTTTCAGACGAAATTTCAACAGCGCTTTGGTGAGGTTCAGGGCTGCCCGGGCAGCGGGAGTTCTATCGATAATGAAGAGAGCTTCCGCGTGGGTAACGTCATCCTCCGCTGTTCGGACTGCCTGGAAAATGTCCCTAAATGCTTCCTTACTCCAAACAGTGAGGGCCTTCCTGGTAGCTTTGAGTTTGTTCGCGATACGGACAAGGAGATGAAGATTGTCGGTGCTGCTCCATGCGGTGTCGACAATGTTTCTGAAATATGGGTGGTGACTCCAGAGGTCGAGGAAGCGGAAGCTTTTCTTGATCTGGTTCAGTTTACTGCTGATCTCGATAAGGAGAGGAGAGTGGTCCGATTCGGTAGCGTTAAGGTGCGAGAGGTTGGAGATGATCTCCAGATCCGTCCATTTGGGTTTAATGAGGTCGAGTTCGAGTCGGGAATATTGCCTTCTGGTAACTTCCTGCATGTTGCGCCAGGTGAAGGTGCTGCCGCTGAACTGAAGAGGGGAGAGGTGGGCTCTAAAAATAAATTTATTGAAATCGTGAATGGCCGATGGAGGAGGGGGTCAGCCCCCCGACTTCTCCTCTCTGTAGGTAATAGCGTTGAAGTCGTCGACGCAGAGCCAGGGAAGGTTGTTGTGGTTCAGGTGAGTGTTCAACAGATCCTCCCACAGCTGTCGACGCTCAGGGATGTCGTAGCTTCCGTGAACGGCCGATAAGAGGGAGCGGGAATGAAGCATAAGATGTTCAACCCAACACGAGAGAGCTAGTCTCGACTCGTGAATGATACTGATCTTCACGTTATATATATATATATATATATATATATATATATATATATATATATATATACACACACACACACACACATACATGCATGCTAAATATATATATATATACCATATAATATATATACAATCAAGATTTAGAGAATAACTAAAACAAAAATAATTAACATATTTATTAATTATAATTACTGAAATTTATAAATAAAATCTTTGGTCACTCATATAAAGCACTATGACTACCTATTATGAATATATTTATACACACAAATATATATATATATATAGCCTAAATAAATCCCAAAATCTAAAATATCATTCTAAGAGAATGTTATCCTATTTCCAAATTAAATATAAATTTAAATAGCAATAATACATATATTATATTTAATATACAATTTATAGAAATTACGCATGAGACTATAAAATGAACTACCAATATATATATACACATCTACATACCTACATGGACGTCGTTGGTAGCATTACATGACTACCTGGGCTTGGGTTGTGTTCGGGTTAGGTCCGGGCTAGTTGAACACAATCGGATCTCCTAAAAAGTCAATAATCTAATTCATAAATAATTAAATCGTCTATAGGGGTTAAGTCGCAACTTTGACTGGTTTTCCTAGTTAGAACACACAAATGGCTCGGCCTTCCCTACTATGGCTAAAACACTAGTCAAAGCACACGACTACACTATCTATGCAAAAGAATTTGGTCTTCTTGTACTCCAAAACTTAACCATGACTAAGACCTTCTATAATAACAGCTATTTAATAAAAATATTTATAAAATTCCAAAAATCACTATTTAAGTCAAATAAATAATAATTTTTTTTAATTTTGGGAAGAGGGGTTACAACCTTTATTTAATGGAACCAACTACACATATTAGAAAATACGAATGAGTTTTTATCTCAAGTCACTAGACTTTGACCTCTGGTCAATCATTATTGATGGCTACAAAAATCTAGCTAGAATTGTTGTAGATGGTAACTTTATTGAAAAGCCTAATAATAGATACACGGATCTAGAAAAAATAAACAAGCCAGTCATGATGTTAGAGCCATCAATGCTTTGTTCTGTGCTATAGACAGGACTGAGTCTAATAGGGTATCTACTTGTACCACTTCACATGAGATCTATAAACTTATTGAGGTAACTCATGATGGAACTTTCCAAGTGAAGGAGTTCAAGATCATCGGACTTACACAAGAGTATGAGGCATTTAGAATGAAGCCTAATGAGACCATTAAACAAATGTTTACATGTTTCCTAGATATTGTTAATCCCCTCTCTTCTTTTGGCAAAGAATAAAACAATCATGAGAAGATTCGCACGGTGCTTAGGGGACTCACAATGAACTGGAACCCGAAAGCAACGATGATTATTGAAGGAAACGACCTCACTATAATGACACTTGAGACACTTATGGGGAAGCTGATGATGCATGAGCTGGACCTCAAAGATTTTGAAGAATCGGCCCCAAAAGAGATGACTCTAGCCTTTAAAGCTCATCACAAGAAAGCCTCTAGCGATGAAACTGAAGATGTCATGACACACACCCGCTTTTCGAGATGAAAGTGTGTGCGCAAGTCCAGCCTACATTGCAGAATTGACGTAGTAAGTTGTCTAGACCACAATGCTCAAAGTCACAATATTTGATCATAAACAGTTCTTTTATTTGCTTATTCACAATAACTAAATCAATTACAATATCCAAAGTTATATTTGATTTATAAATGTACAATGTCTCACAAAAATATAAAAGACAACTAAATAAATACTCAACTATCTAACTAGTCTCTAGGTTTTGACCATCAATACAGTCGTATCTCTCCCAAAGGTCCCACGCATAGAGTAGCAGGCGACTATCTGAAAAATAGTTTCCAGTCAGGAATAGAATGAGTACAATCCAAGCATGTAGTTCCAAATATATGATAACGACTATAAAAGCAGTGAATAGAAATAACATATATGATGAAATAAGCAAACTGTAAATCATGGTATAGAACGTAAAATGAAACAATTGACATGAACTATAATAAGAAGTAAAGCATGGAACAAGAAAACTTAACATCTACGTTAGTTGAAGTACACCTTTCAATATTTCATCGGTCTGGAACAGTTACACCATAAGGTCTACATAGGTCCTCATGGTCTACTATGCAGAAAAATAAAGCAAGGTCTAAGGTCGAAGATCACACATCTACTTAGTACTTCCCGCCCGACTAATACACATGGATTAAGTCTCGATAATAGGTCATAAAGTATGATAAACAAACACAATAAAATATGGTATCATGATTAAATCTATATACCACTAAACCGTGTAACGAACGTGTCAAGAATCAAATATGCATCACTAATCATGTAAATATAGTAATTAAAAATATTGGAAAAAACAAGAATTGTACTCATCTGGGGTCCTTAGCTGGTGAAACTGATAATACCATTGCGTTCAGAATAGTTCATTTGGCTAGGGTTGATGTGAAGAAGTTCGGACAAAGAAATAGGAATATGATTAGATTGGTTCATAATCAAGATTAATCTAAGAGAAGGTCATTTAGAAACATAATTCTTAATAAAAAAATAATATATATTTTTTAAAAAAATATTTATAAAGTATGTAGAAATTATCATTCTTTTTTGAAACTACTAATAATATTTTGTCAGGATAATATATATAGTTTTTAGAAGGTATTTTAAAGATGGAAGAATCTTCAGCTTTGAAGAAGACATCTTCATCTGGAGTAATTAATATTATGGAGGAGGTTTTTGTTGAATCTTCCAATGAGGAGGACGTGCGGCTAAAGAAACATGATAAAGCAATGGACTGAATTCTCGAAATGTATCGTCTAGAAGAAACTGACTTTAGCAGTTCTTCGAAAAAAATGCGAAGAAATTTAGATCCGGTCACACATTTGAAAAGTTTAACAAGAACTTCAACCTCAAAGCCTAGCCAGTGTACTAGTATTTCTTCGAGTTTTTACGACTACATTTTTGCGGATGATAGACCTGACAAGTAAGTAATATGAGTTTTCATTTAATTCCAACAGTTTTTTCCTAATCTATTCGCTTCTTTTCTTAGTGAAATAATATCATCTTGCAACAAAATCTATGTGTCTCGGGCTGAGATGAAGTCCTTAGCTCCAGAAAGGAGAAATAAAGATAGGGTATGTATAGATAGTATATTTCTTCTTAGATGCCATCTATGTTTACTTCGATCCATCGCTGATATTTTTAATGAGATACTCAGATTGTAACCCTTGTCTCTACTCTTATCACCGTGGAGGAACAAAAAAGAACTTTCGATAAAGCTAATGTATGGTATTTACCAATAAGGTTAACGGTGAGTGAGCATTTTATTCTTTAATGATTATGCATTAACAATTTTTTCGTTTGTTTGTCCTTCGTAATGTATTAATTGATGTGCATATAGAGAGCAAGGTTACCTCCATCTGACAAACAATTTCATGAAATATGGAAGAAGTACAGATATTTCCAGGATTATATGGGATCTTTAAGCATTTATAACGAGGTATTAATGTATTTCTGTTTAAATATTAATCCTAATTTTTTGAAAATTTACTAATCTTTTGTACCTAATTAATCCTGATTCAGATATACACACCCATTCTTTTGTCTGACCACTATACTCTTCCAAAAGTTATGGTTAAAACAATGACTGTTGAAATATGGGACACACTTGCATCTACAGATGAGCCGATTCAAAACAAATCAGTCGTAAAATAAATAGTAAGCTCATATTCATCAATTTTTACGAATTGCATACAAGATCCGCGGTATACTAATACATATTGTATTCTGGTAATTGTAGCATTCAAATTTGGATCTCTTTCTCGAAGAAGAGATTTTAAAGTTGAGAGATGCTAGGTTCAACTTTTCTACATTTGCCATAAAACGTCGTCCTTATGTTCCCCGCCAAGGTAATGCATTTGATTGTGGGATTTTTGTAATTGTATTAATGAAAGACGGATATAGTCTGGACTCCCGTTCTCTCAATGTAAGTCTGAAAATATGTCGTCAAAAAATTACACTTTTTAAAGAAATATTTTTGATGTTATGTTTGTTATATGCAGTTTGATTCGGAAATAGAAAGACGCAAAGCTGCTGATTGGATTGCAACTTCAGAGCACAATGAAGAACTATCCAAGTTGCGCAACAATATAATTAAGCAGAAAGGAGTCCAAACTAAAATGATTGAATATGGATACAAGTTGCACCCTTTTGGGATGTTGTAGAAGCATAGAATTTCAAGCGCATCTATAGGCCGGAATCCTATGCGCTCAACCCAACCATACGACCAACTCAAATGCACCAGGAAGCTCAAACAGAAACTTGGCACAACAAAAGAAAACTACAAATTTAAAGACATTCAAAAGAAGACTTTTATTTTATATGAAAGTTTATTACATGTCTAAAGAAAGGCTTTACAAATAAGAACTTCTACAAAAAAGAAAGATCCTAAAGCTACGGCCAGACGCAGCAAACTGCCATGCGCCCCCTGCCTGGTGCATCATCTGTCAGGCACATCATTCTGATGTCTCGTCTAGGCGCATCATTCTAGCATCTCAACATATGCGCATCTTCGTGCATAGTCAGAGAGAATCACTCTCTCTCATCACCACCAATCAGCCCTTGTGTAGCAGGAGGATGGGCTCTCCTAGCTCAACAAGGATCGCGGCACGACGTCCTGATCTTCGGAAGCAACAGGCAAACTCGGCAACCTGTGGCTCTTTCAGCATAACGAAAGACGGAGCACAGCCGCCCTGAACTTTGGATGCAACAGGCACCATCGGCCTGTGTTGGCACTCGATGATCCCGATATTTGGATGCAACAGAAACTATCAAGCTCAGAACGACGGAAAGACTGGGGTAGCGCATCTTCACCCTCGAAAGAAGCTCGAGTTTGATTGTTCACCAAGGCAGAGCTACGGCCAAGTTCATCTTTTGAAGAATAAAAGCAAAGCTTTCCCTCATGCGGCTATTCTAAGCACGGGCAGCCTATACCCGAGTGCCAAATGGCCAACGTTCCAAATTCTATGCAATGAATTTGCATTAATAGCAAATATATCCGTCGCCTCATATTCGGCTAAGTCAAGGCAACCATTAACGCCTCGAAGAACCCAACAAGCGGGCCAAAAAGGATGCGACACATTGGCAGATGTGCCGTCAAATCATGCGCTCCCCATGGATGCGACCAGCGGGCCATAGCCATGTGCCCAAATTGGCATTAACCAATGCAACCCTCTCCATCAAACATTTAATGCTGAATGACAAAAAGCGACAACACGTCTCCCGAAGATGTCCAATCAGCAGCCCTTGCAGAAAGCGAAGCACCGCTGATGTGAGCACCATCATTACACCTTGGGTCGACAATAATTGCCATACGGCAGACCGATCGTTCGTATGTGCCTTGTGGCAATATGCCCAGAAGACTGCATGTGTCCCAGTGTTCATGCGCCCCCCGACTTACTTCTGATCTCAAGCATAAGAAGACTAGGCCATGTATGCGCCTCAAAAGCCATGCGCCTGGACTTGCTCATGGCTCCTAAAGATCATGAGACCAAGTCGCCTCCCCCGCGCCTGATCCTAGGCGTACCCTGATGTGAAGCTCTGCATGCACCTCAAAAGCATATGCCCAAACTCGTCTATGATGCCTAAAACTCATAGACTAAGTCGCCTCTACGCGCCCGATCCTAGGGTTACCCCGACAAATCACTCTCCTCCAAAACCGAGATCTCTGAGCCACAGGCATACGCCACGTTTCCTTGACTCAGTTTTATTCAAAGAATGGGTGCTAACCACCCAAGATCTCAGCAACAACCAAATCTCTGTGACTGTCACGTGTCAGCTCTATCGTAGCCCAGTGCAGCAGTCCAGCAGATTTAGCTTCAATTTAGGGCACATCAACCATGCGCCCCCGCCAGCATCAGCCACGTAGCGGTCCCACGTCCAGGCGCATCCGACATATGTGCGCATGAGCAGCCAGCCTGCTATCTATAAATAAAAGGATCATTCCTTCACCCGACACACGCACAGACAGAGGAGAAAGGATAAAAAGGCAGACAAGGACAATTATATCCACATACAAAGGCCAGCAGAGACATTTAATGTCCACTTCTCCTCGCAATGCTCCGACATCCAGAGCAACCCAGACCTTCAGAGAGTTCAAGATCGTTGTCAGATCGTCAACGGTGTCAACGCATTACCACTCGCTCCGCCGATACAAGTTCCCAGATAAAAACAAAAGTGTACTCTTAGAACTACGTCTAAGTACTACATTGTATACTGTTATGTTTGTAAATGAAATACCAAAGTTTTAATCAACAAAACCTTGTCGTATTTTCGATGGAAAATAAGCTAGCGACTCTGCTGGAGACTTGTTTCTCCTCCAACGAGAAAGTGGTGTCGCAATATGACGACATCAAACTCGGCTCCTCCCACAAAACACTTGTGGTACGCCTCAATCGACAGACGTATGAGGAGTTCATCTCTGAAGGCAGCGCGAGTCCTTTGAAGCTGCAGCTAAAGCCGAAGAAGACTCACCAAGTCTGGTTGTGCAAGGCGGATGCACCTGGCACCATCATTGAAAGGGATGTGCCATCGCAGCTGGCCCTACCTGCAGAAGTTCTCAATAACAAGGATGCGCCCACTGGTGCCGCGCATCTGTCTGGGAAACGCAGTATTGACTGCATTCCCCAACTGTCTTCTTTCCAGCCGAAGAAGATGCGCCAACGGAGCAGAAGTGCAACCAACCTCCAGCGCATGACCTCTGGTACGCAGAAGAGAATGTATGACTTCAACAGACTCATTCGCTGTCATGGCGAGACACAATTGGATTCTGAGTACTATGCGCCTTCGCGGGCTAGTACAAATAAATCCAAGGCAGCACAGGCCATGCGCCACGAACGTGCTACGCCAACTGCAAACTAGAAGCATGCGCTCAAAATCATGTGCGCTATTGATGGTAAGCTGTACAGAGTCAACTCAGGCGCATCTGTGCCAGAAACTAGTCAACACTACCAGAATAAGTCATATTAGCGATGCCCAAAAACATCGCTAAAATGGATGAAAACGTCGCTAAGTTCAATTTCTGACGTATTTAGCGACGTTTTATTGTTGTCGCGGAAAGCCTGGTCGCTAACAGGTAAAACGTTGCTAATCGTCGCTCTTACAGACGCATAAATACGTCGGTAATCCTAGAATATTTATCAACGTTCACCGGCACACCGTCGGTAATATAGCGACGTTTATTACGTCGGTACACGTCGATAAATCCTGAAACTTTTAGCGACGTATTTAGAATACTTACCGACGTTTACCGATTCCGTTAATGAGGGAAAGTCCTGGAACATTTAGCGTCGTTTAGCGACGCTTACCGACGCACAAATACGTCGGTAAGCGTCGGTAAACCTGCTGACTTACCGACATTTACAGACGTTTTCCTGCATCGCTAAACGTCGGTAAACATCGCTAAACGTCACTAAATTGCAAAAAAAAATTACACAATGTCCAAAGAATCACATTTTCCCCCTGCAGTTTAATAAATAACAATAAATACACAGAAGCACATTTTCTTCCTGGGTTCGCCGACCCCTTCGGTGGAACAC
Source organism: Iris pallida (assembly GCA_029216955.1). Lineage (NCBI taxonomy): Eukaryota > Viridiplantae > Streptophyta > Magnoliopsida > Asparagales > Iridaceae > Iris > Iris pallida. Next base: position 4,704,614 of record JANAVB010038417.1, on the reverse strand, counting down.
TCAACACCGATAAATTACAACAGTATAACAATCAACACAAACAATACTAAATGTCTACAACCAATATCCAAAGTGTACAACCAACACAAAGTGTATAACAAACACTAAAATATCCAAAGTCTGCAACCAATATCCAAAGTCTCCAACCAATATCCAAAGTGTATAACAATCAACCCCATTCTACAAGCAACCAACCAATATCCAAAGTTTACACAACCAATACTAAAAGTCTACACACAAACAAACAATCAACATAAACAAATACTAAAATATCATCTCATCAAACAGTCCTAACTCGGACTACTGCGGATCTGGAGGAGGAGGGGCACCGCCGCGCCTCAAGGATAGAAACATCTCGTACTCCTCCCGTGAAATCGTCACCGATGAAGAAGGTAGTGACGTCGGTGGAGTCGGTATAGATAAAGAAGACGGAGTCGACGACGATGAAGGTGCACCCGAAGGACAATAACGCTCCAATGCTGCTAGCCGCTGGTGGTATGAATCCATGGTAGATAACAGCCTCGTACTGCTATCAACCATCGATTCCTGTATCAACGTCAGCCTCTCGCCTATGGACAGTTCTGATGCCTGCAGATCCGTCACGCTGCGCTATATCGACGCTCTAAGATCAGTGACACCCCACTTCGTCCTCTAAGTCATATCCCTTAGCTCCATAATGTTGCGGTCGAGCGTATCCAATCGTTCTAGGAGCACAGCATCATCCGTATGGTGCTGCTCCTGGATCCATCGTAGCAGCTCGTTACGGACAGACTCCACCATCTGCTGGACTTGGACAGACTCCTGGGAGGGCTGTGGGCCATGCACACTAGTAGGGGAGGCCCTAAAGGACAGTGTCGCAACTAGGGCGCTATAGATCCCGTACCGTAGTACGTACCCCTGTGGAGACCACCAGCGGTGGCCACCCACAGCTCATCCTCCGATGGAGCTGGAGCGGGCTGCGAAGAAGTACCGGTCTCTCCCACACCAGGTGCACTAGCAGCCGCCCTCTCCTTAAGCTGTTAAAACTCGGCCTAGAAAGCATGGATACTCTATAACTTCTAATGTCTAATCTACTTATTACTACTAACTACATGAATATTTATTTGCATGCATATTCACTAAGTTGTATCAAAACTAACGCGAAGTAATAAAATTAATAAATAGAATTGTAATACTTATATAGGCCTGCTCGGCCCTCTCGTCAATAATCTTCCCGCCCTTCTGATGTGTTGCCAGTAAGACGGTTACCATATTGGCGTCACCACCCCTCTTTACCTGTAATTAAATATATCACCTTTTACTAATTTATCAGACTTGTATTAAAATAATATTTCTGAAATAAAAAGATATACCAAACGACGAAAATGTTCCGTCATCGGAATCGATCCACAGCACCACTTTGATCCTTGCTTCCTAGCCGCCTTGGCCTTGTCAGACTTTTTCTTTTACCTTGGCTCGTTGAATCGAGCCTTCATCGCAGTCCACTGATCAGGGGTGATCCAACCTTGGATCGGCTTTTCGGAACGATCACGAGTCTTCTGATCATTAATAGCATCGCGGATCAGCTTAGCAGCGACGGCAGGAAACATCCCCTCGATCAGCTCGGCCCGGTGCGGTGGATAGAAAAACATAGCCTAGAAGAGTGCAAACCAAATATTTATCAGTTATATATATAATACATAAATTATATGATTCATGTTAAAAGCAGATATATTTTAACCTTGAAGCGTGCAAACCAGTAAGCCTTCCTCTCGTCCAGAGCATCAGAGTAGTTTATCCAAGGACCACCATAATTATTCCTCGATAAGTGGCCCAGGCATCTCTGTACCGATGGGGGACGATATCTATACAAACATATTATATTCATGAGAAAAGTTAATTTATGATAAACACAGGAAAAAAATGATAAACCAAAATACTTACTTTGTACCGTCAGCCCAGATCTCCGTCCTCGTCTCCTCCGGAGGTGCACACGCATCATCTGCCTGATACTGGTCGGCCGTCGGCTCAGCCTCCTCCATCTGCTCATCTATTGTAACTCCCAAAAATCATAATTGGTAAAATTTGAGATTTTTCTTATTCTCTTCAGATTTAATGTTGTTCTCTTGTAAAAATTTAAATTTAATTTGAATAGTTGAATTTCGAGTGTTGAAGAATTTTCTTAATTTGAAAAAGTATTTTGAATACTATTTTGATTTTCTAATGAATTGATTTATTTTAGAATTTTCTAATGGAGTGCAAAAAGAAATTGTTTTGCTAAAATTGAAATAGATTTTTGTAGCTAAATTCTGTTCCTACGAAAATGTATAGATATAATTGATTTCTTAGTAAAAGAATTTAATTGTTTGTTAATTAGTTAATGATTATTAGTAGTATTTCTAGCTGGCAATTATTTAGTTAAATTTTGTTTAATACTATTATTGACTACTAATGTTTAGAGAATTCTAAATATAGGAACAACAGTTTTATTTGTATTAAACAATTAGTGCTAATTAGTTTGTTAGCTAACTAGTTATTATTAATGAAGCAATTATTTCTGTTTTGAAATCCATGGAGGGAATCTTGATTTTCGAAATTCTATTTTAAAATATTATTTTGGATATGAAATTCTGTTGGAAATGGTTGATTTTGAATTTTGAATATGCTGCAACATTTGGAGGAAATATTTGGTTTTGAAACTGTTTTGAAAATTTGTTTGATTTTGAAATTGTAATTCTGTTACAACCTATCTTTCTATGCCCCCAGATCTGTTTATTATTACTGCTACTGCCATTCTAATTACCCCTAGATCTACAGTTATTTACCTACACTGCCACTAATTACTACACTATAAATAATATTATATTATACGATTCCCAAGGCACTGACACCACAGTACATTTCTCTCTCAGCCACGTCATCCTCTCTCTCTCATCTCTCTCTCTTCAGTCTCTCATCTCTCTGGAGGAGGCCGAGCCTCGCCGGAGCGCCACCGCCGCTGCTCTGACCGCCTCGAAGCTGGAGCACGCCACCGCCGCCTCGATCCACGCGTCACCGTCATCATCGTACCGCCGCCTCGTAGTCAGTGCTGCTCCTCGAGCAGTGAACCATCTCGAAGACCCCGCCATACCAGCGAGCTGCAGAGCGCCGACGTTCGATTTTTGTGCCGACCCTTCGAGAAGTGCGCCGAGCCACCGCCATCAGTGCCACTTCGTGTGCTGAGCCACCGCCTCTGTGTTCTCGAAGACCGTGCCACCATCACGAGCAGCGGAGCCGCCGTCGCTCGCCGGGCCATCATTCACGTCGAGATCTGCACCGAGCCGAGGAGACCCCGTCGCCGCCTCGAAGTCAAGCAGAGGCCAGATCCGTCGCTGGAGCGCCACCGTCTCGCCGCCGAAGGCCCGCAGCTCGCCGATGATCGACATCCCCGTCAGGCCGGTGAGCAACTCCTCATCGATCTCTTCTCAAACCCTTTCTCTTGTGCTCTCAGTTAGGGTTAAGGTTTCTGACCTAGTTATTAGGGTTTTTGGCCATGGGAGTGAAGGATAGAAATTAGGGTTTCGGAAAAGGGAAGATCTGAGGAAGAAGACCTAGACCTAAGGTTTCCCGAGCGGAGAAGACGAAGTGGAGAGAAACACTAAGGTTAGGGTTTCAGGATCTAAGAGGAAGAAGAAGACGAAGAGAGGAAGAAGAAGTGGGTTAGGGTTCAGGCGGCTGGCCATGATAGAAATTCCTAGGGTTAGGGTTTTCCTAGCCATGAGTGCTAGGGAAAAAAGACGAGGGGACTGTGAAGGAGAAGCTTTAGGGTTAGGGCTTACTCTTGGCTGGGGAAGAAGACAGTGTCGAGGGAGGGGGGGTGCTTCGCCGGAGAAGACGAGGTTTCTCGCCGGAGAAGCCGGAGTCTCGTCGGAGAAGACGAGAACCCTCTCGAGACTCCGGATGGTTCTGGAGAAATCAGGCGAGTGGGTTGAAGAGAGAGAATGAGGTTTGGTTAATATCTGATGATATCTGTGGGCCGGGTTATGGGCCAAAAATTGGGCCAGAGCCTTGGGCTTTTGAATTTAGGAAATATTTGATTTAAATTTCATTTTCTCTGTTATTATTAATAGGTTGGGCTGTTGGATAGGGCCAGGCCTGTGGGCTGGCCGAGTAAGGGCTGAGAAATAAATAACAAATGGTAGCAGTAGAATTAAGGAGTGGGCCAGGTTCTGTGGGCCAGAGCTGGGCTGTTCTTGTTAAGAAGTTAAGATTAATTGTTAATTAATAGGATTGGGTCTGTTTTGAGCTGGGCTAGGACTGTGGGCTTGGGCTAGATTGAGTAATGATAATTCTCTTGTCTATATTTCTTCTTATTTATAGTATTATTCTAAATGCTAGTATTAATTGTCATAAAATATTATTGGTTAAATATTTGGATAAAACTTTATTATCACTATTTTGTAAATAATTGCTAAAGCAATACCTGTTAAATAAATAAGTTTGATACGTTATAAATATTTTTCCTTGCAAGATATAGCCTAAAAGTATTTTCACTAAATACTATTTTGATCAAACTGTATTATATATTTCTTCTAAAATGTTGTTAGCTAATTGTCATTATTTCAAAACACTAAATAACTTGTACAAATATAACAGGTGAATCATTGCAACCATGCAGTACTACTCTCGTGCAAGAAAACCGAGGCAAGTACACTGACTTGACTTGTACCTTGTTTTCTGTCTTACCTTCATGTGCCATGTTCTCATATCGGACACAAATTACACACGATTGTCTTGTACTCTTGTTCATTGCTTGGGCGTCATTGTTCATTGCGGGATTGGGGGAATATTAGCTTTTGTGTGACCACACCCAACATAGGTATTGAAGATAGCCTAATCGTACACGTCACGTACGATGAAGTCGGACCTTGTAGAATTGACTCATTGATTCATTGCATCATTGATTGATTGATTGCTCCTAAGCCGGTCACACATTAGTTTTAATATTTCAAAATTGTCACAATTGCATATTGATTGATTGATTGATTGATTGCCTTGTACATTGATAGCCGTGTTCATTGTCTAGCATCTTGATTGTCATCCATTGCCTGCAGTTTTATATTTCATTTCTGGTACCGCAGTTTCAGTTTCATTTCATGTTCTAGTTTTCTGGTATTCCTGTTTCACCTTGTACTCTGGATTACAGTTTACATTGTATATTGTCTAGTCAGGGTTATACTTTACTCTTTTTCTGATAGGATTGTTGCAGGTGAGTGGAAGATTACATGGAGCTGGTGATTGCTTGGATATTGCAGCTTTTTATTTATTTCAGTTTATTTTCCTGGAGATTGTATCTTAGAGATTTATTATTGTATATTATTTCATTTGGACCGGATTTGTCTCCGGCTGAGTTTGTATTTTAAAACACTTGATGGATATTGGTGATTTCTGGAACGTTTATAAAAGCTGTGTTTTGGTTTACATTACATTGTGACTTTGAGTTTTCCTTAGTATTGTACAGCTTACTTCGTCGTGTCCAACGACGAAGGCTGGGCGTGTCCGACTCGTATCCGATTATTGGGGAGCGGGTCGTGACATGTTTTTAGTGGTGGCCCATGCAGGTCTCTATCCTAATGACACTTAGGTAAATAAAGTGTTATTGGGGGACCCGCGGAAGCTAAGGAAAACTCATCACAGCATAGGAACCGCGGGAAAATGGTTTATGATTTATGATAAATAGTTAATGGTTTATGGTTTATAAAAAAATGGTTTATGAAAATAGTTTACTGTTTATGAAAATGGTTTATGGTTTTTGAAATTGTTTATGATTAATGGTTTATGGTTTATGGTTATTGATGTTTGAAAATTTTTGAAAATTTGATTTACTTATAATTTTAGGATAATTTGTGATTTTATAGAATATAGCAATCAACAGTTTATTTCTTTTGCAGGACGGTCGCCACGACGAGCGCTGGGACCAGTGAGCAGCTGCACCCTGTGCACAGGAGCAGCTTGCACCGCCTCCGCCTCAGCCGATTCCAACGACGATGATATTCGATGGCACGCAAGTGATGGCCATGTTCCAGCAATTCATGGAGATCCAGAATCACCAAATTGCGCAGTTCAGAGAGACCGTCGTCGACGCGCTCAGGACCAGAGAGCCAGCTCCACCAGCACCGCCAGCACCGCCGGCACCAGCAGCGCCGAGGCCAGAAACTGCCAAGGAATATCAGTTCCTCCGCCCGATGGATTTTTGGGGCGATGAGGGGATAGTCTACGCAGACGAATGGCTGGAGAATGCTGAACGGTCATTGAAGATGGCGAGGATCCCCGATGATTTGCAAGTCGAAGTTGCAAGCATGCGACTGTTCGACATCGCTAGGGCTTGGTACCGGGAGGAGCCCCAGTTAGCAGAGCCCGGAGTTTCCTGGAAGGACTTCTAGCTGCTTTTCCAAGAAAAGTTCTTCCCGGATGTGGAGCGGGACGAGCTTAGGATGCAATTTGAAGCATTGAAGCAAGGGAATATGTCAGTGGCCCAGTATACATCCGAGTTCACCCGACTCAGTAGGTTCGCAGAGAAACTAGTCAGCTCGCCGAAGGATAGGGCTTGGATGTTCAAGAAGGGTCTCACCAGGGAGCTACGTCATGCAGTAGCTATTAGTCAGGCCACTACATATGCGAGCATCCTTAAAGTTGTTCAGGGAGTGGAGAAGGAGATGGACCCGAAGCTCAAGCGGGACAGAGATACTGGCGCCAGCAGTTCCCAGGGTCCACCGAAGCGTGCCGACACTCAGCAGAGGCCACCTCAGCATCACCGTCATGTTCGAGCACCGACATCACCGAGGCAGCAGAGACAGACCCAGACCCCGGTGTCCTTTTCTTGCGCATACTGCAAACGACCGGGACACCATGTCAAGGAATGCCGCCAGAAGTTAGGACAATGCTTGATTTGTGGATCTGCCACTCATCAAGTGAGGGATTGTCCTGCGGCTTTCACTCGTCAGGAGCCAGAACCAGGGCAGCAGCAGGAGGACCCAGTTTATGAGGATCAGTAGTAGCTGCAGGAGCGCAGCTGAGTGGACCGTGATCTTTTTATTTGCTTGTAGTAGCTAAATTTCTTTTATATTGCCTATTTTGAGGCTTGTCTTGAGTTTTCTTGCATTTACAGTATTTCTATTGTCTAGTGACTACTTGTTAGTCTTATTATTTTACTACATAATAAATCATTTAGTTCTCTGGTTGCCTTTAAAAAAAAATTTGATTGAATTTTTGTATATTGCAAAATCCTTGAAATTTCGAGGACAAAATTTTTGTAAGGGGGGTAGATTTGTAACTCCCAAAAATCATAATTGGTAAAATTTGAGATTTTTCTTATTCTCTTCAGATTTAATGTTGTTCTCTTGTAAAAATTTAAATTTAATTTGAATAGTTGAATTTCGAGTGTTGAAGAATTTTTTCTATTTGAAAATGTATTTTGAATACTATTTTGATTTTCTAATGAATTGATTTATTTTAGAATTTTCTAATGGAGTGCAAAAAGAAATTGTTTTGCTAAAATTGAAATAGATTTTTGTAGCTAAATTCTGTTCCTACGAAAATGTATAGATATAATTGATTTCTTAGTAAAAGAATTTAATTGTTTGTTAATTAGTTAATGATTATTAGTAGTATTTCTAGCTGGCAATTATTTAGTTAAATTTTGTTTAATACTATTATTGACTACTAATGTTTAGAGAATTCTAAATATAGGAACAACAGTTTTATTTGTATTAAACAATTAGTGCTAATTAGTTTGTTAGCTAACTAGTTATTATTAAATGAAGCAATTATTTCTGTTTTGAAATCCATGGAGGGAATCTTGATTTTCGAAATTCTATTTTAAAATATTATTTTGGATATGAAATTCTGTTGGAAATGGTTGATTTTGAATTTTGAATCTGCTGCAACATTTGGAGGAAATATTTGGTTTTGAAAACTGTTTTGAAAATTTGTTTGATTTTGAAATTGTAATTTTGTTACAACCTATCTTTTTATGCCCCCAGATCTGTTTATTATTACTGCTACTGCCATTCTAATTACCCCTAGATCTACAGTTATTTACCAACACTGCCACTAATTACTACACTATAAATAATATTATATTACACGATTCCTAAGGCACTGACACCACAGTACATTTCTCTCTCAGCCACGTCATCCTCTCTCTCTCATCTCTCTCTCTTCAGTCTCTCATCTCTCTCCTCTCTGGAGGAGGCCGAGCCTCGTCGGAGCGCCACCGCCGCTGCTCTGACCGCCTCGAAGCTGGAGCACGCCACCGCCGCCTCGATCCGCGCGTCACCGTCATCATCGCACCGCCGCCTCGTAGTCAGTGCTGCTCGTCGAGCAGTGAACCATCTCGAAGACCCCGCCACACCAGCGAGCTGCAGAGCGCCGACGTTCGATTTTCGTGCCGACCCTTCGAGAAGTGCGCCGAGCCACCGCCATCAGCGCCACTTCGTGTGCTGAGCCACCGCCTCTGTGTTCTCGAAGACCGTGCCACCATCACGAGCAGCGGAGCCGCCGTCGCTCGCCGGGCCATCATTCACGTCGAGATCCGCACCGAGCCGAGGAGACCCCGTCGCCGCCTCGAAGTCAAGCAGAGGCCAGATCCGTCGCTGGAGCGCTACCATCTCGCCGCCGAAGGCCCGCAGCTCGCCGAGGATCGACATCCCCGTCAGGCCGGTGAGCAACTCCTCATCGATCTCTTCTCGAACCCTTTCTCTTGTGCTCTCAGTTAGGGTTAAGGTTTCTGACCTAATTATTAGGGTTTTTGGCCATGGGAGTGAAGGATAGAAATTAGGGTTTCGGGAAAGGGAAGTTCTGAGGGAGAAGACCTAGACCTAAGGTTTCCCGAGTGGAGAAGACGAAGTGGAGAGAAACACTAGGGTTAGGGTTTCAGGATCTAAGAGGAAGAAGAAGACGAAGAGAGGAAGAAGAAGTGGGTTAGGGTTCAGGCGGCTGGCCATGATAGAAATTCCTAGGGTTAGGGTTTTCCTAGCCATGAGTGCTAGGGAAAGAAGACGAGGGGACTGTGAAGGAGAAGCTTTAGGGTTAGGGCTTACTCTTGGCTGGGGAAGAAGACAGTGTCGAGGGGGGGGGGGGGGTGCTTCGCCGAAGAAGGCGAGGTTTCTCGCCGAAGAAGTCGGAGTCTCGTCGGAGAAGACGAAAACCCTCTCGAGACTCCGGATGGTTCTGGAGAAATCAGGCGAGTGGGTTGAAGAGAGAGAATGAGGTTTGGTTAATATCTGATGATATCTGTGGGCCGAGTTATGGGCCAAAAATTGGGCCAGAGCCTTGGGCTTTTGAATTTAGGAAATATTTGATTTAAATTTCATTTTCTCTGTTATTATTAATAGGTTGGGCTGTTGGATAGGGCCAGGCCTGTGGGCTGGCCTAGTAAGGGCTGAGAAATAAATAACAAATGGCAGCAGTAGAATTAAGGAGTGGGCCAGGTTCTGTGGGCCAGAGCTGGGCTGTTCTTGTTAAGAAGTTAAGATTGATTGTTAATTAATAGGATTGGGTCTGTTTTGAGCTGGGCTAGGACTGTGGGCTTGGGCTAGATTGAGTAATGATAATTCTCTTGTCTATATTTCTTCTTATTTATAGTATTATTCTAAATGCTAGTATTAATTGTCATAAAATATTATTGGTTAAATATTTGGATAAAACTTTATTATCACTATTTTGTAAATAATTGCTAAAGCAATACCTGTTAAATAAATAAGTTTGATACGTTATAAATATTTTTCCTTGCAAGATATAGCCTAAAAGTATTTTCACTAAATACTATTTTGTTCAAACTGTGTTATATATTTCTCCTAAAATGTTGTTAGCTAATTGTCATTATTTCAAAATACTAAATAACTTGTACAAATATAACAGGTGAATCATTGCAACCATGCAGTACTACTCTCGTACAACAAAACCGAGGCAAGTACACTGACTTGACTTGTACCTTATTTTCTGTCTTACCTTCATGTGCCATGTTCTCATATCGGACACGAATTACACACGATTGTCTTGTACTCTTGTTCATTGCTTGGGCGTCATTGTTCATTGCGGGATTGGGGGAAATATTAGCTTTTGTGTGACCACACCCAACATAGGTATTGAAGATAGCCTAATCGTACACGTCACGTACGATGAAGCCGGACCTTGTAGAATTGACTCATTGATTCATTACATCATTGATTGATTGATTGCTCCTAAGCCGGTCACACATTAGTTTTAATATTTCAAAATTGTCACAATTGCATATTGATTGATTGATTGATTGATTGCCTTGTACATTGATAGCCGTGTTCATTGTCTAGCATCTTGATTGTCATCCATTGCCTGCAGTTTTACATTTCATTTCTTGTACCGTAGTTTCAGTTTCATTTTATGTTCTAGTTTTCTGGTATTCCTGTTTCACCTTGTACTCTGGATTACAGTTTACATTGTATATTGTCTAGTCAGGGTTGTACTTTGCTCTTTTCCTGATAGGATCGTTGTAGGTGAGTGGAAGATTACATGGAGCTGGTGATTGCTTGGATATTGCAGCTTTTTATTTATTTCAGTTTATTTTCCTGGAGATTGTATCTTAGAGATTTATTATTGTATATTATTTCATTTGGACCGGATTTGTCTCCGGCTGAGTTTGTATTTTAAAACACTTGATGGATATTGGTGATTTCTGGGATGTTTATAAAAGCTGTGTTTTGGTTTACATTACATTATGACTTTGAGTTTTCCTTAGTATTGTACAGCTTACTTCGTCGTGTCCAACGACGAAGGCTGGGCGTGTCTGACTCGTATCCGATTATTCGGGAGCGGGTCGTGACATCTATCTCTATTATCGTATCAGCAGGAGGAACGCTAGACTCGGAAGCAATCTCAGGCCTAGAACTACTTATCCCAAGAGATACGCCATGTAGCGTCGTGGCAGGTGGAGGTACTGTTCGATACATAGGAGTACTCGACGACGAGGATCCAGAGCCGATACCAGTATGACGTACCAAAGGAGAACCCGATCCTCTGTCAGTACTAGTAGGAGGTACCGAAGGAGAACCCCGTCCTTCCCCACGTCAGGACATGCGGAACGATCCATGACGACCTGTCATACATGATAACAACATATGATGATACAACAAATAATAGAGACTAGAAATATGAAAGTACAACAAAGACTAAGATAATAACCAAGACAATATATGATGATAAATTTTACAAGAAACATCTAAGTCAAGATAGTATATTCTACAAGAAACATCTAAGTTCAGATTGTATATTCTACAAGAAACATCTAAGTCCAGATAGTATATTCTACAAGAAACATCTAAGTTCAGATAATAACCAAGACGACATAATAACCAACTCTTTTTTTAATAATAAGAAAATGAAAGTACATCTCTCTCAATCATCTTTAGAATATTCATCTTGTTCGTCTTCCTCGTCCTCATCTTCCTCTTCCTCCTCATCTTCACTTTCATCTTCGCCTTCGTCGGCTTCGCCTTCCTCTTCGAATAATTCTACATCTTCTACATTAGTCGTGTAATGTGTAACTTCTGTGGAGTCTATATCAACAATATTGGTTACAAGAGGTAGCTCGTACTTCTGATAAGCTTTTTTGTCAACATCAAAAGTATCTCTAGCTTTAGTCTTGCATACTGTCCACCAGTCAGACTTCGTTGCTTCCCGTCTCGGATAAGCTGTGAAGTACACGAGCGGAGCCTGAGTTGATAGGAAAAGTGGTTCGTAGCCTTGATATCTACGCTTGTAGTTTATATCCACAAGACCATGCTTGTCAATTTTTCAACCTTGATTTTCAATCGGATCGAACCATTCACACTTGAACAACACGATCTTTGCAGGTTCTCTGACATAATTATATGTTAACTCCACAATCTCTCACAAGATGCCAAAGAAATCATTTCCTGGATCGACGTCTTTGTAGTTCAAAGATTTGATACACAGACAACTATTTTTGTGGAATCAAGATCCAGGAAGCTGTCTCTGATCGGAGCATTTGTCGACTTGAACCTAAAGCCATTCACACAGTAACTTGGCCATATTTTAACGGCAACAATTGGTCCCTTTGTAAGAGTTCTAATTAATTCAATCTCGGGTGAAATTAGACGATCGACCTGAATACCAAAGAAGAGACAGTAAGTTATTTATTACGCAGTTGCATTATAAGAGACCAGTAATTACCAAGTTACTTACATATTCACTCAACCAAGAAGGAAAATAACGTCTCATTTCTTATTCTAATGCTTCGTCTGTTAGGTAGGGTCTAACCGACCTCAACTCATCATTATATGTGCTGAAAAACAACGAAGCAACCGCTGATTAGTACAATAATATTAGCTTATACTATTATAATGAGATGACGTAAACTCATCATTAATTACTTACCCCTCTAGCTTCTCCACTTCATCATCGTCGCAATTGAGTAATATATACAACTGAGCAGCCCTTAGCTCTTCGTCATTCAAATATCTCTTCTTCATTTTCCCCGAAGGCTTTTCGGACGCATTGAATACTTTCAGTATTCCATCATTAGATTCTTGATATCCGTCGTCATTTTTCGGAGCCCTCGTTCTATTCGTAGCAACATGAATACGTCGAGCAGAAGTTTGTAATCTCCTCGAGAATATAGGATTCACAAATAGAACCCTCGACCCGAGCCTTGTTTTTCACCTTCCTTTTACGGTGGTTCAAATGTCGCTCAAACGGGTACATCCACCGATAACCGACGGGCCCACCAACACGTGCCTCGTAGGAAAGATGAATTGGCAAATACTCTATGGAGTCGAAGAATCCAGGAGAAAATACCTTCTCGAGCTTGCACAGTGTTACCAAAATATCGTTCTCCAGCTTTTCTAGACGATCGACGAGCAACTTAGTAGAACAAAGATCTCTGAAGAATACGCTAAGCTCGGTCAATGGATCCCAAACAACCTGGGGTAAGAATTCCTAAAATGTAATTGGAATTAACCTCTATATGAATATGTGACAATCATGGCTCTTCATACCTGTCAGTTTGTTCTCCTTAAGGTCGACGCATCTTCTCAAGTTTGAAACATACCCGTCTATAAATTTTAGACCTTGAATCCACCTAGAAAGTCTCACTTTATCCTTCTTCTTCAGTGAGAAAATTGCCTTTAAAGAACAGTTTGGCAACTCTAGAGGGGGGTGAATAGAGTTTATATAGAAAAATATCCAATTAAAATTAACTCTTTCACCAACAATAAATAATCAGAGTAAAGTGCGGAAAATAAATGAAGAGCAGAAGAGCATACGCAAACACAGCGATTTTAACCTGGTTTCCCTCGTGGAGGACTAGTCCAGGCCTAAGAACTCTAGCTCAGGATTAAATCCACTATTTGTGAAATAGTAGTTTACAACCCGTGCCTTTTCTTCAGAAGAGCACGTCAACTTCTAACAGATGATCGCAGTGGCGATTTGCTTGGAATTGTCCAAGCGACTTCTTCGACTCTTGCACAAGAATCCTAACTGAGAGATGCTGAGCACTCGACACTTAGGAGGCTTGTGGCTAGTAGATGGGAAGGGTATGGCTTACTTGAGCTTATAAGAGAGAAGAGAAAAGAAGATTGGATGGATTGGAATGAGAGAATTCATGCCCTATTTATAGTGTTTTTATAGGCAGAATTCGGCCAGAATTCGGGTAGGAAAATTCAAAAATTTGGCCGTTGGACAACTAGCAACCAGCTAACCCTAAAATTAGGGTTCCTGATTTCTAGGGGAAAGAGTTCGGCCCGAACTCTGTGTGGAGGCAGAGTTCGGCCCGAACTCTGTCTCCAGAGCACAGAGTGGTTCTAAGGGGATTTTTGGGCAGTGTTTGGTTCAGTGGAGCTTGGGATTTTGGGTAGGCTGTAGACTAAGTGTCAAAAGCTCAGCAAGACTCAGAGTACACAAGTCTAGACTCAATGAAAATATAAAATACAGACTCGAAAACACACTGAGAGCCGGAGACTGAGCTGTCGTCTGTCTTGAACTGTTATGCAGACGTCGTGTGTCGTATTGAATTAATACAGATATTATTTAGTCAATGTAGTCAATATTTGGTTGACTGTGACTTTGTGTCAACAATCTCTCCCATATTGATAATTGACAAAATAATATATGTATATTCAATATTCATACCTGGACACAGTTGATTATAGCAACATAGCTCCCCCATACTTGATGCCGAGCTAGAATGTAATAGCTCCCCCGTAATCAGTGAACGGTGCTGAGCTAGAAGCAATAGCTCCCCCGTAAATAGTGCATGGAACCTGTATAATATCTCCCAAAAAGCACAAACAAGCACAGAAATACGAAAAGATAGGATCTGATACCAAACAAGTATATCCAGCCATATATATCTGATACCAAACAAGTATATCCAGCCGTTCTCCCCCTTTTGGCAGTTAGCAATATAGACTGCAGAGAAATGAATAATAAAAGAAAACTGCAGTAGACAATTAATAGTAATACAACCACACCAAGCAGAGAAGAAACAGTATAGAAATAATCAAAAGAAGCACTAGCATAAAGTGTCATAACCAAATGTCAAACACACAACCAGAGTTTAACTACATAAATCCAAGTACAGAAATCCATAATAAACTAAATAACTGAAATCAAAAAGCAATAACTAAGATCATCATCAGTAGCAGCAGCAACAGATAGTAGCCAATCTCCATCATGGAGCACGAGATGGTCCAGGAGTGTCAGAACGTCTGGGATCCACAAAAGCAGCACTCGGATCCAGGTAACGCATGACCCACGGATCATCAATGCGATAGCCCTCACGATCGGGATCCCGCTGCATGGGAATGGGCATAGTAGGATGATGGGACATGGAGTACCGAATATCATACAGCGAGTTGCTGAGTGCACTCATCTGCAGGGTAGTGCGGTAGTCCATCTGAGCCCACCGATCGGCCTCTAAGTCGAAACGATCCCGGAGCATGGTCTGAATGGAGTCAAGAGTGGCAGGTGGAGGTGGTGCATCCTGACCGAAAGGAAGGGGGTCAGACTCCGCATCATCTGAATGCTCAGAAGCCTCAGGAGAGGCAACAACTGCCTGAGTACGTCGTGTCTTGGACAGAAAAGCAGGAGCAGGCAAGAACGGACAGATATCAAGTGGTATGTTAAATGCACGAAAGATCATAGGAAGGTACAAAGGATAAACCAGAGCTCGTGGTTTCTTCCTACAGTGAATCATCCAGTCCATCATTGTACGTGGAAGATTGAAAGAAATTCCAAAGTGAAGATGATAAAGAGCAGATATCTCAAGATAAGTGATGTCATCATGGGAACCTGCTTTGGGTAAAATGGTGTTAGAGATAATCCAATGAAGATCAGAAAAATATGGGTTGAGATATTTAGCCATGAGCTTGCGAGGACGTGTGTATGGAGTACACAAATCGTCCTTGAAGCTCTCAAGGGAAATTCCGTCGGGAAAACGGAACGAGCGAGCGTCAACTAGCTTTTCCCAAGAATTGGGCTCTTGAAGATCAAGATATTCGGCTAAGTCAAAGTCATCAAAAGATATATTGATACCTGCAACTCGTGAATAAATATGGAGATCATCAAAGGTCATGTTGCAGTAGAACATTTGGACAGCATGACAATAGATAGCAGAAGTGGTAGTGACAAGCTCATCAAAACAGAGGTCATGAAATAAAGCATCATATTGAGAGAAGATAGAAAAATTAATAGGATGTCCTGCGAATACCTGACGATTCCGATAGTCACTAAACCAGTTGTTTGAGGCATCTAGTGAGACAAATAATCGGTTGTCATAGGTAGAAGGATTTCGAGGACGAGGTGGGTTGAACAATGGATGAGGTGGTTGAAGTTGTTTAATGATCTGTTCATTCGTTGGAGGAGAATCCGAAGAGGAAACACTCTCAGTTCGAATCCTCTTTCTACGATTGAACAAGCGAGGAGCCATAAAAACTTGATAGTGTGAAGTATAGAAGACAAGAATGATACCTCAAATAATCAATAAACAGTGGAAGAGAATGATGAGAAACTCCTTTCCCTTGATTTTGAGGAGTAATGGAGCACTCTAGATCAAAAACTAGGGTTAGGGTTTGAAGGAAAGAGTTTGGAGAGGTGAGGAAGGAGGCAATAGTGAAGGAGAGGGAAGAAAACCCGAAATATAAGAGAGGTTTTTCTTTGGTCGGAAGCTATATTGACCATTGGATCTAAAATGATCCAACGGCAGAGCCAGATCCCGACGCTGGAACAATTGGACCAAACTCGGCCCGAACTCTGTTGAGGGCAGAGTTCGGCCCGAGTTCTGGATTAGTGGTCCAGAACAGAAAACAGGCTGAAAAGATAGAAAAATTGGTTAAGTGTTGAAGAAAAGTGATGGTTGAGGATAAAAGTTTGATGAAATCAATGAAGTACATAGAGAGGTACTCAAAAGTCAGAATGAACTTTAGAATGTAATAATTAGACAGTATTAAGTCGAAACAAACCATATAATAAACAAGAAAATATATTGTAATTCAATATTTCAAATTTGCCATGGGTTAGCTGCAGGGGCCGGATCCCAGCTAGCGGTAGTCCTGAGGACTAGTGCACCGTGTCGCTTAGGCTTTTACGCCTTGTTGTCAGAAGGACCCTTTCGGCTTGTACCCATACCAAATTTGTCATAAAAGAATCAAAATATACTCAATATTTACGCAGGCGAGTCTCAACTTATAACTGCTTCATCCAAAATTCCGAGTTCACGATATAGGAAATTGAAGCGCTCTTCGGTTAATGGCTTAGTAAAGAAATCTGCTAGCTGATGATCAGTGTCGATAAATTCTAAGTTGATCGTGCCATTTTGCTGATGATCACGCAAAAAGTGGTGTCTGATCTCAATGCGTTTAGTGCGTGAGTGGCAGACAGGGTTCTTAGTCAAATTAATGGCACTTGTATTGTCACAGAATATAGGAATATGCATAAAAGATAACTTATAGTCTTCAAGGGTTTGCTTCATCCACAGAATTTGTGCACAACAACGCCCAGCTGCTATGTATTCAGCTTCTGTTGTGGATAGTGCGACAGAGTTCTGCTTCTTGCTAAACCAGGAGACTAAAGCTTTTCCTAATAAATGACACATGCCGCTCGTACTTTTACGGTCGACCTTGCATCCAGCGAAGTCAGCATCTGAATAACCAATAAGATCAAATGATGTTGACTTAGGATACTATAGGCCCACTGTAACCGTACCCTTAAGGTATCGAAAGATACGCTTAACCGCGGTCATGTGTGATTCCTTAGGATTAGTTTGATATCTAGCACATAGGCAAACACTGAACATGATATCGGGACAACTAGCAGTTAAATAGAGTAAGCTGCCTATCATACCTCGATACTTACGTTGATCAACAGGTTTGTCGCTCTCATCTGGTTCGAGTTTGGTTGAAGTAGCCATTGGTGTGCTGATTGGTTTGACGTTGTCAAGATCGAACTTCTTCAGCATGTCCTTGGTATACTTTGATTGGCAGATGAAAGTTCCATTAGCCATTTGTTTCACTTGCAGACCAAGAAAGTAGTTGAGCTCTCCCATCATGCTCATCTCAAATTCTGTCTGCATACACTTGGCAAATTCTTGACAGAGGGTTTCATCAGTAGAACCAAAAATGATATCATCAACATAAATTTGAATCAACAGAATAGTGTCTTTAAAAGATTTTATGAACAGTGTAGTGTCAATTTTCCCTTTTGAAAAACCTTTCTCAAGTAAGAAGCTACTTAGCCGTTCATACCAAGCTCTGGGGGCTTGTTTGAGGCCATAAAGCGCTTTCTTTAGCTTGAACACGTGGTCGAGAAATTTGTGATTTTCAAAGCCAGGAGGTTGTTTCACATAAACTTCCTCCTTAATAAAACCATTCAAGAAAGCACTTTTTACATCTATTTGAAATAATTTAAAGTTTTGAAAATTAGCAAAAGCACAAAGCATCCGAATGGATTCTAGTCTAGCAACAGGAGCATACGTCTCATCGTAGTCGATACCTTCCTCTTGGTTGTATCCTTGAGCTACTAGACGAGCTTTGTTACGTGTGACTGAACCATCTTCATTTATTTTGTTTCTAAAAACCCATTTAGTACCAATTATCGAGTGATTAACCGGTCTAGGAACGAGTTCCCATACTTGGCTTCTCTCGAATTGGTTGAGTTCTTCTTGCATAGCAGAAATCCAAAATTCATCATTAAAAGCTTCAGAAATGTTTTTAGGCTCTACTTGTGAAATGAAGGCAGTGCTAGCAACGGAGTCTCTTAGTGATGATCTAGTAGTTACTCCACGTGAAACTTCTCCTATAACTAAATTTTCTGGATGAGAAGGTTTGAAAGAGAATTTCTTAGGCAAACCCTCCAGAGAATTAGTTTCGGTTGAAGTATTCATTGGAGTAGAAGTTGATGGCTCAACGTTATCATCAAGAGTACTTACTGCACTGTTGTCTTCATCAAAAGTCACATTTGTTGACTCTTCCACAATAAGTGAGCGTTTATTAAAAACTCTATATCCCTTACTCTTGGCGGCATAACCAAGAAAGATACCATCGTCAGCTTTGGCATCAAATTTGCCTAAGTTGTCTTTGGTGTTAAGGATAAAATATCTACAACCAAAAACTTTAAAATAAGAAACATTGGGGGTTCTCCCAAACCAAAGCTCATAGGGTGTTTTCTTCGTAATGGGACGAATTAGCACCCTATTCAAAATGTGGCATGCTGTACTGACAGCTTCTGCCCAAAAGTATTTCGGAAGTGAAAATTTATTCAACATGACTCTGGCCATATCGCCGAGAGTTCTATTCTTCCGCTCCACAACACCATTTTGTTGAGGAGTTCTAGGACAAGAAAATTCATGATCAAAACCATTTGCATTACAAAAATTTTCAAAATCATAATTTACGAATTCGCCTCCATGATCACTTCGGATTCGAGTAATCATGTAGCCTTTTTCGTTTTGAACTTTCTTTACAAAAACTTTGAAAACAGAGATAGCATCGCTCTTATTAGCGAGAAAGAAAACCCAAGTAAATCTCGAAAAATCATCAACAATAACAAATGCATAAAGTTTGCCACCAAGGCTAGCTATTCTACTAGGACCAAATAAATCCATATGAAGTAGTTGCAAGGGTCTAGTAGTACTTACAGTGTTGATGGAATGAAATAAGGATTTAGTTGCCTTGTTTAGTTCACATTCGGCACATACCGTGTCCTTTTTGAATGTGATGTCAGGCAATCCTCTTACTAGCTTCTTGGTAGAAAGCCTGGATATAGCATCCATGTTGGCGTGACCAAGACGCTGGTGCCAAAGTAGTCATTCGTCTTTGTGGGCATATAGACATCTACCTGCATTGTTAGTATTTACAGAAAGATAGAAAATATAGATGTTGTCCTCTCTTTTCCCTTCAAAAGCAATGTCTCCTGTTGACCTATCATAGATGTAGCAACTGTTTTGTCCAAAGTTAATATCATATCCATGATCAGCAAGATGACTAATGCTGAGCAGGTTATGCTTTAACTCGGTCACTAGGCAGACATCCTTTATTACAGAAGAAGGAGGATGACCAATGATACCATTACCTATTATGTGCCCTTTGAGATTGTTACCGAAGGATACATATCCTTCTCTCTTCATCGATAGTGATGCAAAAAGATTTGCGTCTTCCGTCATATGTCGCGAGCATCCACTATCGAGAATTCACTTACTTTCAGTTGAAGAGGGAAGGTCCACCTACATCAAGAGTAGATATGACCTTTGGTACCCGAGTTCTTGAGGGTCCTGAAAAGTTAGTCTTTGGAAACCAAGTATATATCTTTTTATCTACAAGTCTTCTAAATTTGCACTGTGGTGAGATGTGTCCATGTAATCCACAGTAAGTACAGATAGCATTCTTATTTATACTAGGAGCATGAGAATAATATCTATAAGCAACAGGATGAGGATGGTCATGATGTGAAGAGTTAGCATGGTGATGATGATTATGCACAGAATGAGTGGCATGGTGATGGTGTCTATGAGGCATATCATGATGGTATTGTCTATGATGTGTGACATGCTGATATTGTCTATATGGCATGGCTTGATGATTTTGTCTATATGGCATATGATGATCTTGTCTATATGGCATTGCATGATGATCTTGTCTATATGGCATGGCATAATGATTCCTATGTGTGGAGTGATGTTGATTGTGTCTTTGTACATGATGATTGTGTACTGAGTGAGAATTATTCTTACGTGCGCGTGGTTTGTGAAAGTTTGTGTATATAAATGCATGGTTATGTGCTGCATGAGAATGACGTGGTTGACTAGCATGAGTGGTATTGTGTCCATGTGATTGGGTTTGAGGTTGAACAACCTGTTTACCCAATTTGGTTTCTAATCTTTTAGAAACAGCTTGCAGTTCATCAACCTTAATATTTAAGCCATATATCTTAGTCATGAAAATCTTGTGTCTACTCTTTTCTTCAGCAAGCAACGTGTTGAGTGTAGTGATTTCTTGAGTTTGTTGCTCAATACGTGCTTCAGCATCATGTAAGCTTAATTTAAGCTTGGATACTTCATCAGGGTCATTAGTGGGTGTCGTGTTTCTAACATTATCAAGAAGTAAGGAAATTCTTTGTATCTCATCTTCAAGACTTTTGATTTTGTCCTTGGCATGTTTGTATTTACCGATGACCTTTTTGTGATCATCGAGTAAATCAGTGAAAGCATCGCCAAGTTCATCAAAAGATAAGTCATCTAGAGGTTCGTTAGATACCTTGTTGGAAGTTGCCATTAGGCACACATTTGCTGTTTCTTGAGGAGAGCCTTTTTCTTCCTCGGAGTCACTCGCTTCACTTTCATGCCAAATTCCTGTGTTGGTATATTTCTTTGATGAGTTTTTTTTGTATGGCTTCTCATAGCGGTTGCTCTTCTTCAAGAATGGGCAGTCTTTTCGGACATGTCCAGTCTTCTTGCAACCGTAACAGGTTGGCTCTTCTTCATCATCTTCTTGTGAATCCTTCTTCCTTCGATTGAAGCGAAGGAATTTTCTGAAGTTGCGGACCATGAGAGCTTGGTCTTCATCATCCGAGTTATCGTCTTCGGTCTCATCGTGATCAGCCCTTCGTCGATGAGCTTTGAGTGCGATCTTCCTGGTCTTCGGAGCAGGTTCTTCGAAGTCCTTGAGGTCAAGCTCGTGAGTCATGAGCTTACCCATCAAGGTCTCCATTGACATTGATGTGAGATCATTTCCTTCTATGATGGCCGTCACCTTAGGGTTCCAAATCTTTGGCAACCCTCTGAGTAACTTACGAATCTTCTCGTGGTTTGAGTACTGCTTACCAAGCGAGGATAGAGGATTGATGATATCGAGGAATCTTGTAAACATTTGAGTGATCGTCTCATTTGGCTTCATCTTGAAGGCTTCGTATTCTTGAGTGAGACGGCTTATTTTAGATTCCTTGACTTGTGTGGTTCCCTCATGCGTCACTTCTAGAAGTCTCCATACTTCATGAGCAGTGGTGCATGTGGAGACCCTGTTGAATTCATTCCTGTCTATAGCACAGAATAAAGCATTAATAGCCCTAGCATCTAGACTTGCCTGTTTCTTCTCCTCGACAGAATATTTGTCGTGTGGTTTCTCAATGAGGTCACCATCGACAACTATCCTGACGGGCTTTTTGTAACCGTCAGTGACGACAGTCCACAGGTCAAAGTCTAGAGACTTAAGATAGAAGCTCATCCTTGTTTTCCAATATGTATAGTTAGTTCCATCAAATAGGGGAGGCCTATGAGTGGACTGACCTTCACCATGATTGGAAATCAAGGATTGTGTGGTTGCCATGGATCAGCTCTTAGGATGTTAGTCCTTAAAAAGAGAACAGAGCTCTGATACCAATTGAAGAACAGTTTGGCAACTCTAGAGGGGGGTGAATAGAGTTTATATAGAAAAATATCCAATTAAAATTAACTCTTTCACCAACAATAAATAATCAGAGTAAAGTGCGGAAAATAAATGAAGAGCAGAAGAGCATACGCAAACACAGCGATTTTAACCTGGTTTCCCTCGTGGAGGACTAGTCCAGGCCTGAGAACTCTAGCTCAGGATTAAATCCACTATTTGTGAAATAGTAGTTTACAACCCGTGCCTTTTCTTCAGAAGAGCACGTCAACTTCTAACAGATGATCGCAGTGGCGATTTGCTTGGAATTGTCCAAGCGACTTCTTCGACTCTTGCACAAGAATCCTAACGGAGAGATGCTGAGCACTCGACACTTAGGAGGCTTGTGGCTAGTAGATGGGAAGGGTATGGCTTACTTGAGCTTATAAGAGAGAAGAGAAAAGAAGATTGGATGGATTGGAATGAGAGAATTTATGCCCTATTTATAGTGTTTTTATAGGCAGAATTCGGCCAGAATTCGGGTAGGAAAATTCAAAAATTTGGCCGTTGGACAACTAGCAACCAGCTAACCCTAAAATTAGGGTTCCTGATTTCTAGGGGACAGAGTTCGGCCCGAACTCTGTGTGGAGGCAGAGTTCGGCCCGAACTCTGTCTCCAGAGCACTGAGTGGTTCTAAGGGGATTTTTGGGCAGTGTTTGGTTCAGTGGAGCTTGGGATTTTGGGTAGGCTGTAGACTAAGTGTCAAGAGCTCAGCAAGACTCAGAGTACACAAGTCTAGACTCAATGAAAATATAAAATACAGACTCGAAAACACACTGAGAGCCGGAGACTGAGCTGTCGTCTGTCTTGAATTGTTATGCAGACGTCGTGTGTTGTATTGAATTAATACAGATATTATTTAGTCAATGTAGTCAATATTTGGTTGACTGTGACTTTGTGTCAACAGCCTTAGGCTGCTTCAACTTCCCATTCCCCTCATCTATCAAATGCAATGCAGGACGTCTACATATTTCTTCCAAGTCCAATCTAGCCATTGGATTATCTTTCGTCTTCTCCCTTTACGTCCATTACAGTATTAATTATGTTGTCAAACACATTCTTCTCGATATGCATGACATCAAGGTTATGTCTAATTAGATTGGTGCTCCAATATGGCAGATCCCAAAATATACTCCTCTTCGTCCAGTTGTGAGTGCGACTAAATCTGTCACACTTATAGCCCTTAGTAGGCTCTTCAATAGCTCTCGGTAAATCTTTTACCTCTTTCCATATCGTGTATCCGAGCTACCTTGGCGGTGGATTAGCCTTCTCCACAATACCAGTACGAAAAACATTCATATTCCTCCGGTACGGATGATCCTTCGACATGAATTATCGATGACAATCGAAGAAGCACGATTTGCTTCCATGTTTCAAACAAAAAGCCTTAGTACAGTCCATGCAATACGGACATGAAAGACGACCATGCGTGCTCCATCCAGATAACATTCCATAGTCCAGAAAGTCGTTGATGGTCCACATAAGTGATGTCCGCATCTAAAAATTTTGTTTTCTAGAAACAACGTACGTGTTGGAACCTACTTTCCACAGCTGATTCAACTCCTTAATCAACGACTGTAAATACACATCGATGTTCTTTTTCGGATTGTTCGGACCTGGGATAATAACGGTGAGGAACATATATGGAGTATTCATGCATATCTAAGGCGATAAATTGTACGGAGTGACGATCACAGGCCAACAAGAATACTGGGATCCCGAAAGTTCGAATGGGGTAAAACCGTCGGAGCAGAGATCCAATCTGACATTACGCAGATAAGAAGCAAAATTTGGATACTCTCGATCAAAGTGCTTCCATGCTTCTCCATCAGATGGGTGATCCAACACTCCTTCGGTCTGTTCCCGCTTATGATGACTCATGTTTTCTGTAGTTTCCTTCACCATAAACAACCGCTGCAACCGCGGCGTCAACGGCAAGTAGTGCATCGAATCAGTATGCTTCCTTGCACCGATAGACTTTCCTTTACCACTGCCCTTGTAGCAATCAGCACCACAAAATCTGCAGGTGTCTTCATTCTTGTCGTCTTTGTACTATAACATGCACCCGTTGAGACATGCATCTATTTTCTTGTATTCCATCCAGAGCAATCTCACCATCCTCTTAGACCGGTAAAAGTCTTTAGGCAACTTAGCACCCTCAGGCAATATTTCTATAATCAACTCCATAAGTCGGTTGTAGCAATCTTGCGACATGTTAAAATCGGACTTAATGCTCAACAATCTTGTAACCACCTCCAACGGTGAATGATCCTCACATCTAGGATATAATGGAGTCCTTGCATTCTCTAGCAACTCCATGAACTTTGCAGCATCAGCGTTCGGTGCCTCCTCACGTGCATCATGATTGTCCGGATAGAAACTAGGCCCCGCCGCGTCAAAAACTATGTTCACCAACCCATCGTCATAAGTAGCATGGTTGTGGACATCCACATAAGGCTCATACTCCGATGCTAATGACACAAGTTTTCCGTGCACGCTCCACTAATAGTAATTCGGCGTGAAACCCATTGAGTATAAATGATATGTGACTTCCACTTTTGGATGATATTTCAAGTTATGACATCTCACACATGGACACTTAATTTTGGTACCGCCCATGTACTGAGGGAACGCCTTGGCAAACTGCAGGAACTGTTGTTGTCACGACCCGCACCCAGTATAAGGGCACGAGAAGTGGGTACGTACAGCCTACGCCGCAGTATCGGCGGTAGAATGCTATCTTAGGTCACAACGTCTAGCAATAACCAAACCGGTACAATGATATACACTCCAAAAGGAGAACAATATAAAGGTACAACTCAATCACAACATCTAAGATAGAATAAAGAGAATAGATGAAAATACAAGATATAAGAGTAATCTCCAACAAACTATAAGTGAGGGTAATATCTGAATATACAACATCTATCAATATCCAGAACTGAAAGTACATAAGTAAGACAACAAGGACAACTAGTCTAGAAATCTAATTTAGACGATCGGCAAGTCTTCGGCAACTGTAGGATCCTCCTGAGGGTCCAAGTCACCGGTGTCATCTAAGCCTGTGCCATAATACGTAGGACAGAATTCTTCCTCATCACCTGTAATATTTTTAACAGTCCAATCAGGACGGAAACGAGCACAATACATCTCACGTATTTCATATCTTGACAGGAAATATAAAGTATGTGATAGGCTAAGATACATGAAACGTTGTAAGAATAATCATGAAGAGAAGAGGGAACTGATAAACAAGCTATCTATATATAATAATAGAGAACTGTAAGTGACTACGTGATTTAAAGTACAAGATAGACATGTGAACGGCTTGATTTGCACATGATTACACTAAAGAGTTTGTACATTAGAATTGTTCACATGACTATTTCTACTCCCCCATTCTCTAATCAATACACAAGGATCTAGACAGGTTATGTTATTGTACATGATTGTTTATACATGAAGCTTATGAGATCATGAGAGTACATGAGAGCACATGAGTATACATGAATAATGAGAGTCCACAGAATACATGACGTTCGTGAAAAGCACTTGACACAATGTATTCGATGCACCCGAGGGGGATAACATCTCATGTAAAGATCCATATAGTACTAATCCGTGATAATGTCGTGTCATCATCAAGTAAAATAAACTATGACAATAATATAATTACTAACAAGTATGAAACGGTCAGAGAATGTACTCGCCTGATATCCTGGCTGTTTGATGAGAATATAAGCCTGAGTTGGAGTATCTGAGTCCTATTTTTAGAGTAACACAGGTCACAACATGTCTAATATGAAATAAGAATAGTCTACGATGCATTCTAAATGATTTTAGGTCCTTCTAGGTCAAAGTCAACCTTGGTCAACTCTGGTCAAACCTGGTCAACCATAAGTCAACTAATCTATCTACCAAATTTTAGGTCAAATACAACTTATCTAGTCATTTTAAACTCATTTGAGTTGATTTGGACCAAGTTTGACTTTAAGTTGACTTTTGTCAACTTGATCGACTTGATAATCAACTAGGCCAATTTAGGCTCATGGGGTCCATCCTAATCTGACTCATTAAGCCTAAGACTTGTCTATTAACAATCACAACATATACATTGAGTATTTTAGGTATCACATTCACTAATTACATATGTATGTATACAAATATATATACATGGGTAGCTATAGACATATAGGCTCTATTATATATACATATGAGAGCCATACCTGAGTATATGTGTATTGTGGGTGTATGTGTGAGTGAAGGGAAAGAAATGGTAATAGGGAAAAGGAATAATCTGATAACTACAAGAATCCTGAAACCAAAACAAACCCAAACCTTGTATCAAACAATGGTTCATAATTTCAAGAAAACTGAGAAAGAGTTCAGTTCAACCTGGGTTTGATCTCAGTTATGAACACTGAGTATCAGCTCAGTTCAACCCAAAAACCTGAAAACATATAATACAATGTAAGAAAACTAAAAATGAAAGCACGAAGAAAACTAAAAATGAAAACAGGAAAAACTTGAGAATAGAGTTCAACTAACCCTGGGATTCTAAATCTCAATCCTGAGATTGTTTCAAACAATCTGAAATATCTACTAAACTGAAGAAATCTCAGGAAGTCACTGATATTAAACCCAAAATCAAGTTTTGCAATATATATAAAATCTGAACTTCAAGTTCAGTCGGGTTTTTAACACTCAACCCATTCGAAACCCAAATTTGATCCCAGTCCTCATTCTCTGTGAAACTCAGCTATGTAATATCCATCTAAACATGTATATATATATATATATATATATATATATATATATATATTAATCATCAACAATTTAACCATTTAAAACAGTTTAAAGCAACTCTAAAAATATATTTCAATTTCAGTTTATCGAGTATCAGAAATACAGGTAAACCCCTAATTCGGAACTCAAAAATCAATAATAAATCCAAATCAGGGTGCTCAGTCTGTTCTCCACATGTGTGCGTGTCGGGGGAAGTATTTGTGTCCAAGCAAGTGGACACAAAGGTGTCCAAACTCTCAAACACCAAAATTAGTGTACACTGAATCAGCCTCCTCGTGCGGTCGTGTCTCGTCGTCGTGGACACGACACAGGCCACGTAGAGCCACGTGCTCATGCCCACACCCAGCACAGGTGTAGGGCTACACATTCGAGTCCCTGGCACGTCACCACGACGTGTCTAGATGACACACGAGAGCCGTATCAGTATCGACTTCACATGCGTGCACGACAGGCTCAGATCCATGCGGCTCGATTTGCGAGCTCGATACGAAATGAGATAACATGGCACTTGGGGGCTGACATGTCAGTCATGTCCCCAAGCCACACACCAAGTTTCACGTATCCAAGTGACACAGACACTGCACACTGCCACCCAAACAGCAGGGAACGTGCGCGCGTGTTGGCTGTGGTTCATGTCCGATTTTGGATACGAACGCGATGCAATTCATGCTCAGAACAATACAGATTCAAAAGTCATATTTAGATCTACAAATCCAATTAATTAGTTCCAAAATTATGAACAATAAATCCTATGTGGCATTTCATCAAACACATGTATATTTGTACTGATACGTGTCCGATACGGACACCAAATCAATACAAAATCCTACGAAATTCATCCTACAGCTAGGGAACACCTAGATGGATGCATCTACAGGAATAATTCATAAAATTATGGAGGTTTTGAGAATTTACCTATTCAGATGAATTCCTATAGAAAATTGTGTAGATTCCTCCTTGCAACTCCAAATCCCGAATGCACTCGAAATCTAAATTTCCTCGACCACAATGATTCATAAATAATAATTAGGACCTAATGCAAAAGACTAGAGTTTCATAGGGGAAGAAATGAGAAAGTTAGGAAGATACTTACTTAGGTTTTTGTCAGGAGGAAGGAATAAAAAGTGAGATAAATTCTCAACAAGATGTTAAGTACTCCCCCCCCTTTGACCTAGTTTGGCCGGCCATACCTAGATGGGCTAGGATTTCCTAATGGTTGGGCTTGGGCCTCCCTTCTATGGCTAAAATAAAATAGACATTAATTAAGGAAAGTTGCTAACTAGCCCTAATAAATATGCCAATAGTTTCTAACCTTTGAATAGGATCACTAACCCTACAATCATGCTACTAGGTCACTAAGTCATGGTGAGACATTAGGCTAGGTTGCACTAAGGCTATACTATCACTACACTAATAATGTAATATATAAAAATAACCAAAAGAATTTCACAATGACCAAAATACCCTTAAATAGAAAAATAGATGTGACAGCTGTACACCCTCTATGAATTCATCCCGCACACCGCACATGTCATCAGTATGATGGTTGTACATCCATGAACGATTTCGTAAGTAGTAATTCATATACATTTGAAGATAATTCTGCAAAGATAGATACACTTATTCGATTATATTGTCCAAATGGATGCATAGACACATGAGTATTAAATGAATGTCGTAACGTGTTCAATGTCAACCCTTCTCTTCGAAGAAAGTTTACTTCTGCAAGCCTTTTAAGGCTTTCAGAATTCTACCGGATTTTCGAAAAATAATAAAAAGGGCAAAGTATTATAATTTTCTTTTCTAAGATTTTTTGTTCTTTATTTTTTACTATTTCTTACTCCTTTCATTCATTATCTTTTATCATATTTTCCTGAAATCGATAGAAGTCTAACAGCCTCAAAAAGTCTAGAATCCCAAGTAATCATGACATATCCTTCATATATAGTTACTAGAGAACTTCTTTAAAACCACCTACGTTATCTCCCTAGGTACTTATCATAAACCTTTTCTAAGCTAATAAAAATCATGTTCTATGTTGCAGGGACACGGGGATAGTTAAAATCGAGACTAGACTGGGCAAATCATAAACAAGCTTGCCGCAAGGTCAAAATCGCAAGCTCGACCAACAATTTGGAGACATGTAACTTTTGATCTACTACTTGTTGTATTTTTGTAGAGACGCCGTCGTTTCTATACAACTACCGAACATTAATGCAACGGCTAGTTCTATATATTCATTAACAAGCCATAGCGATTTGTTTACCAAATCTTGATGGCACCATTCGCAACAACAAAAAACCTAATGATCCTTTGACAGCCATTGTCACGTGCCACAGCCTTCTATTTCTACTAATTAACTTCTCGCGCCATTAATTGGACAGTCTAAGATAATCATGGTTGTGACATTTATGTGGTAGAACAACTAATTGAAGAGATGGTGCACTTGATAATATAGTACTTGATGAATCATGACAACGTCAAACATTTGTCGCCTATTACCAGCATTATATTTGTGCCAACTATAAGACGATCTACCAACTATCGTGATTGTGGGATAAATTACAAAAAACTTCTCGTTAGAATTTCGTCCTTTATATAGAAAGACCTATTAATCAAAATCGCAAGCTCGACCAACAATATGCATATAAATAATATGTACATAATCAAGGATTAGGGTTTAGCTGGGTTATCGGGTTAGGGGGCTGGAGGCGGGGGGCTGTAGGCAGAGGGGGCTGGAGGAGGGGGCTAGCTGGAGGAGGGGGCTGGAGGCAGGGGGACTGGAGGAGGGGACTGGAGGCGGTCAGAAGAGAGGTTGTCGGGTGCTGGAGGGGAGAGAGGGGTCGGGTACCGGAGGGGAGAGAGGGGGTTGGGAGCCGGAGGAGTCGGGAGCCGGAGGGGAGAGAGGGGGTCGAGTGCCGGAGGGGAGAGAGGGGGTCGGGAGCCGGAGGGGAGGAGAAAGGGGGTCGGATTAAATGGGGGGAATCCAAAAATATGGGAGGGGGGAATGGAAAATCAAACATATATGCTCATTTTAGCGACGTTACTTATCGACGTCAGTAAACGTCGGCAAATTATAATTAGCGATGTAAAGAAGCATCTCTACGAGTCGCTAATTTTAAAAAAAAGCAATGTCTACAAAAACGTCGGTAATCGTCACTAATTAGCGACTTTTACCGACTTATCAGCAACATCAATTTTTTTAGTTAAAACTGCGTCGCTGGACGTCGCGGATCATCGCTAACAGTGACGTTCTACGGCGTTTGTCCCGTTCGTCGCTAAATTCCTTTACTTTAGCGACGTTTTACTTAAACATCGCTAATTTCGTCGGTAATATGACTTATTTTGGTAGTGCGACTCTCAAACTCCTAGTCTCGCTTGGGCATATCTAATGTGTTTCGAACCAAGTCTGGCTGGGCAACTGCGATGTTGAGTCCATGCGCCCGCCCGGGTGACGCGCATGAAGTGGACTCAAGTTGCCATAAATGTTGTTTCTCTACCAATGTTCTGGGCGTATCTCAAGCGCGTGAACCAGATCAGGGGGTACAACATTCACATGACCACCCTGGTGCTTGGCCTTGCAATGCGCCTGATGGGGGTGTTAAAGTAAAACTCTTCCAACATGATTTACGTAATGTGATTGTTTCACTTAACAAAAGGCCTTGAAATTGGCTTTTGTTGTTACACTTAACAAAAGGCCTTGAAATTGGCTTTTGAAAATAAAAAGAGAAAAAGTACAAATAGTACAAATTGTTCTGGAAAGTATTGCTATGGAAGTCTGATCTGAAGTCGATCACTTTGTTCCTTGGACCATACGATGATGATGAAGATCACTGCTAGAAGATGAACAACCGGAAGAACTAAGTCACCAGAAAGGTATCGACACAGTTGGGCACTGATGGCGAGGCCGAATGCTTTCCTGCTTTGCTTCACTCTGTTCTGGAAGAAAAGTTGAAGAAGAATGCTCTGGAGAATCAAAATCTCTGGATTCTGATCTCTATGTATTCTCTCCTTGTCCCTCTCTCTGTCTCTGTCATATGAGAAAAATAAGTCTATTTATAGACTTAGCTTTTTGTGCGTAAAACTCAGCAAAAGTTTTGTCTTTACGCTAATAACTGCCACCCATGACTGAAGTCATCCTTTACACATGTTGACACGTGTCCCATAATTTCAATAAGAATAGGATGCACGTACATACGTTCTTCGAGATGTGTGGCATGAAAACCACGTAGGCAAACCACGTTCCAAATTAGTCAGAAAGGATAGGGCATAAAAACAACCCAAATATACCCTGAGCGTGAAATAGTAGACTAGGCATAAAATAGCCCTAAAATGGACTTCCCGCGTAAAGTGGTTAATAAACAACCTTGAGCGTAAAGGTAGCCCAAATAAACTTTATGCACACATCAACTTTGAGCATAAAAATCTCATATAGTATTCATGCGTAAAAGAAGCCATCCTGTGAGCGTAAAATAGCTCAGTCCATATACTAAACGACAAGTATTGATTTCTGTGTAAAACAAATTCCTTCGAATCTTGTGTTATACGTCGTCAGTAGATCTTTATGTCAGACCCATTATTACTTTGCATTAAATGCAAGATTTGACAACCTGTCCTTGGCGTAAAGTAGCTGATCTGTCCCTGGCGTAAAGCAGCTGATCTGTCCCTGGCGTAAAGTAGCTGACTTGTCCCTGGCGTAAAGTAGCTGACTTTAAGTGTAAAGCTCTATCTCTTTGACTCAGTCTATGAAGCATTTTTTTACGCTCCTACAAGACCCCCTTCAAAATTTTCAGAATTTGAAAAAGACTTCAAGAATTTCGAAATACTTTGAACATGAAGAGTTAAGAAATGGTGCCGGTCAATACTCAACCGTCATAATGAATTTTCTCTCGAAAACATTCGAACGCCTCTTTATCTTCCCGAATTGCATTAATAATGATCAGTTTCCCATAAGAAATATGAAGAGTTGATTTGATTGTATATATAAGGAAAAGTTCGTCATTCTCACTTTTCATCCTCATACTGTCATGGCACCGAAGAAAGAAACTGACAAAGAAAAGGCTCCGAGCTCAAGGAATGACATACAGACGGAGGTTGAGCGAGCACGCAACTTCATGGAGTGCTTTGGACTGACTCCAGCGATCTTCGGTCGTATAAATAGTGGTCCCTCAACTGCGTACGAAGGATCAGGTGATGCAGAAGCATTCCTCAATCTGATGCGTCGTTCCGGGATCCATAACATGCACGAGTTAGGTGCCTCCCTTCGTCAGCCAAACGAAGGAGAGAAGAAAAAATAATGTTTTATGTAGAAGTGTCTTATCTGTAAGGGCCTACTCCCCTTTTTATAAAAATAAAATCTTAGTATTGATTTCATCTTTATTCGTGTAGTGCATTGGTATGCAGAATTGTTCCACACCTCTTTTGACTGTATCCATGGTTGTTCATTCCCAAGAGAAACAAATCAACACGCGGCAACTGTCCTGTGGTCACGAGCGCCTTTTACTAGGATCTTTTCCGAAATATACTCACGCCAACCGTTTCTTCGACCCTTTATAAATAGCTGAGTTAAAGAATGTTTTATGCATTCTCATTCTCATTCTCATTCTTTTCTCCGAAGATAGCTATTTGTAAGATTTCATTCTCCAACAAGAGATTGATAATGACGATGATGACTGGGATGGTGACGATGCTTTCCGATGTCGTTCCTCTGTACGCTCGGTCATCAGACGTTGATTCAACCACTCTTAAAGCCGAACCATCTGAACTTGATGGTAAGTTTGAAAAACAATTGTCTGCCTTTGAGCTTTTTGTTGAAAACATATGCCTATCTTTAATAGATAAGGCACGCCTACTAAAAATGAGCGCAAATCCTTGATAGATATGGAGCGTATAAAACACAGACGCAAAGCCTTTTAGATAAGATGTACATGAAACACGGGCGTAAAAAGCCTTGTTGAATAAGGTACACATGAAACACTGGCGTAAAGCCTTGTAGATAAGATGCACATGAATCACGGGCGTAAAAAGCCTTGTTTGAATAAGGTGCACATGAAACACTGGCGTAAAGCCTTATGGATAAGAGGCACATAAATCACGGGCGTAAAAAGCCTTGTTGAATAAGGTGCACATGAAATACTGGCGTAAAGCCTTGTAGATAAGATGCACATGAAACACGGGCGTAAAAAGCCTTGTTGAATAAGGTGCACGAGCATCAGTCTTTAATTGACCAGTATGTGGCTGATGATTTTTCTCTGCTGTTTTCTGCAGAAACTTGGCTGAAGAACTTTTCCAGAACCGGTATTGGCGACTTGGATGCTGTGAGGAGCATTCTTCTGACATCAACATCAGGGAGCTCATGTGCTTTTGACGCGCAAACCAGACAACTCAGAACTTTTCGTGGAATAAAAGGGTCTTCCTCAAATGGTAGGAAGAGCCTTTATACACGGAAAGCTGGATGGTGGAGTCAACTCTATCCCGAGAAATTGGGTAGTAGAGTTCCTTTCACGGCAGGACTAGGAATCGTATCCCAATGCTGGATACATTCCTATCTCTTCTGAAGGGCCGCCATTTCTCCACCAATTGTATTGGCAGCAATATGTCTTCGGGCTGCCATACTCTGGGATTCTCCTCTCGTCTGAGAGAGAAGACCAGAGTTAATTCCTACTGTTCTGGTCGCCATTGAGGCTCAGACAGCAAGGAATTGACACCAACAACGAATCCGAAGAAAAAAGATCCAAAAAAATAATAGATCTCCATTAGGTTATCGTTGTCGTATAGAATGAAAATCCAAGATGTAATAGATTTCCATTATGATTTGTAAGAAAGTCTAAGAAATGTAATAGACTTTTATGATGATAAAGTGAGAATGGAGATGAAAATCCTGTAAGAGATACTCTTTTGAGATTTTTCAATGTTCATGGTATTTTGATAAGTCAAAGTTTTTTTCTTATCAATGAAAACTTGATCTTAGCGTACAATTCTCAGAGAATAACTTGTATCTATCCAGAAGTAATATAGGCATGATAGTAATGAAATCTCGTTTTCTGTTTAGAGTATACAATACTATCAGAGGTAATATGGACATGATAGATCGTAACAACCCAAAGAAAAATAGATTAATATCTATTCAGAGGCCAAATGGACATGATAGATAGGAAATACAAACAGATTTAATATTTATTCAGAGGTCATGAAAACATGATAAATAACAAATCCAATTTTTTAATCAACTGATAAGATAGAAGATTAAAATTTCTCTCCAAGGAGACAAGTAATCAGCTTAACCAAATATTGGTAGCTGGGGAATAGGAAGATTGATAAAAGAACAAATGAACCAAAGTATCTTTCGGGAAAAGAAAGATCAATTCAATTCTACGATTAAATGGATGAATCTGATGTAACGAATGGATAGGTCTTTTCGGGAATAAAAAGTTGTTTCAATCTTCAAGACCGGTTCGTTAATAGATCTCTCCTATAAATATGTGAGAACTCTTTGTAACATTTCATTCTTATTTCCATTCCTCTATCGGAAATGTCTTTCAAGGACGTGCAACAAAAGAATGAAGTCTCCATGAAAGTTGAGGACGTCATCGAGATGCGCTCCATTGAGCCAATTGTGTCAGACCCAACCAAAATAGGCGAAAGCTCTTCTACGCCCAAGCCACCACAAGACATCCTCGCTTTCTTAGTAGAGCCAGGGAAAACTCCGAAAGAAGAAGCACTGAGGATGGCCGCCTGCAAGTTTTTTATGAACTCAGGCGACGATGCCTTCGATGAATTGGCCGACTATGTATTTAATAAGGAAGGCAGTGGTCCTCGTTCTTAATCCTTTATTCAGAACAAAAATAATAAAATAATTTTATTTTCATTCCATCTCCTTTTTTTATACATAGTACTTATTAAGAAATTTGCCATTGATCGGCATCATGAGTAGATCTCCATTGGCCTTGGATAACCGATAGGCGCCATTGGAAAATATGGTCTCAATTACATAAGGGCCTTCCCATTTTGCTTGGAATTTCCCTTTGCTTTTGTGAGTCATCACCATCGGTCTTCGAACAGCCAATACCAGTTCGCCAACCTTGAATACCCTCTCTTTAACTTTACGATTGAAAGTTTGAGATATACGGGCTTGATATAGCTCAATATGCTGTTGTGCTTGAAGACGCTTTTCGTCCAATCCTTCAAGTTCTTGGAGTCGTAAGCGATCATTATTCTCTATAGTTAGCTCATTAGCAATGGCTATTCGAAGAGATGGAATCTGGATTTCCAATGGAAGGACAGCCTCACATCCATAAACCAGTGAAAATGGTATAAAACCTGTAAGAGTTCGGACTGTTGTTCGATAAGCCCATAAACATTCTCCAAGTTTCTTATTCCAATCACGTTTATTAGAAGAGACAAACTTTTTGAGAAGTTTGATGATCGTCTTATTGAAAGCTTCGGCTAAACCATTAGCAGCCGGATTATAAGCCGTAGAAGCCAGATTTTGAATTCGATTTTTATCACAGAATCGATAAAATGTCTGACTGGCAAATTGTGGTCCATTGTCATGAATTATCCTTCGAGGAATCCCGAAACGATAAATGACATAGTGTTTGATGAAACTGATCACATTAGATGTTTTCACTTCAGTGAGGGGAATTGCTTCTGCCCACTTAGAAAAGTAATCGGTTATAGCCAATATAATCCGATGTCCTTTAACAGAAGGAGGGTTAATCGGACCAATGATATATATACCCCAAGCTTCGAAGGGCCAAGAAGCTGCTGTAGGATGTAGAAATTTAGAAGGTTGGTGAATAAAGTCAGCATAAATCTGACATGCTTTACACCTTCTGGCGTAATCCACAACATCTGCTATCATGGAAGGCCAATAATGCCCCATTCTCCGAATACGATCTTTTAACTTTGGACCTGGTTGATGAGCACCACAGACACCATCATGAGCTTCACGGAGTGTCTGTTTAGCTTCACTTTCTGAGAGACAGCGCAGCAAGAGTCCATCGTATGAACGACGATATAACATATGTAAAGATGAATCATAATAGAATCGAAATGATCGTCTCTTAATTGATGCAGCTTCTTTTGGATCTTCAGGTAAAATCCTATGAACCGTATAATCAATGAATGGACTTCTCCAATCCCTCTGTTAGGAACTTGACTCTGTAGTATAACTCTGTTCAATATACAAATTATTCTTGACACAGAATAAGTCTCGGTCCAACAAAGTAATTGTATTTTGTCTCCGAATTGGAACAGCCAAGTCTGCAGCTAAGCTAGCAAGAGCATCAGCTTCCACATTCTGAGAACGTGGTACAAATTCGATAAAGAATCCTTTGAATGAAAGGACCAACTCGATTACCACTCGATGGTAAGGGATGAGATCAGGATTTCTGACTTCATAAGTCCCTCTAACTTGATTAACAATCAGTTGAGAATCTCCATAAGCTTCTAGGAACTCAATGTCCAACTGTTTTCTACTTGGAGACCAATCAGTAAAGCATTATATTCTTCTACATTATTAGAGCATGGCTCATTGAGAGAATAGGCACCGTATATGACCATTTTATCAGGAGAAACTAAGACGATTCCTACTCCAGAGACAATATTACCCTTAGGTCCAACCCGTGATGCTCCATCAAAATATAATTGCTAGATATCATTCTTCAAAGTCATATTGCAATCCACGACTTCATCTGGAATATCCTCATATAGCTTTGATGTTTCAGGTATAGGGTGAGCAGCTAAGAAATCAGCTAATGCTTGACCCTTCACTGATTTTTGAGGTATATAAACTATGTCATAAGGAGTGAGCAACATCGCCAGGTAGCTAACCTAGAGTTAAGAATGCTCGGTTTTCTCATCAATACCCGAATGGGATTTATTCTGGAGATGACATGAATAGTCTGTCCTGTCACATAATGTCTTATCTTTTGGACAGCAAAAACCAAGGCCAGACATTCCTTTTCTACAGGAGTATACATGTGTTCTGCTCCGACCATCATTCGGCTAAGATAATAAATTGCTTGTTCATGCCCCATATTACTTTTTTGTGCAAGAAGAGCACCAAGTGAATGATCCAAGGCTCGAACATATAGCAAAAATGGTATTTCTACCACTGGAGGTACCAGAACATGTGGATTTATAAGGTATTGCTTGATGTCATTGAAGGCTTTCTGACACGCTACATCCCAAACAAATGATACACCCTTCTTTAATAGACGGGAGAAAGGTTGACATCTCCCAGAGAAATTAGATATAAACCTCCTGATATAAGTAATGCGACCCTGAAAGCCACGGAGTTCTTTCAAATTACGAGGAGGACGCATTTTAAGAATTACTTTAACCTTATCAGGATCAACATGGATACCCTGAGAAGTAATGAGAAATCCTAAAAACTTGCCACTGGAAACCCCTAAGAAAGACTTAGTAGGGTTCATTTTTAATTGATGTTGACGCATCAATTCAAATACTGTCTTCAAATCTTGAATGTGATCATCTTTTGTTCGATTCTTAACAGCAATGTCATCTACATAACATTCTACTGTCTTCCGTAGATGTTCTTGAAAGATGTTGCTCATAGCCCATTGATACGTGGCACCGGCATTTTTAAGACCAAACGGCATAATCGTATAGCAGTAAACCCCAAGGGGTGTACGAAAAGCAGTATACTTCTCATCTTTTGGATGCATTTTAATTTGATTGTATCCTTGAGAATCCGTCCATGAAAGACATGCGTTCAAAACTGCATGTATTGTCTATCATGACATCGGTAATCGAAAGTGGAAATTTATCCTTTGGACAAGCTGTATTAAGATCTCAAAAATCTATGCAAACTCGAACTTTTCCATTCTTCTTCATAACAGGAACAATGTTGGCAACCCAGTCCGGGTGTTGTTCTTTACGAACAAAGCCATATGTGATCAGCTTTTTGACTTCCGCCTCAATTGCATCCATCATATCTGGTCGAAAACGTCGTTGCTGTTGTTTCACAGGCTTGGCATTAGGAAGAATATTGAGTTTATGAGTAGCAACTTTAGGATCTAGACCCGGCATATCCTCACAACTCCATACAAAAATATCAATATATTCTTTGATCAGTTTTATCAACTCTTCTTTTTCATCTTCAGAAAGGTTTTTACTGATGAATATTGGTTTGGGTGTAGTACCATCTCCAACATCGATCTGGACATCCTCATCCTCTGTAGGTGGCTGTCGCTGTTCAAAATGAAGTTCCTATTGAGTGTCCATCTGTTGAGCCCAAGGATCATTCTCAAATAGTTCAGATTCACCATCAGTTTGAACCATGTTGACTGAGAATATTTGCTCAGATTCATCATAATAATCTCCTCTAACATATGAGGAGTGAGATGTATCAGATTCGATGAATTGGATTTCTTCCGAATCTGACGATTGTGAAGAGGTAGAAGAGAATTCTTCTTGTATATCATCATTAAACATGTGGGACGGATCATATTCCAACCCATGACGAGTTTTCTGATAAAACGGATCACCACTTAATGGTAATCGTCTACCCTTGCCTTGATTGAGACCTTGCATAGTCTTCAAATAATATCCCATATTCTGGATAATCTTGAGAGATTGTTGACTATATCTGTCAATTCGGATTCTTTCTTTATCTTTATCTCTCAGATCATCTGTCTGAGCAACAGGGATATTTCTAGCCGTACCAAACACAATTTGGTGCTTGTTTTTCTTATCAGACGGAATCACGAAATAAGATTCTTCGTGACGTCTATAGGTTACACAAGCTTACGATGAAGCAACTACAGGAAGAAGATAGGAAGAAGATGTTAGGAACCTTTGAGCATAAGGTCCAACAACGACATGATGAGGAAAGGAATTTTCCTTATGATCAATGTATAAGATTTCCTCTGTGTCTACGTCGTCTTTATACTGATGATTTTGATCATCAGAAGATAAAGTCATTCTTTCAACATATTTGACAGCCATATACTCAAAAAGGAAATCTTCATTGATATTAGAAAGTACAGAATGATCAATATTTACATCATTTACAATTTGACTGCTACGCTTCGGATTAATCACTAATGGACCATCATCCGTCTTTTGCGTAGATTTGCCAAGATTGAAGATCAATGGTGATTCTGGATCATTCGTACGAGAAGTATGCCCTTTGACCTTGATCATAAGAGGTTGAACTTAGCTTTTAGTAGGAACATTCACTCATTCCTCAGATGAAGCTTGAGTTCTTCCTTTGACCTTGATCATTAGAGGTTGATTGTTGACAGGTTGGGGTTGGATTCGCCCTTTGACTTTGATCTTCAAAGGTTGCTCTTCTGGCGGATCTTCATTAATAGACTGATTTTCGGCAGATGATCGATCTTCAGGTATGTCTGATATCTCTTTCATATGCTCTTATTTATAGAGCATTGAATCAGAAAAATAGGCTTCGACACCCTTGAAAGGATTGATATCAGCAAACTCAATCTTCATAACCCCTTGGGAATCCACGTACTTGAAGCATTGGTGGAGAGTTGAAGGCACGATATTATGCTCATGTAACCGCGGTCTTTCAACAAGGATGTTGTAGGATACGTCTGAATTAATAACATAAAATGTTGCCATAGTTCGAAGATCACCAATATGAATCTTTAGACGAATATCTTCCCCAGTAGTTTACTCTTTCCAAAGTTAAAACCAACTATTGTGGTACTAGTGTAAGTCAAGTCACTAGTAGGAATCCTCAATGGTCTTAGCATACTTTGAAGAATTATGCTAATGGAAGACCCAGGATCAATATAAATCCTGTCAACTTCAGTGGATTCAATATACCCAGTGTAGCACAAAGGCCTGTCATGCTTGTTATGCTTCAACAATATATCTTCTTGTGTAAAGGTAATATTAGGAATTACCTCCATCACACTATGACATTGTGGGCATGATACTGGTGTATTATCGGGAGTCTTGAGTTGAGCTAAGCAGGAGTCAGCTTGCAGCAAAGCTTCACTCAAGGTTTCACGACTTTCTTTAGAAAGGCAAAGCAACTCGAAGATAGATAATCTAGCCGGAGTATTAGCTAACTGGGCTAGAATATCAAATTTATAGGGTTTCATCACCACCCCCTGACTGGAAGCAGACTTCAACGGGACGTCAAAGCGTACTGCTTTCTGTTTTCCCTTTTCAACCACAGCAGGAACAGGAGGCGGTTGAGTTGGTGATGTTTCAACATTCTCTGCTTCTTTAGAGGATCCCTTATAATCTTTGTGGTACTCTTTTCCAGATCTTGTACCAGCAAAGGTTTCT
This sequence comes from Iris pallida, assembly GCA_029216955.1. NCBI lineage: Eukaryota > Viridiplantae > Streptophyta > Magnoliopsida > Asparagales > Iridaceae > Iris > Iris pallida. The sequence continues at coordinate 4,664,595 of JANAVB010038417.1, read as the reverse complement.
TCTTCAGACTCAGAAGAAGGAAGTACCATATTGCAGGATTTAGTCTTCCTTCTCTTAGCCTTCTTCTTACGAGGATTGTTATGAAGAACCTCAGAACCCAATCCAACAGTGGATTTTTGACTTTGAATTTGTAAAGGAAGTCTTATTCCTTTATCATAATTCAAACCTTCTGCCTTTTGAAAATCATAACCCATCTTTTTCATGAGAAGGACAGATTGTTGACTGTACAAGTGAGTAGGCAGCGGACTTTTAACAGGTGGTTCAACAGAGGAAGAAGAAGAGATCTCTATAACTACAGGAGAATGGCGAATAGAATTCTCTGTAGCTACGGGAGGAGAAGGATTCGGGATACGAGAAAAAATCTCTATAGGGGCTTTTTTATAAGCAGCGAAGACTTGTTGTGCCCTGTATAAGGGAACACTATTCATTGCTAGCCACTGCTGATGAGTAAGCTTGAGCTTGGTAGGAGGAGCCAGACTTGGAGGATATATGTTCAATCCTCTCAGTCTATCTTCTAAAGGAATGCCATCCCATAGATGATCCAAATCATCAAGATCTGGAATAACATGAAAAATCATGTTGCAGGTTTTGACTTTATACCTTTCTTGGATTTTGAAGTTTTACCTTCATCTTCCATTTCAGGTACTAAGTCAGGATGTACCCACATAATTTCACCATTCTTTAATGTGAGAGGCAACAATCCTTCATTTTCCTCCCTGGCAGACGGGATATTTACAATCTTCATCGTCGCCTTCGGAATTGGAAAAATTCCATCTGGTACTTGTTGAGAAGGAAAATCTCCGAATTGAAGAGAAACCATATTGGTTGTGACCGTATGCTCATCATTAGTTAGAGAGATGGCATTGGCATTAATCAGTTCTTGGATTTTCTTCTTTAGGACATAACAAGCCCTGGTGGGATGATTTATGTATCTGTGATAGATACAATATTTGGGATTGTCAGTCAGATTCACCTCATTAGGCCTCTTTGGCTCCAAGATCTGGAGTTTGCCACTCTTCACCAGATATTGAAATATCCCTGGGATGTCACTCTCGTCAAAAGAATATTCTTCTTTTGGCTTAGAAGACTCCTGATTATTTGGCGTCGTTTTGTTTTTGGAAAGATTAACCATAAGAGTATTTTTTCTTTTGCATTACGATTGCCAGAATTATTACCAGGATTACCTTTCTTTCCTTTATCCTCTGAGGCAAAAATCATCCCATGTTCACGAGCCAACCTACCATTGGTCTCGACAGAAACTGCTGCTATAATAAATGAAGCCCAATCTGTAAATTGGGAACCCGTGAAGACAGCAATGGATGGTCGCAGATTCATCTTGCATGTATCAATTAACGCTGAATCTGGCATACCAGGAGGCATCTTTAGAGTCGCCTGTCAAAAACGTTCAATGAACGTCCGAGTATCTTCTTTCTCCTTTTGCTTGATTTCTATTAAGGAGGACATGTTCATGTCCATACTTCCTTCATAGAAGCGGGAGAGAAACATTGCCTTAAATTCGTCAAAAGACGAAATGCAATTGTCGGGTAAACTACGATACCAGTCGTAAGCTGAACCCGTCAAGCACCCAATGAATACTCGAGTGAGAAGAGCATCATTTTTTAGCAAATGTACAGTCATAATATCAAAGTAATTGATATACTGACTAGGAGAAGCCTTTCCATCAAACAATACCATTGATTGTGTCTTGAATTTCGGTAGAAAGGGTACATCATTCCAATGAGGAGGATAAGGTTGCTTAATCCCTAACCTCTGGAGTTGATCCTTTTGCTTCAAAACTTCAAATTGTGCTTTGAGCTCATGTACTGCTTGAATGGCTTCACTGGTTTGCGGAAGCACATTTGATTAAATAGTTGTTGGTTGTACCGTAACCCCCACCGGAGATGGTACATCTTCTAGAATGATGGGATCTGGAGATGCATAATTTTGGTTAACAGCAGGCTCTTGGATATTCAAAGGTATATCAACCCCTTGACTATCTTAAGTTTGTGCTGCTACCTGTACCAGTGTTACTATTGCCGGTTAAGCAGTTTACTGAGCTGTTATTATCTGGTGCATGCTTTGCATCATATTAAGCATGTCTTTCAATGATTGCTCAACGGCAGTGAGATGTTGTTCTGTATTAGCAGATGACATCTCCGGTTCATCTCCAATAGCGTAGGATTCAACCTCTCTTGAAGATACAGAGGGATTAGTATAGAGGTATAAATCAACACTATCAGTTTTAGACACAAGAGATTGAGTACCCCCAGCTTTTGAATCAGAAGTCTGCAACTGTCTTTGTCTTCTTGATTGAGTATTCTGATATACTCCTTCAAAGGAATCAAGAAGTCTATTGAATTGTTGTTGACCTGGAGTTTGGGACGTGTTTCATCTAGGATGTCATCCTCTGTTGGTATGAGATGCCATGTTGACTGATGCATATGACAACTCATGTTCTTGGTCATCAGCTTCTTGTTGAGGCACATTAAAACTTAATCGATCAAAAATTGACCGTTTGGAAGCTGAACAACAACATTTAATTATAATCTGGTGACACTCACAGTGATGATTTTCTTGGGGGAGTGTCACGGGAGATTGTCTATTTTTACGCTTTTGTATTAGCAATTCACGTAAATCAGAAGGAATAGATGGAGTAGTCTTCCTTATTATATTTGGGGTAGTAAAACGTTTAGTCCCTTGTATATAAAGAAGATTACTGGCTGCATTCGCAGAACCAAACTGTATATTTTTACGTGCTTGGAGTTGCGTGCGTAAATCATGAGATTTTTGAGCACGAAGGACTCCATCTTCATTGCGTGTAATTTGTAAGTTTGGTACCTTGCGTACAACAGTATAAGAAAGTTGTTGGTTGAAAAGAAAAGTTTTACCAACTATGTTTTTATGCTTCAAACGTGCAGGTACATTCACTTTAGATACAGAAGCATCTTGGTGAATTTTATCTACACTGTCACAGACAGGAGATTTAACTTTACGCATAGAGCGCAAAACATGAGTATCTGCCACGTTACAGACATGAGATTTTCCTTTACGCGAAGAGCGTAACTTTTGTGTGCCTACCACGTCACAGACGGGAGACTTATTCCTATACTCAAAAACACAAGCATTAGAGTCTACCTTACCAGAGATGGGAGACTTATTCTTATGCATAGAGCGTAAATTTTGATTTTTACCCACTAGACGTAAAACCTCATTTTTACGCACTGGGCGTGAAACTTGGCTTTTACGTGGTGGGCGTAAAACCTTATTATCTTCACCGTCACAAACGGGAGATTGATTGTCACACTTAGTGTGCAACGCTGAAGTAAGGACTGTCTCGTTACGAACGAGAGCCCCTACCACAGGAGTGGGAAGAATTCCTTTGCCATCAGAAGTAACAGAGAGATCAGAAGTTGTTTTGGATTTAGGAATCCAAACTTTTCGTGCTTTGCAAGATTTTTGAACATTGGAGTGGCGAGAACCACCCCCAGTTAGGAGCATCTCTTCATAAGCAGTCTGGTCGAAGTGCACAACCAGAGTCCTCTTTGTCGATCTAATCGACACATCATCGTATTGAGCAATTGCCTCCTCGTTAGAGGAGAAGGTCGTCCCCAGCAGAGTCGCCATTTTGTTTCACTTAACAAAAGGCCTTGAAATTGGCTTTTGAAAATAAAACGAGAAAAAGTAAAAATAGTACAAATTGTTCTGGGAAGTATTGCAATGGAAGTCTGATCTGAAGTCGATCACTTTGTTCCTTGGACCATACGATGATGATGAAGATCACTGCTAGAAGATGAACAACCGGAAGAACTAAGTCACCAGAAAGGTATCGACACACTTGGGCACTGATGGCGAGGCCGAATGCTTTCCTGCTTTGCTTCACTCTGTTCTGGAAGAAAAGTTGAAGAAGAATGCTCTGGAGAATCAAAATCTCTGGGTCTTGATCTCTATGTATTCTCTCCTTGTCCCTCTCTCCGTCTCTCTCATATGAGAAAAATAAGTCTATTTATAGACTTGGCTTTTTGTGCGTAAAACTCAGCAAAAGTTCTGTCTTTACGCTAATAACTGCCACCCATGACTGAAGTCATCCTTTACACACGTTGACACGTATCCCATAATTTCAATAAGAATAGGATGCATGTATACACGTTCTTCGAGATGTGTGGCATGAAAACCACGTAGGCAAACCACGTTCTAAATTAGTCAGAAAGGATAGGGCGTAAAAACAACCCAAATATACCCTGAGCGTGAAATAGTAGACTAGGCGTAAAATAGCCCTAAAATGGACTTCCCGTATAAAGTGGTTGATAAACAACCTTGAGCGTAAAGGTAGCCCAAATAAACTTTATGCACATGTCAACTTTGAGCATAAAAAGCTCATATAGTATTCATGCGTAAAAGAAGCCATCCTATGAGCGTAAAATAGCTCAGTCCACATACTAAATGACAAGTATTGATTTTTGTGTAAAAACAAATCCCTTCTAATCCTGTGTTATACGCCGTCAGTAGATCTTTATGTCAGACCCATTATTACTTTGTATTAAATGCATGATTTGACAACCTGTCCTTGGCGTAAAGTAGGTGATATGTCCCTGGCGTAAAGTAGCGGACTTTAAGTGTAAAGCTCTATCTCTTTGACTCAGTCTATGAAGCATTTTTTTACGCTCCTACGGTGATCAGTCACAAACGCAGATCAGGAGAGCTGACCAATGAGCACAATGTATCCCTCATAGGGCACACCTGTGCTATGGTCACCATCAACTGCTGTTGTTGCAAAATAGTGGCTCCACCGCAAAGGTAGTCCATGTTTCAGCGACTACAATCTACGGCCCATATCCGACGTCACCTCGGAAAGAAAGCGCTAATTGAAGACGAAGCGGAGCCCAAGATCGCTTCTTGTCATGTTGTCTCCAATTCCCACTCATCCGGGAGAAAGGCAACCACCAACACTTCAGCCTCTGCATCCAAGACTCAGCTGAGGAAGAGCAAAACAGTGGTCCCATCCCCAGGGGTATATGAACGCACCCGAGCAAGGATCAAGGCCCTGGTAGAAGCCACATCCAGGGGTAGTCAAACCTCTGACAACCCTCCCCTCGAAGAAGAAGAAGCGCTTCGACAAAGCGACCCCGACGTAGCTGGGGGTGGCCAACACGAGGCCTCAAAAGAAGAGGCCCCTCCACAGGAAAGCGAGGTCAAAAGCGAAGCCTCGACCGATCCATCCACTTCCACCCATGTCATGACAGCTTACATGGCAGGGGGTGGTGATGAAGGAGAATCAGACGCTCCAGCACTGGATATCGTGCATCGCATAGAAACCCTTGATGGGAGTCTCAAGACTATCTCTGCCTCCATGTAGATCCTGACCCAGGCGGTGTTCGACACTCGAACCACTCTGGCAAGGGCACCTGTCTCCACCAGCCCCGATCCAGGGGCCAACGGAGATTTAACTATACCCCCTCAACGGGTATCTTCAGGGGCGGAGCACCACACTGCACCGCAAGCGTGAGCTCCTTCAAATATCCAACTTCAGGCCGTACCGCCTTCACCTGCTCCCAGCTCGACAGAAGACTTGGCCGAGAGGATCAGAGACCTGCATGAACGCTTCGAAGCCCAAAACAGGCAGAAAGAACGTCAGAAGTTGGGGCTTCCTCAACCCTACCCTCTTGAGTGGAACAAGGTGGTTTATCCTCCCAAGTATAAACCACGTACACTGACGTCATACGATGGAAAGGAATCTCCTCGTCGGTACTTGACCTACTTCCAGTCTCAGACAGGACATCTCCCGAAGGAAGATGCCTTGCTCACGAGCCTGTTTGTTGGGGCTCTGAAGGAAGTTGCCTACGACTGGTACTGCACTCTCCCTGATAACTCAATATCGTCCTTCGACGACTTGACACGCCTCTTCCTCGATCGTTTCTATGACAGAGGGAGAGACATGACCATGTCGTCTCTAACAGAAGTGCGGCAGACTGAGAAGAAGATTGTTCGAGAATTCATCGAGCATTTTTTATAAGCATGCCTAAGGTTGACGCCAGGCATGCCGAAACATGCACTCATCGACTCCTTTAGCTTGAACATGATCCCCGCGATCAAGCTCTGGCTCAACTCCACTCCCCCGCCTGATTGGAGTTCGTTGATCATCGAAGCCGAAGCTGTTGAGAAGAAGGCGTATAATGCTCGTATTCTGGGGGTTAACGTCCCCACCTTTGACAACAAAGGGAAACGGCCTGCGACCAGCAGTAGCAGCCGCGAAGCGAAATGGAAGCAGGCGTTGACTGTCAATTCGTCTAATAGCACACAGGGTCCTGCCCCGAGACCTCCTACCGCGCCACGACCAAAGATGGTCTACTCCTTCCACGATGAGGATACTTTACAGCTCTTCGAGATGCTGCAGCAGGGTGACAAAATCAAATTGCCTGATCCCAAGCGTCCTGACGAAGTAGACAGAGTCGGTGACCCGAGGTATTATCACTACCATCGATTCATTGGACACCCAACTAAAGACTGCTATATCCTCAAAGACTATATACAACGCATGATCAATACGAACGTCATCTCAATCGATTATGAGGAGAAGACAGTCTCAGCCAACATGGTGTCGCTCTAGTTCGGCATCTTATCGTCTACCACAGCTCAAGATGGCGTCGTTCCCATCCCAAAGACGACAATGGAAGTAGTCAACCTTCCACCAATCCACGACAATGTGGGTGGGCTCACACCACTCACAACATCCAAGGAAGAGATCATGTGGGTTCATCCGGATCTCGTTCCATAGCTGACTCAACCGGGGGTACCCTCTACCTCCAAAAGCAAAGGCAAGAAGACCAAGTCTTGCCGAATGGTGACTTCCACCCTTGAGGAAGCACTGTCCGTACAAACACGTTCACAGCAGAACGCCAAGTCAGAGGAGGCTCCGTCCAAAGTGACATCTCCTATCATCACCACAGCTATCTAAGGAGAATGTTCATCCCAACCTCCTGCAACTGATAAACAAAGACAGAAGGAGGTCTGCTTCGACAGACCTCTTCGTAAAGACAACACTCTGGGTTAGCCAAGCCCCACAACTTCGATATACTGGCACAACTGGACAATACTACAACACGGCTCTCCCTATTTGAGCTCCTCTGCCTATCCAAAGATACTCGAAAAGCTCTCTGCAAAGCCCTGAAGGACGCCGAATCTTTTATCAGTCAGGTCAAATAGCCTGACAACGATCCTACAGCATGTCCGTATTGCCATAATATGGGGGTGATCATCCCCAACATCACATTCACTCAACAGGATATACTGCTCAAGAACAACAGGCAGAACAGACCCCTGTATTACACAGGGTATATCGGTGCCATCAAGGTGGATCGAATACAGGTCGACCCTGGATATTCTTTCAGCATCATCCCCCGAACTCTATTTCAGACGTTGGGGATCCCGATGCATCGTCTGATAGCATCTTATACTACCATCAGTGGCTTCATCTCCAGTAAGAGTGAACCGCTGGGGAAGATCTGCTTGAAGTGTCACATCGGCGAACTCCAGACCGAGGTGACTTGCTATGTTGTGGATGCAGACGTCAACTACAACATCCTGTTGGGACGGCCATGTATATATGAATATATCGGGGTGCCATCCACCCTCCATCAATATATGAAATACGTATCCACCAGCGGCATCATCCGAACAGAGTTTGCTGATGTCGATCCCTTCAGAGGGATTGAAGCGTCTTCACCGACGCTGATCAGTACAAATCAATTCATCTTGAAGATAAAGCCAATAACGCTGATGATGAGGCAGAAGCTGAGGTCGAAGCTGATTCAGAGGCGGACATGATAATCAATGCACCCCTAAAAGTGTGACTCAAAGGGAGGCCGCCTCAAACGTCGACCCATATAGTAGTCAAACTCTGCGGGAAGGTGCCAGCTTCTCTGGGCACTACACCCAATGAAGCTCCATTGAAGATACGCCTCAAAGGCAAGCCCCCTCAAGTGGCGGCTCCCCTCGTAGCCAAGTTACGGGGAAAGACTCCAGCTCCTGGTACACCAACCGAGGCTCCCCTCAAGGTGCGACTGAAAGATAAGCCTCCTCAGTTGTCAGCACCCGTCAGGCCACAAGAGAAGACCTCGGCGTCCTTCTTAGCACAGTCTGTAACACCCAGTTTTCTAGAAGAGGATAATTTTGAAATTTTGTAATTATAATTATTATATAATGATATTTATTTCATATTATGATTTTTAGTGATTTTTAATTATTTTTAAACTATTTAAATTCATGACTTGTGATTTTTGGTGATTTACTAGTGAACAGTAGAGATTGCCTATCCTAGAGCCTAGCCATGTGATTAGGGTATTTTTGACATTTTAGGGTTATTTGAATTTATTATAATTTATTTGAATTTATGGAAATTTTTAGGATTTATTTTGGAATTGTTTGGACTAGGTTGACTTTGACTAGTTTTGACCCTTGTAGACCAACCTAGAAGCTAACCCTAGTTAGTATGGACTTGGTTAGGTTATATGACTCTAGTCTAACCTAAGCTAACCCTTGGTTGGTCAATAGACTCTAGTTAGCAATAGGAATTAGAAAGTCATAAGCCATGGCTTATGATTTAGAACCTTTAATAAATCAATTCAAGCCATAGCCTTGTAGATTGGCCCAAAGCCCAAGAATATGCAAAACCCTAAGCCCTAGAATTATTGGCCAGCCACCATATCCTCCTTGGGAACACCACCCTACTTATACTCTCCTAAAATCTAGGGTTGCCTCTTTCTTAGGAAAGCTCAAGTTAGAACACAAGATTTGTTTCCTATTCAATTAATTCCTAGAATTCCATTCCTCTTCCTTTTCCATTCAAATCTTTTCCTTTAGGTTCTAATCTACCTATTATTACTGTCATTAATGTTCCATTTCAGTTTGATGTGATTTTAGTGGATTGGGACAACAAGAGAAGAGCTATTGAAAAGAGATTTTTTCTTGAAAGTTCAAGAATAGGTAACTTCTCCATTTCTCCATGAAATTTCGTTTTGTCTTCATAATTAGGAAGCCCTAGGAGTCCCCTAAGTGTCTGTATAGGTTTCGTGTCAGGTATCATGGGTTTTGTGTCCGTTTGGACACGTATCAGACCTGTCCCCAACTGTTTGTCGAAATGCCACAAAGAGACTTTTTGTGTTATTTTCGAAATCCTTTTGAATAGGATTGTAGATCTAGGATCCCTCTTAAATGTTTGTGTTGACACTTAGGTATTTTGTGTTGTGTCGTGTCCACACGAGGGACACGAACACGCTGGAACTGAGTCCAGTTCTGTCCCCTGATACTCGACCCAATTTCCGGACACGACACGTCATGAGGACACGTGCAAATTGACACAGAGGAGGGGGCCATCACTGACAGCCCCCCCTCAAAAATTATGACCTCTCGTGTCGTGTCGAGAAAGCTCTGACACGAACACGAGTTTTACACTGTACTGTGCGCACTGCACAGAGCGCACTTCGAGCGTGTCGTGTCACACGGACATGCCACGTGGACACCTCGTGGTGACACGAGTGTGTAGCCCATCACTTGGCGTACACATGGACATGAGCACGTTGTGAGTCGTGTCCTGTATCGTAAATACGAGACACTCGACCGCGTGCACGATGCGGTCTGAATGCACGATTTTAGGTCTCTGATACGCGTCTCGTATCCTTTCTACACGACACATGGACACGTATCAGGGTGTTGGATACGTACCCTAACCCTAGGCGGACCTAGGTACACGATCATGAGATACGAGGACACGCGTGTCGTATCCTATACTCGTGTGCACCTCTGTACGACACTGTGTTGTTTTGTGTCTGTGTGTGTGCCTAGAACGTGTTTGTTTGTGTGCAAACACGTTGTGTCTTGCTGTGATGGACACGAATTTCTATGAGAGACACGAACACATGTGACACAGTTATTACCAACCTTTATATTGGGTTTTTACAATGTTTTGATATTCGAACTTGGGTTTTTCTAAATATTCACTGATACCATGTTTGTCCTTCATTTTTCAGAATTCAAATGATGTTAAATTGTTAATTAAAATGTTAATTATGATGATAATACATGATTAACATGTCTGTGTTATGAGTTTACATAGATAGGATCATATGTATGCATGTTGGGGTTTATAATATGGATTTCAAATGAGGAGTTTGGGTTCTAAACTCAATTCCTGAGAATGAATAGTTAACATAATTTTTTCCTGAGATTTTCTCCGTATATTTTACTGAATTAATATGATCTCCATTATGTTAATGTAGATGTTAACATGTTGTTAAGATTGTTGAATGTGTTAGCTATATGTAGGGTTCTTGATATAGTTCGATTTCATTAAATGCATTACCTATATTTTAGAATGTTAACCTGGGAAAAACTGAATTTAAAATGGAAGTTAAAAACTGAGATTTCTTATGTGAAAACTGAGATTTGGTGGGGGGCTAAAAACTGAGTTTTGGGTTCACCTAAATGCATTGGGTACTAGCCCACATACTTTATTTTTGTGATGGCAAGGGACTTGGTTTCGAACTGCATTAGATTGTCACTTAAAACCTGAGATTTTGTACTATAAAACCTATGGGTTTCATAAGTTATAACCTGTGATATTGATGTTTGGCTCATTAGGATAATTAAAAATCTGAATGTGAAACAGTGAATGATAGCTGAGATTGGATTGGAATGTTTTAACTGAGATTCAATGGTAAAATGGAATGGTAGTTGATACCTGGGTTTACTTGGGTTGCTGCCATACACTATATGTACACATTATACACACACACACATTCCTTAACTTGATTTTCCTGTCACACACACTCCTATCATTAACCAATCTACACACACACACATGTCATATATACCACATCCTTCACCTTGACATATACACACATACTCCTATACACCTGTATACACACACATGGCTTCCTATCACTGTTACATTCACTCTACACTCACAAGTTCACAGATTTCTGAAATTGAGTTTCCCTTTCCATGTATACATCCATGCTCACACACACACATTGTTTCATGATCACTCACACACTGTCACAGGGTCTCTAAAAACCTGAGAACACCACATATGTTACACCTTGACACACTATGTGTTTATACACACAGTCTTGTCTCTCTCTCTATATATGTATATTTTCCTAGTCTTCTAAATATAGTTTATGTATAGGATGTATACATATGTATGTAATGTATTGTGATATATAGGAATATCTATTTGTGTGTGGTATACAAATGGGTAGCCATGTGTACATACATATATTACTATGTGATTCCATATGTAGGCCTAGATGCAACTAGGTTGTGTGATGTTTGGTTGACTTGTTGTATAGACTTAGTATACTAGCATAGGCTAGTTTAGCCTTGTTAGACTAGTGTAGACTAATGTAGTCTAGTGTAGACTAGTTTAACCTAATTTAGACTTGGGTGACCTAGTTTAACCATAGTTGACTTAGGTTGACTTCTTGGTTGACCAGAGTTGACCAAGAGTTGACTTTGGCCTAGATTGACCTAGATTCATGTAGAATGCATAGTAGAGCTTCATTTTGCCATTCTGGACTTGTTGTGACTTGTACTGTTCTGATTAGGAGCCATACACCACTCCTCGGACAGTACGTTTCATATTGGACACTCAGATATAGGCGAGTACATTCTATGATCGTTTCATACTTGTCACGACTTATATTCTCGCTCTAGATTACTTTTACTTGATGCTGTCACGTTATCATCACGGATTGGTACTATATGGATCTCTTTTTGGAATATTATCCCCCTTAGTGGGTGCATCGGATACTTTATGACATGTTTTTCATGTACATCATGTATTCCTTGCTCTTGCGTTACTCATGTACACTCATGTTCTCTCATGTTCTTTTATGTACGCTCATGTACTTTCATGTGCTCTCATGTACGTTCATGTTTCCTCATGTGTTTTCCTGTGTAACCAAAACATCATGTCCGTAACGTAACTTGAATAGATCCTTGTGTATTGATTATGGGTAGGGGTGAGTATAAATGGTCATATGATTTACTCATCATGTACACTCTGTTACTTCCATGTTTTATCATGTACAACCTAAGCCAATTACATGCCATCTCATACTCTAAATTACTAGTCACTTACAGTTCTTACTTATCATGTATATATTTCCAGTTATCAAATATCTCTCATGTTTTCATGTACATCTTCTTACAGCGTTTCATGTATCTTACTCTATTGCTTGCTTTATATTTCCTGACAAGATATGAACTGCATGAGTTGTAATGTACTCGCTCCTGTCCTGACTGGACCTGGTGAAAATATTACAGAGGAGGAGGAGGAGGCTGGTCTGGATACTTACTACGGGGCAGCCTTAGATGACACCTATGAGCTGGACCCTCAGGAGGACCCAGCTCTAGCTGAGGATATCACCCCGATTGCCTAGACTAGATTAGTTAGGCTTATCTATCTTTTTTGTAGTCTTGAGGCATGTTTTAGCTAGACTTATTTGGAGTTCAGAGTTGTATATATATTCTTTCATTCTGTATCTGAGACCATGTACTTCTGGATATTGCTGGGATCATCTTAGACTACTTTTTATCAATTTATTTCCTTGAATTTTATTTCATATTGTGCTATCTCTTCCTTAGTTGTGATTGAGTTTTACTGCTATGTCACCCCCATTCGGGGAGTATAAACTGTTTAGAGATATATTGCTAGGTGATTGTTGACCTAGGACATCGTTCTACCGCCGACACTGCGACGTAGGCTGGACGTACCCACGTCTCGTGCCCTTACTCTAGGGTGCGGGTCGTGACATGTTTTTAGTGGTGGCCCATAAAGGTCGAGTTTATGTAGTGGTATTCGAACTAGAGTATCACTAGAGCCTGCAGTAGGATTAGGATATTTTTTGGAGGTACTCAATCACATTAGAAAAAACTCTTATCTAATTCATACCATCTCAGTTCTTGCTAATATTGTTTTCCTTTAAATATAACTGTCCTCCTTTGCTATTTTAACTCGTTCTCAGCAATTGTTTCTTTTGATCTGTCTCCAGGATGGTTGAGATAGGATCACCTAGCCAGGGCCAGGGGGACATCGATGGGAGGACTGCCACCTCTCATACCCAGCAGCTAGCCCCTGGTACCGCAGCCCCACTCATGCCAGCTGGGGTAGACGTTTCAGCTGCGATCGGAGGAGCCCCTCTACCAGCAGCAGGGGGTATGCCTCCACCAGATCGGAGACATGACCCAGTCATTCCAGAGGTACCGTTCCAGCAGCCGCCGCCTACAGGACACGTGGACGCGGTACAGATATTTGCGTACTTTCAGCAGTTTATGGAGATACAGCAGACCCGACAGGAAAGGGGCATGAAGCTGGCCATTACGACAGTTGCAGCTCGACCAGTAGTCCGGCAGCCGAAGACACCTGAGATAGAGCAGTTCCAGAAGATGAGCCCCAGAGACTTCCTGGGGACGGAGGGGATTATATACGCTGACGAGTGGATCGAGCATATAGAGGAGATCTTCTGTCTGGCCAGGATACCAGCAGATCTTCAGATCGAGGCCGCAGCTAGTCGGATACGAGATCTTGCTCGCACCTAGTATCAGTCAGACCCCAGGGTGGGGGTAGCTGGGCAGACTTGGGAGGAGTTCAAGGGCTTCTTCAAGAAGAAGTTCTTCCCAGATTCAGCACTCAGAGCCTTGGAGACGCAGTTTGAGAGCCTAGTCCAGGGGAGTCTTTCAGTGGAGGAGTATGCGGGGGAGTTTGGCCGCCTCGGGAGGTTCGTAGAGGGCCTGAGCGAGACGGCGAAGGCCCAGAGGTTCTGGAAGGGTCTAGTCAAGAAGGTCAAGTCCTTGACCAAGGGCAACCGGGATGCCACATTCGAGGAGATCTTGACGGGAGCCTTATTGGCAGAAGATGATCTTGAGCTTAGGCTCAAGAGGGGGCGAGACCCAGTTGGGGGCAGCAGCAGCGGAGGCCAGGCCAAGAGGCCTCACCTTCAGCACCAGCAGCCAAGGCAGTTCCAGCCGTAGCCGTTCCAGCAAAGACAGCAGCAGCAGCAGAGACAACATCAGCAGCAGAGACAGCATCATGTTATCTTTTGCCCCTTCTGTAAGAAACCGGGGCACGAATGGGGTGAGTACCGGCTGAGGCTAGGCAAGTGCCTACTCTGCGGATCATCAGATCATCAGTTGAGAGAGTGTCCCAAGTCTGCGGGACGGACAGCTCAGGGAGCAGGAGCTAGGGCTCCGGCAGGACAACAGAGAGGACCAGCATTGCAGACTCAGCAACAGAGGTTCGTACAACATCAGCAGCAGGCCAGGGGAGGCCAGCAAGGACGAGCTTACGCCATGACACTTGAGGATGCTTAGGCAGTAGGAGGGGTGCTTGCAGGTTCTGATCTTCTCGATTCTATTTCCACCTTATCTCATTATACCTATCTTGCAATTCAGTTCCATCTATTCTTATCTGTCTCCTCATTGTTGATAAGTTTGATCTGGTGTTTTATTATAATTTAATTTTCTTCTGAAATAAATTGTATGGGCTAGGTCGCCTCGATTATGAGATTTTAGAATCCTCTAGGGTCATGCTAGCAGGCATAGTGAGAACATATAGTCGGATTATGGACGTATTTCTCGGGTGTGGGAATTTAAGGTTTTCGCTGCCAAGCGCACGACAATGCAAAATTTTTAAATACCATAATTCTAGAGGTATGTACCATAGTTGAGGACTTGTGATTATCGTAGCCTTCCTCATTGGCATGACAGAGATTCTGAGAATCATGGTTTTGGACAGATACATATGATTATCTGACGGTATGTTTGAGACTCTGATTGTGGGCTGTTTGACCTAGAAGGACTACTACCATTTTAATTTCGAGGACGAAATTTTTATAAGGTGGGTAGGATTGTAACACCCAGTTTTCCAGAAGAGGGTAATTTTGAAATTTTGTAATTATAATTATTATATAATGATATTTATTTTATATTATGATTTTTAGTGATTTTTAATTATTTTTAAACTATTTAAATTCATGACTTGTGACTTTTGGTGATTTACTAGTGAACAGTAGAGATTGCCTACCCTAGAGCCTAGCCATGTGATTAGGGTATTTTTGACATTTTAGGGTTATTTGAATTTATTATAATTTATTTGAATTTATGGAAATTTTTAGGATTTATTTTGGAATTGTTTGGACTAGGTTGACTTTGACTAGTTTTGACCCTTGTAGACCAACCTAGAAGCTAACCCTAGTTAGTATGGACTTGGTTAGGTTATATGACTCTAGTCTAACCTAAGCTAACCCTTGGTTGGTCAATAGACTCTAGTTAGCAATAGGAATTAGAAAGTCATAAGTCATGGCTTATGATTTAGAACCTTTTATAAATCAATTCAAGCCATAGCCTTGTAGATTGGCCCAAAGCCCAAGAATATGCAAAACCCTAAGCCCTAGACATTATTAGCCAGCCACCATATCCTCCTTGGGAACTCCACCCTATTTATACTCTCCTAAAATCTAGGGTTGCCTCTTTCTTAGGAAAGCTCAAGTTAGAACACAAGGTTTGTTTCCTATTAAATTAATTCCTAGAATTCCATTCCTCTTCATTTTCTATTCAAATCTTTTCCTTTAGGTTCTAATCTACCTATTCTTGCTGTCATTAATGTTCCATTTCAGTTTGATGTGCTTTTAGTGGATTGGGACATCAAGAGAAGAGCTATTGAAAAGGGATTTTTTCTTGAAAGTTCAAGAATAGGTAACTTCTCCATTTCTCCATAAAATTTCGTTTTGTCTTCATAATTAGGAAGCCCTAGGAGTCCCCTAAGTGTCTGTATAGGTTTCGTGTCAGGTATCATGGGTTTTGTGTCCGTTTGGACACGTATCAGACTTGTCCCCAACTGTTTGTCGAAATGCCACAAAGAGACTTTTTGTGTTATTTTCGAAATCCTTTTGAATAGGATTATAGATCTAGGATCCCTCTTAAATGTTTGTGTTGACACTTAGGTATTTCGTGCTGTGTCGTATCCACACGAGGGACACGAACACGCTAGAACTGAGTCCAGTTCTGTCCCCTGATACTCGACCCAATTTTCGGACATGACACGTCATGAGGACACGTGCAAATTGACACAGAGGAGGGGGCCATCACTGACAGGCCCCCCTTCAAATATCACGACCTCTCATGTCGTGTCGAGAGAGCTCTAACACGAATACGGGTTTTACACTGCACTGTGTGCACTACACAGAGCACACTTCGAGCGTGTCGTGTCGCACGGACACGCCACATGGACACCTCACGGTGACACGAGCTATAGCCCATCACTTGGCGTACACATGGACACGAGCACGTGGTGAGTCGTGTCCTGTGTCGTGAACACGAGATAGTCGACCATGTGCACGATGCGGTCTGAATGCACGATTTTAGGTCTCTGATACGCGTCTCGTGTCCTTTCTACACGACACATGGACACGTATCAGGGTGTTGGACACGTACCCTAACCCTAGGTGGACCTAGGTACACGATCACGAGATACGAGGACACGCGTGTCGTGTCCTACACTCGTGTGCACCTCTGCACGACACTGTGTTGTTTTGTGTCTGTGTGTGTGCCTAGAACGTGTTTGTTTGTGTGCAGACACATTGTGTCTTGCTGTGATGGACACGAATTGCTATGAGAGACACGAACACATGTGACACAGTTATTACCAACCTTTACATTGGGTTTTTACAATGTTTTGATATTCGAACTTGGGTTTTTCTAAATATTCACTGATACCATGTTTGTCCTTCATTTTTCAGAATTCAAATGATGTTAAATTGTTAATTAAAATGTTAATTATGATGATAATACATGATTAACATGTCTGTGTTATGAGTTTACATAGATAGGATCATATGTATGCATGTTGGGGTTTGTAATATGGATTTCGAATGAGGAGTTTGGGTTTTAAACTCAATTCCTGAGAAAGAATAGTTAACATAATTTTTTCCTGAGATTTTCTCTGTATATTTTACTGAATTAATATGATCTCCATTATGTTAATGTAGATGTTAACATGTTGTTAAGATTGCTGAATGTGTTAGCTATATGTAGGGTTCTTGATATAGTTCAATTTCATTAAATGCATTACCTATATTTTAGAATGTTAACCTGGGAAAAACTGAATTTAAAATAGAAGTTAAAAACTGAGATTTGGGGGGGGGGGGCTAAAAACTGAGTTTTGGGTTCACCTAAATGCATTGGGTACTAGCCCACATACTTTGTTTTTGTGATGGCAAGGGACTTGGTTTCGAACTGCATTAGATTGTCACTTAAAACCTGAGATTTTGTACTATAAAACCTATGGGTTTCATAAGTTATAACCTGTGATATTGATGTTAGGCTAATTAGGATAATTAAAATCTGAATGTGAAACAGTGAATGATAGCTGAGATTGGATTGGAATGTTTTAACTTAGATTCAATGGTAAAATAGAATGGTAGTTGATACCTGGGTTTACTTGGGTTGCTGCCATACACTATATGTACACATTATACACACACATTCCTTAACTTGATTTTCCTGTCACACACACTCCTACAATTTACCAATCTACACGCACACACATGTCATATATACCACATCCTTCACCTTGACATATACACACATACTCCTATACACCTGTATACACACACATGGCTTCCTATCACTGTTACATTCACTCTACACTCACAAGTTCACAGATTTCTGAAATTGAGTTTCCCTTTCCATGTATACATCCATGCTCATACACACACACATTGTTTCATAATCACTCACACACTGTCACAGGGTCTCTAAAAACCTGAGAACACCACATATGTTACAACTTGACACACTATGTGTTTACACACACAGTCTTGTCTCTCTCTATATATATGTATATTTTTCTAGTCTTCTAAATATAGTTTATGTATAGGATGTATACATATGTATGTAATATATTATGATATATAGGAATATCTATTTGTGTGTGGTATACAAATGGGTAGCCATGTGTATATACATATATTACTATGTGATTCCATATGTAGGCCTAGATGCAACTAGGTTGTGTGATGTTTGGTTGACTTATGTTGTATAGACTTAGTATACTAGCATAGGCTAGTTTAGCCTTGTTAGACTAGTTTAGACTAATGTAGTCTAGTATAGACTAGTTTAACCTAATTTAGACTTGGGTGACCTAGTTTGACCATAGTTGACTTAGGTTGACTTCTTGGTTGACCAGAGTTGACCAAGAGTCGACATTGGCCTAGATTGACCTAGATTCATGTAGAATGCATAGTAGAGCTTCATTTTGCCATTCTGGACTTGTTGTGACTTGTGCTGTTCTGATTTAGAGCCAGACACCACTCCTCGGACAGTACGTTTCATATTGGACACTCAGATACAGGCGAGTACATTCTCGGATCGTTTCATACTTGTCACGACTTATATTCTCGCTCTAGATTACTTTTACTTGATGCTGTCACGTTATCATCACAGATTGGTACTATATGGATCTCTTCTTGGGATGTTATCCCCCTTAGTGGGCGCATCGGATACTTTATGACATGTGTTTCATGTACATCATGTATTCCTTGCTCTTGCGTTACTCATGTACACTCATGTTCTCTCATGTTCTTTTATGTACGCTCATGTACTTTCATGTGCTCTTATGTACGTTCATGTTTCCTCATGTGTTTTCCTGTGTAACCAAAACATCATGTCCGTAACGTAACTTGAATAGATCCTTGTGTATTGATTGTGGGTAGGGGTGAGTATAAATGGTTATGTGATTTACCCATCATGTACACTCAGTTACTTCCATGTTTTATCATATACAACCTAAGCCAATTACATGCCATCTCATACTCTAAATCACTAGTCACTTACAGTTCTTACTTATCATGTATATATTTCCAGTTATCAAATATCTCTCATGTTTTCATGTACATCTTCTTACAGCGTTTCATGTATCTTACTCTATTGCTTGCTTTATATTTCCTGACATGATATGAACTGTATGAGATGTATTGTGCTCGCTCCTGTCCTGACTAGACCTATTGAAAATATTATAGAGGACGAGGAGGAGGCTGGTCTGGATAATTACTACGGGGCAGCCTTAGATGACACCTATGAGCTGGACCCTCAGGAGGACCCAGCTCTAGCTGAGGATATCACCCCGATTACCTAGACTAGAATAGTTAGGCTTATCTATCTTTTTTGTAGTCTTGAGGCATGTTTTAGCTAGACTTATTTGGAGTTCAGAGTTGTATATATTCTTTTATTCTGTATCTGAGACCATGTACTTCTAGATATTGCTGGGATCATCTTAGACTACTTTTTATCTATTTATTTCCTTGAGTTCTATTTCATATCGTGCTATCTCTTCCTTAGTTGTGATTGAGTTTTACTACTATGTCACCCCCATTTGGGGAGTATAAACTGTTTAGAGATATATTGCTAGGTGATTGTTGACCTAGGACAGCGTTCTACCGCCGACACTGCGGCGTAGGCTGGACGTACCCACGTCTCGTGCCCTTACTCTAGGGTGCGGGTCGTGACACAGTCCCAGGAGCTAGCATGGGCCAAGCTCCCAAAAAACTCTTCTGAACCTCCCAAGGCTGCTCCAGTTCTCACCGATGAAGATCTTGGAGAGTACATATCGGCTAATGTCGATGCCCCATCCCTCGGGACAAGATCCCATACTTTATCAATAATAGAGTGTCTTTCAATTATTTTTGTCTTCCATATTGGAATACCATGTACACT
Source organism: Iris pallida (assembly GCA_029216955.1). Lineage (NCBI taxonomy): Eukaryota > Viridiplantae > Streptophyta > Magnoliopsida > Asparagales > Iridaceae > Iris > Iris pallida. The sequence continues at coordinate 4,644,828 of JANAVB010038417.1, read as the reverse complement.
CTAGATAATGCTCTACAGTCGTTACAAACACAAATAATAAATGTGAGTCATACAAATCAAGTCGTCTTGTACCAAGGAGTCTGTTACATAGTCCCACCTCAGAACAAGGACGAGAAGCCCATTATCTTTGGCAAAGTCGAGCGTCACCAAGACCTCCCACCGACAGAGCCAGAACCAGACACCGGCAGAATGCAAATCTATCGGTACAATGGTCGAGCTAAGTATCTCATCCAAAAGATGGGTTACAACTTGAAGAGCGGCCAAGGTCTGAACTACGACAAAGGTCGACGCCTTCCCCTATGACTTCCAGTGCCAAAAAAGATGCCTCAAGACTACTATCACTGTACCCGACGGGGGGTAGGCTACATCTCACACCTCTAACAACTCCAGAAGAATTAGAAGCAGAGGATGCCATACATTCTCACTCATCTGAAACTTTAACTTGGGACTCCAACACCAGCATCGGCTCAGTCTTCAGGAAGGTGCTGTCAGCCAACATGACATCCATGCATCCTCCAGAAGATAAAGACGGTGATCAAATAGAATAGTTCTTTGAAGAAGAACCCTGGGCTCAATACCTAGCCACGCAATGGGAGTCTCGCTTTGAATTGCGAGAACCCTCTACCGAAGACGAAGTCGAACAGATCGACCTTGGGGATGGATCTTCATCCAAACCCATCTTCATCAACAAGGGCTTGGTATGGGAGGACCGAGAATTCTTGATCTGCCTGGTCAAAGAATATATCGACATCTTCGTCTGGAGCTACAAAGACATGCCAGGACTCGACCCACAAGTCGTAATGCACAAGCTTAACATCTTGCCTGACGCTAAACCCGTTAAGCAGCACTAGCGTAGCTTCTGTCCTAACATCATGGACGCTATTGACAAAGAGAACAACAAGCACTTGGACAGCGAATTCATTCATGAAGAGCAACACCCCGACTGGGTAGCCAACATCATCCCTGTCACCAAGAAGAACGAAAAGATCCGAGTCTGCATCGATTTTCGGGATCTCAACTCTGTATGCCCAAAGGATGAAGTCCCACTCCCGATCACTGATGTAATGATCGACAACACATGTGGCTTCGAGCGTATGTCCTTCATGGATGGCTACTCATCCTACAATCAGATCAAGATGTTTCCAGACGACGAGAAACACATGTCGTTCAGAACTCCAAAGGGGGTTTACTGTTACACAGTAATGCCCTTTGGCTTGAAAAATGCTGGTGCCACATACCAACGAGCTATGAGCACCATCTTTCGTCAACACCTTCGCAACACAGTCGAATGCTATGTTGACGATATCGCTCTCAAGAGCCGTCTTAGGGATGATCACCTACAAGACCTGAAGACAGTCTTCGGCCTTATGCAGGCGCATCAGCTTAAAATGAACCCCACTAAATCCTTCATTGGGGTCTCTAGTGGAACGTTCTTGGGCTTCATCATCACTGCGAAAGGCATTCATGTCGACCCCGAGAAGACTAAAGCCATCCTTCACATGGACCCTCCGAAGAACATCAGAGAACTTCGAGGCCTACAAGGACGACTCGCCTACATCCGAAGGTTTATTGCGAACCTTTCCAAAAAATGTCAACCCTTCACCAAGCTTATGAAGAAGGGAGTTTCTTACGTCTGGATGGAAGAATGTCAGAAAGCTTTCGACGACATCAAAGCTTATCTGACAAGTCCCCTAGTCTCGGTGGCACCTATCGCAAGCAAACCATTCTTGCTTTATGTCCATGCAATAGACCATTTCTTTGGCGCTTTGTTAGCCCAGAACAACGAAGCAGGCCATGAGCAGGCCTTACTACCTCAGCAGGACAATGGTTGGGGCCGAACACCGATACAACCACGTGAAAAAAGAGTGTCTAGCCTTGGTGTTCGCCATCCAAAAGACTTGCCATTTGTCTCGGGGCAAACAATCCATGTCATCTCCCGAGTCAATCCACTCAGAATTCTTATGACAAAACCAGGAGCGCTAAACTCTCGGTTGGCTACATGGGCGATATTATTGACACCATACGATAAGGTATTCGCACCACAAAAGGCTGTCAAGAGACTAGATTGGCCGACTTCCTAGTCGTGCACCCAATTAAGAAATTATCCAGGCTCTACGAAGGTATCCCCGATGAGGTGCAAGAAGAAAACATTACCGAAGAAAGCCCAGTCTGGCGGATGTTCTTCGACGGTGCTTCCAAAACAGGCCCCAAAGGCTAAATTATCGCGAGAGTGGGGGTGGTCTTAATCTCACCCGACAAACTGGTCATCCAGCGTGCCTATTCTCTTTCAGAGCCGTGCTCCAACAATGTCACGGAGCATAATGCCCTCATCATGGGGCTTCAGATAGCAAGACAGCTAGGGATGGACTACCTTGAATCTTACGACGAATCAAATCTCGTCATCAATCAAATTCGGGGACAATATGAGGTCCGCCATGAAGACCTCATCCCCTATTACAAAGCAGCGTTGGACATCATCTCAACCTTCGCAGAATTTTTCATAGAGCATGTGCCTCGGCTGCAAAACTTAGAAGCTGATGCTCTGGCCCGCCTCGCAGCCTCATTGGCTGCACCCATCGGGACTCAACACTTCGTTATGGTGATGGGTCAGAACTTGGCTTGCCCCAGAAATAATCTATGCATGCAGATAACTCATGCCATGGCCGTAGACCCTGGCATCAACGTCAGAGACTGGAGGTTCCTATTCATCGACTTTACTGTCTACGAAATCCTCCCGGAAGACCCGAAGGAGAAAGTCTCAGTCAGAAGGCGCTCCCTTCGCTTCTATTATGATACAGCCTCCAAAATGCTGTACCGGCGCTCCTACGATGGACTTCTCCTTCGATGTCTATCTAACGAAGAATCCACTGAAGCTCTTCGAGAAGCTCATGACGAAACATACGGAGCTCATCAAACAGGTCCTAAGCTACAGGACTAGCTTCGACGCATAGGATATTACTGGCCACCATGATGGCCGACACTGTCAAGTTTGCAAAGAAGTATCGTACCTGTCAGCTGCACGTCGACTTCATCTACAGACCGTCAGAGCCTCTACACCCGTCGGTTTCCTCTTGGCCATTTGAAGCCTAGGGCATGGATATAGTGGGGCCTATCACTCCTCCTTCGTCAAGGGAACACCGCTTTATCCTGGCAATCACCGACTATTCCTCTAAATAGGCGGAAGCAGTACCTCGAAGGATTATCCACGACAATGGCCCACAATTCATCAGCTATGCGTTCAGTAGATTCTGTGACAAGAACCGTATTCAGAACATGGCATCAACCGCTTACAATCTGGAAGCAAACGGATTGGCTGAAGCTTTTAATAAGACCATCGTCAAGCTACTCAAAAAGGTCGTGTCATCCAATAAGTGCAACTGGGACGAGAACCTCAAAGAATGCCTTTGGGCCTATCGTACAACGGTACGGACCCCAACGGGCAACACACTGTTCTTTATGGTTTACGGGAGCGAAGCAGTGTACCACTGGAGATCCAAATCCCCTCACTCCGAGTGGAGATCACGAATCAGCTGACGGAAGAGGATAATCAACGTCTCCGTCTGCAAGAGTTGGAAGCGTTGGACGAAAAATGCCTCTTGGCTCAACAGCGCATCGAACTTTATCAAGCTCGCATATCACAGACTTTCAATAAAAGAGTCCGACAGAGGACTTTCCAAGTTGGCGACCTGGTTCTGGCAGTCAGGAGACCGATAGTGATGACTCACAAAACACCAGAAAAGTTCGAACCCAAATGGGAAGGACCCTTCATCATAGAGACGGTATACTCAAACGGTGCCTATCGTCTCGCTCAAGCCAAAGGGGACGTGTTCATGATGCCCATCAACGGTAAGTTCCTAAAAAATATTATTTTTGACCTCCGTCGAGAACGTACTATCTCTCCCCAGAGAGAGGATTGATGAACTTGACCAAACCAAGTTCACACCCCTTCTTTGACAAATCATATGCTTCTGGAACCCAGTCGTTTCTTTGCATTCTATCCCCAGTAGAGGGACAACCATGTCCACATCACCTCTGAATTGCCTCTCTACACCTCATCAAGCAGGATCCTGCACCATATAAGATCATGCTTAAAGCAATGTTTACCACGTCCACATTATCTCTGAGTAAACATTCCGTACAACAATCCTTGTGTTGTTGCACTACAGAACATCTACGTCCATATTACCTCTGAGTTGTTCTATAAACCCCCACAGAGTTCACTCCTACCATGTCCATATTACCTTTGAGTAGGAAAACTCTACCATATTAGCCCATATTTACCATGTCTACCTCACCTCTGAGTAAATATGTCGATTTTCTTTCTCAACCTATTATCCGTACCTAACACCAAGGTATGCTAAGGATGATAAATCTACACAAAAAATTACCCCATATTCACCACGTCCATATTACCTCTAAGTGAATGTCGGCTTTCTTCCGTGAGTAACTTATTATCTGTACCCAGCCAAGGTGCACAATAGATAATGGGTCCACAAAAATCACAGGAAATGAACAAAGCAGAAAACTCTTTCATTTTCTTCAGCTAAACAGAAAACAAAAGATTACATCGATATCGAAAAGAAATAAACTACATCTTCAGGTTTCTTCAAATCTCAGAAACACAAAGACAAAGTAGGGACATTGGCTTTATTCACATTCCCGAAAACGGCGATTGCAAAGCAACCTACGAATCCTCACAACCAGGGATCATAGTTGCGTTGAGGCATGTACCATTCCCTCAGCCACTTTGTATACGAAGGCTCAATCTGGTTGAGGTCTTCTGCAGAAACAGGTGGGTCAGTCCCGATGCTGCTACTCTCTGATGGTGGCTCCTCCTTAACTTCAACCTTGGGAGCAATCTCTTCCATGATGGTCATTGGTTCTTCCTCGACCTGGACCTTTGGTAACTCCTCTTTAACTGTCACCGGCTCTTGCTTAACAAGAGGAGGCGGTATCTCCTCCTTCACGAGAGCCTCCGCCTTCGGCATAGATGCTACAATGGAGTCAAAGAAAAGTTAGCAAAAAGACTTAGAAGCTCAAAATAAGTATCTGAGATGCATCAACAAATCTGGCGCATCAAACTGGGTCGAAACCCATGCGCACAGATAGAACCTCATCAACGACGCATCATCAAGACCTATGTCCATGTGCGTCAGCAAGAGAAGCTTCGGCGCATCATCAGAACTTAAGTCCATGCGCGTCAGCAAAGAGGGCTTCGGCGCATCATCAGGACAAAAGTCCATGCGCGTCAGCCTAAGCACATCCACATAAGATGGCTCATCTACAGTTGGGATACCCCAACATTGCTGCAACACAGACCAAGGCAAGTGAATACCACTGAGCACTTCCGGGTGAACATCGACGTAGGTCGCCCTGACGATGGGGACTTCCTCCGTGTCGACCTTCAAGGGTTCCTTGCCTCGGCCCTTTCCTCCGCTAGCAGCACCGCCTTGGGGAGTCTTAGGAGCCATCTCTCTAACAAAGAAAAGAAGGGAGAAAAGAGTTATGAGGAAGAAGAAAACTTTTACAGAAAAGTAGAAGTCTCTCTCTCCTCACAAGCCACCTATTTATATGCTTGGCCTCGTGCGTAAACCGACGAGGCATGACATCAGCAATCAGTCACTTCAGGTCTCGAGAAATCAACGACTGCTTATCTTCAAAAGATCATCATTAATCTTTCCTAAGATCGAGGTGTTATCTCTTCAGAAGAAGCATGCGCCACAGCAGTATGCGCCTAAACAACAAGCGTTCCCCACAGCGACGCGCAGAGCAACTATACGCCAAAAAGAGCCATGCGTCTAGGCAAAGGGCATGCACCCAGAGTCATTAATCCCCATGCTTCTTATTCAAAGTATTCCAAAACTTGCACATAAAGTTTTAAAAACTTTGAAGGAGGTCTTATAGAAGCATGGAATTTCAGGCGCATCTATAGGCCGAAATCTTATGCGCTCAACCCAACTATGCTACCAACTAAAATATGCCAGGAAGCTCAAACAGATACTTGGCACACCAAAAGAAAAGTACAAATTTAAAGACATTCAAAAGAAGACTTTTATTTCATATAAAAGTTTATTACATGTGTAAAGAAAGTCTTTACAAAGGAGAACTTCTACAAAAAAAGATGATCTTAAAGCTACGGCCAGATGCAGCAAACTACCATGTGCCCCCTGCCTGGCGCATCATCTGTCAGGCGCATCATTCTGAAGTCTCGTCCAGGCACATCATTCTAGCATCTCAACGTATGCGTATTTCCGTGTATAGTCGGAGCGAATCACTCTCTCTCATCAGCACCAATCAGCCCTTGTGTAGCAGGAGGAGGGGCTCTCCTTGCTCATCGCGGCACGACGCCTCGATCTTCGGAAGCAATATGCACACTCGACAAGCTGTGGCTCTGTTAGCATAACGAAAAACGGAGAGCGACCGTCCTGATCTTTGGATACAACAGGCAGCCTATGTCGGGACTCGATGATCCCGATATTTGGATGCAACAGACACTATCACAGAAGCTCAGAATGACGGAAAGACTGGGGCAGCGCATCTTCACCCTCAGAAGAAGCTCGAGTTCGGCCGTTCGCTAAGGCAGAGCTCCGGCCAAGTTCATCTTTTGAAGAATGAAAGAAAATATTTCCCTCATACGGCTATTTATAAGCACGGACAGCCTACACCTGAGTGCCAAATGGCCAATGTTCTAAATTTCATGCAATGAATTTATATTAATAAAAAATACATCCATTGCCTCGTATTCGGCTAAGTTAAGGCTACCATTAATGCCTCAAAGAACCCAACAGGCGGGCCAAAGAGGATGCGACACATTGGCAGATGCACCGTCAAATCATGCGCTCCCCATAGATGCGTCCAGCGGGCCATGGCCATGCACCCAGATTGGCATTAACCAATGCAACCCTCTCCATCAAACATTTAATGCTGAATGATAAAAGGTGGTAACACGTCTCCCGAAGATGTCCAATCAGTAGCCCTTGCAGAAAGTGAAGCGCTGCTGATGTCAGCACCATCATTATACCTTGGGTCGACAATAATTATCACGCGACAGACCAATCATTTGTATGTGCCTTGTGGCCATACGCCCAGAAGACTACATGTGCCCCAGTGTTCATGTGCCCCCTGGCTTACTTCTAATCTCAAGCAACAAAAGACTAGGCCATGCATGCGACTCAAAAGCCATGCGCCTAGACTTGCTCATGGCTTCTAAAGATCACGAGACCAAGTCGCCTCCCCCGTGCCTGATCCTAGGTGCACCCTGATGCGAAGCTCTGCATGCGCCTCAAAAGCCATGCACCCAGACTCGTCTATGACGTCTAAAACTCATAGACTAAGTCGCCTCCACGTGCCCGATCCTAGGCGCACCCCGACAAATCACTCTCCTCTAAAACCAAGATTTCTGAGCCACAGGCATACGCCATGCGTCCCTTGACTCAGTTCTATTCAAAGAATGGGTGCTAACCACCAAAGATCTCAGCAACAACCAAATCTTTGCGACTGCCACGTGTCAGCTCCATCGTAGTCCAGTGTAGCAGTCCATCTGATTCAGCTTCAATTCAGGGCGCATCAACCATGGGTCCCCGCCAGCATCAGCCACGTGGCATTCCCACGTCCAGGCGCATCCGACATATGTGCACATAAGCAGCTAGACTGCTATCTATAAATAGAAAGAATATTCCTTCACCCGACGTACACACAAACAGAGAGAAAAGGATAAAAAGGTAGACAAGGACTGTTACATCCACATACAGAGGCCAGAAGAAAAACTTAACGTCCGCTTCTCTTCGCAACACTCTGGCATCCAGAGCAACCCAGACCTTCAGAGAGTTTAAGATCGCCGTCAGATCGTCAACGTAGTCAACGTATTACCACTCGCTCCATCGATACAAGTTCCCAGATAAAAACAAAAGTGTACTCCTAGGTCTACGTCTAAGTCCTACATTGTATATTATTTTGTTTGTAATTGAAATACCAAAGTTTTAATCAACAAAACCTTATCGCATTTTCGATGGCAAATAGATGTATCGATACATCCCAAATCTGAACCATTGGATGTTGATCCAATGGTTAAAATTAAATAACACAGGAGACATCATTTAATGATATTTTTGACTTTTGACCTCTTGTTAACTTGCTATAGCAGGTCATTCTTCAATGCAATTTTTTTTAATAAACAACCTAAATTAACTCATATTTACTTTTTCTTTCGCCCATCCAATTTAATATTTTGTGCAACTACATATATATAACAATATACTGGGAAAGGAAGGACACAATGTGTCCTTGACTGGAGGTAATGTAGACGACGACACCACCAATGCTCCGATAGCTGATGGAAATCTAGATGATGACGCTGACGACGACAAGGACAAAAATTATGTCGGCAATATGGATAATAGTAAGGGAATAATTTAGAGGAAGAAGAGGGGTGGGAAGCCGATAAAAGCTCGTTCTCTCAAATCTTTTCTTTGTGTAAACTAAATCCAAAGAGGACACAATCCCAAATTTTAGTTATTGCTTAGCATAATCTGCTTAATTGTTCTAAAATTGTGGTATTGCTTTTGAAACATTTTCATCTGTAGTCTCATGTTTTTTATGAATATGTGTTATTTTGATTTAGTAATCTTTCCGTAATTTATTTTTTTGTTTCATCTAACAATTTAATATTTTGGTTATAAAGCTACAGTCCATGGTGGTGGTGGTGGAACGAGAAACGAAGATGAAGAAGGAAAGAAGAAGAAGTTCCGATTTGTGGCGGACTTCGTCGAGCCCTCCTCGAACAACGAGAAGTACCAGCGGAATTAAACCTCTTCTAGAGTTCTTCAAATTGTTAATCATGATAACCTTTCAAACGGCTAGTAGATTCTTTGTTAGTCCCAAAATTTATTTTAATTTCCATCTTCCTCACTTTTTGTACTTTTTTTTGTTATATATACAATAGTTTTCTTGTTTCAACTATTATTTATTTCGAAATACATAGAATAGTTTTCTTATTTCATTTTATAGTACTAGAGAATGATGTCTACTCATATGGAACATGTAGAAGAGGTAGAAGATTGGATGCCAGCTTCAAATGAAACCTTTATTCTGTGTATGATGCGCAGGTTTGAAGAACAACTGTCGAAGATTTCAGATCAACTTGTTTTGAACAATTCTAAGCTTGGTTCAATCGAACTTGTACAAATTAATATATCTCGGCATTTGGAAAAGATGGAAGAATCTTCCGTTTTGAAGAAGGCATCTTCATCTGGAGTAATTAATATTGTAGAGGAGGTTAACGTTGAATCTTCTAATGAGGACAAGGGGCTAAAGAAAGCTGATAAATCAATCCAGCAAATTCTCAATATATTCCCACTAGAAGAAACTGACTTTAGCAGTTCTTCGAAAAGAATGCGAGGAAATTTAGATCCGGTCACACCTTTGAAAAGTTTAACAAGAAGTTCAACCTCAAAGCCTAGCCAGTGTACTAGTAGTTCTTCGAGTTTTTACAATTATATTTTTGCGGATGGTAAACCTGACGAGTAAGTAATATGAGTTTTTATTTCATTTCAACAGTTTTTTTCTAATCTATTTGTTTCTTTTCTTAGCGAAATAATATCATCTTGCAACAAGATTTATGTGAGTCGGGCTGAGATGAAGTCCTTTGCTCCAGGAAGGAGAATTAAAGATGGGGTATGTAGATAGTATATTTTTTCTTAGATGCCATCTACGTTTACTTCGATGCCATCACTAATTTTTTTAATGAGATACTCAGATTGTAACCCTTGTCTCTGCTCTTCTCACCGCGAAGGAACGGATAAGAACTGTCAACAAAGCTAATGTATGGTATTTACCAATAAAGTTAACGGTGAGTGAGCATTTTATTCTTTAATGATTATGCATTAACAATTTCCTTTTTTGTTTGTCGTTCTTAATGTATTAATTGGTGTGTAGGTAGAGGGCAACGTTACCTCCATCTAACAAGCAACTTCATGAAATATGGAAGAAGAACAAATATTTCCAGGATTATATGGGATCTTTAAGCATTTGTAACGAGGTATTAATCTATTTCTGTTTAAATTTTAATCCCAATTTTTTGAAAATTGATTAATTTGTTTTAACTAATTAATCCTGATTCAGATATACGTACCCATTCTTTTTTTGGACCACTATACTCTTGCAAGAGTTATGGTTAAAACAAAGTCTGTTGAAGTTTGGGACACCCTTGCATCTACAGATGAGGCAATTTATAACAAAGCAGTCATAAAAGAAATAGTAAGCTCATATTCATAAATTTTTATGAATTGCGTACTAGATTCGTGGTATGCTAATACATATTGTATTCTGGTAATTGTAGCTTTCAAATTTGGATCTCTTTTTCGAGGAAGAGACTTTGAAGTTGAGAGATGCTCGGTTCAACTTTTCTACTTTCTCCATAATCCGTCGTCCTTATGTTCCCCGCCAAGACAATACATTTGATTGTGGTATTTTTGTAATTTTATTCATGAAAGACAGATGTAGTTTGGACTCCCGTTCTCTCAATATAAGTCTGAAAATATGTCATCAAATACTGACACTTTTTAGAGCAATATTTTTGATGTTATGTTTGTTATATGCAGTTTGATTCAGAAAAGGAAAGGCACAAAGTTGCTGTATGGATTGCATCTTCAGAGCACAATGAAGAAGAATCCAAATTGCACAACAATATAATTAAGCAGCAAAGGTCGAAAGGAGTCCACTCTGATGGGTGAAGATGGAAGACGATGATTTTTTTTTCCTTATTTTATCTAATGAATTATGTTTATTTGTTTTGTAACAAATGGTTCTATTAGTATCCCTTAGGTAAGTTGCATAAATTAGTTGCTTATTGAATTTTGGTTGCCTTGACAGATATGAGGGGTATTAGGGATGCCATATGACATATGTATATAGTGGTACCAAATTTTATGATGAATAGAAACTAGTAGACAAAGGTTAGAAAAATTTATGGCAACATGGGTTTAAGGGAGTAGTGTGATCAAAGGTGGGTAACCATACTAGGATAAGCACTTATGGTAGTCACTCGATCAAGAATATAGTGGCAGTTTTAGTGTAAAGATTGACCCTCTACCAGAAGAACCTAAACACAGCCAACACAACCCATTTACTATATACCCTATCAAGCTGTATAGTTAGGATTAGACAGAATGGTAGGTATCATTTAGCTTGGGCAGGTAGAAAAAGAATTATATAATTGTGATAATAATATGGTTATGAGGATATAGTTAGACGTTCAGATTAGATGCACAATTTATAAGTTTCATAAGCCTACCTAGATAATCACAATAACATATGAGGATTCCTAGTAGGTAAATAAGTTGGCAGCCTTTCAAATTTAGGAAGAAGTTAGTGACCATGATTGTAGGAAAATAATTATAGATAGTTTAATTAGTATTAGCTTGCCAGTTGTTTCTTTCAGGTTAGAGTAGCAATCTTTTAGAGTATGTCCCTTAAATATTTGAAGAGAAGACGGATCATGTAACGTCCCGGTCCCAAAATGTGTAGGACCAGGAATACGATACATGCCAGCAACACTTCACCAATGGGCCAAACCTCATAACAGGCCTATTAGTGAAATACTTAAGTTGTAAATCATGATAACAATACAAAAAATAATACAAGTTACAGGTACATAGCTAATCTCATCCTAACAGAATAATAAGACACAAGATATCAAGTCTAATAAAATAATAGTGATAAAAAGGATCTGTCCAGCAAGAAATGAAAATAATAACAACATGGGTAAGACATCCCAAAACTATAATAAAAGGAAATAAAAATAATCATCAACTACAAGTCTGTGAAATGAAAGGAAATAGAGTAGCAAGTCTAAAAGAGAGAAATATGTCTCAAAAGAAGTCCTCGAGCACTATATCGTCCTCTTGCGAAGGTACGTAACCTGTCTCGACTCCAGAAACATAAACCTTTGGGTAGTCCTCCTCTCTAACTAAGACTGGAGAAATCACCAGGTCCTCAGGGGACTAGCAAGAGACATATAAATATGTCTATTGTAACAATAATTATTATGCATGGAAAGACAAAAAAGTAAAGCAGGAAACAATCAATAAGGACGTCTTATTATCGTAACGCCATGGGACACTCTCGACCTCGAGACAAGGATAGCCTCCACTAACGTAATGCCATGGGACACTCCCGGTCCTAGAGACGAAACAACAGGTCGATAACAAGTCTCTAACACCGTAACATCATGGGATGCTCCTAGTCCTAGAGATAACAGGGCCAATGTCTAACAATCGATCACGACTAAAGGTCAAGTCAAGTCAAGCTCAAGGACGAAGGTAGAACACTAATCGTGTGGATTTCTAAACTATTTGATGGACCAACGATTAGTCGTCTTCCAAAATAGGGTGAAACTGTTTGTTTACTGTTTTAAATATTTCAAAAAAACTATTTTTTCGAGTTTTGGAACTCGATTTACAGTGAAACGAACATGCATCTTAATAATCCAATTAATAGGAGTTGAAAAGGGTTAACTAGACTGTGTAGGATTTTACGGATCAAAATTTTATTGAACGAATAGTGAGAAAACTGACTGCGAAGAGGTGTTGATTGCTGCGACTGTTACTGGTGCTGTTGTGCCCTGTTCGTGCGGTTTGGCTGTCTCCGACGCCTCGTGCGGCGGCACTCAGGTGGCTGGGGGTGTGCACCAGAGGTTGGCGAGGTCTGGAAAGGGTTTGGATCGAAGAATTGAGAGTTCACGAGTTGTTTTCATAGCAAACTCCCAAAAACAGTTTCTCGTATCCCCGTATTTAAACTCGATTTTTAGAATGAATATTTATAGGATTTGGATTGGGTTTTGGTGTAATCTCGTGGAGGTTAGGAGTAGGTTTTCATAGGAGAAAATTGGGCTTAATTTGATGAATATTCACCCATATTTGAATCTAGAAGTTGTTTTTCATATGACATGTTATGATCTATAGTGTCTTCCATATGATTTTTTTTCTTGTTCTAGAAGTTGTTTTTCATGTTTTTCTTGCATATTATATACTGTCTTAGTAGGCATGTTTTATGTATCTTATTAGTCCCCTGAGGACCTGGTGATCTCTTTAGGTAGTTAGTCATACAGAGCTGGTTCGCGGATCATAGATCTATGGCTATATCCGACTTAGGTATTTTATCATGATTTTATATTGTATCCATTATTTAGACTTTTCTCTTAGCTTAGTTTTGTAGACCCATATTGTTCTTTGGGTCTAATCAAACGTATATGTTATTGGGCTGCAGACCATGACATATACAGTTCATTCTTGATATTTATTCATCATGTGGATTGAGTTAGATATTAGTTGATTTGATTTAGAAAACCAATACAGCTTATACGTACTCGAGCAGGGCTGGAGTACTCTTGATACGTAGCTGGCATGTATACGATCTCATAGTCCTGTGTATTTTGGGACTTGAGCGTTATACTAGTTGGAAAATATTTATCTAACCAAAACACTAACCTAGTCGACCCCTACACCACCATACCCGACCACAAAGGGCATCCCACACATGGCCGAACACTCCATAGCGTAGCCCTCATAGTAGCCGACCATATAAAGACTCATATAAACCCACTTCTAGGCCTATATGACCATATAAGCTTAGATATACGTGCTACAAACTCAAAATCCTAACCCTAACCCTAAAAATCACCTCTTTCTCCCCTATAACAGCCAATGTCACGATCCTCACCCACTTTTCGGAATACGAGTATGTAGCCAAGTCCAGCCTACGCTGCAGCATTGGCAGTAGTACGCTGTTCTGACCTCAATATTAATCTCAAGACCAAACAAATAATATTTTATCTTAATTTCAACTATTTGCTCATTCACTATAAGTGTTTTATTTACAAATCCAATAATACATTAAAAATGATATTTGGAAACAAACCCGCTAAATATTTAAATTCAAATACTAGAATCTAAGGCTGGCCTCCAAAATGCTCTACCTTTCCGGAATAGTCCAAAGTGCCTAAAATAACAAGTCACCTGCAACGATCAAGTCAGGAAAGGAGCAAAGTACAACCCTATTGCAAACTATGTAACTCAGCACAAAATAAGCTAGCGATATAATAAAATTTAACAATAAGAGAAATATGTATATAAACTAGAAACCGTAAACATAAACAAGAACTGGAAACAGTAAACACGAACAAGAACTACTGGCAAGAATATGTATAACAAGACAACTAGATCATGAACACAAGACTAACAGACAATGTGTGTGAAATACCTTTCAACATGGGAAAAACTGGGCTAATACGACACATCATACAGATGGCTATCCATATTATAAGGTACGACTAACCACATTCATTGGGGTTTGTTCACATACCTACTAAGTATTTCCCCTTCCGACTCACTAAACAATAACAACAATGACAATCATGGTACAACAAGTCCTATCATGTCACAATCGTGTCTCAAATAGGATACTACATGAAAACACAATAAAAAATAGCATTCTAATGTACTAAGAACATAAATCAATACTCTACTTGCCTCGAGTTAAGTTGCAGCTGACACGAGTTGATCATATTGGCACAAAATATGTTCAGATAGCAAAACTACACAAGATGATCTCAGATGATGGAATAGACTATTCCATTGAGTTTATAATGGTCCAATTAGCCTATGTTCGATACAAAGAAGTCAAGATTCGCAAGAAATAGAAATGCACGATTAGCCGCGGTCAAAATTGATAATCCAAGGTAATATATATATAAATAAATATTTATAACCATTTTATTAAATACTTATTATATTGGAAAATAGATTTTACTAGTCAACTATTTTAGGTAATACTTGAAAATATAGAAAGTCATGCTTTTAGGTCAAACTATAATTTAAACTAGATAGAAAATAGTATGATAATATTTTTAGGTCAATAAGCTATATAAAAAATACCATCAAATAATATAATAATATTTTAGGATTTCTAAATTCAATTTGAAAACCAATGTAAGGCCCAAGCCCAATGCTACATTTTGTCACAACTATGATTTTAGGAACTTATCTATAATATATACATTTATTTAAAAATAATTATACTTAATTATTAATAACAATAAATACACATACTAATACTTATACTACAATAATACATACATACATACATTAATACATTCTCCATCTAAGCCCCATCCCAACTCTAATTTCTTTCTCTTCTTTTCCTTTATACTCAGCACATAGGCCACAA
Organism: Iris pallida; assembly: GCA_029216955.1. Taxonomy (NCBI): domain Eukaryota; kingdom Viridiplantae; phylum Streptophyta; class Magnoliopsida; order Asparagales; family Iridaceae; genus Iris; species Iris pallida. The sequence continues at coordinate 4,629,606 of JANAVB010038417.1, read as the reverse complement.
CCCATGGCTTGGTCCAGACCTGACCTGCTATATTCCCCACATAACTCTTACTCTCCTCACTGAGGAGAGAGAGTCTTAATTCTCCACAAAAAAAGAAGAATGAGGAGAAGAAAAAGAAGTATTTACCAGTACGAGGTGGCGGTGCTCTGGAAAGCGGCAGTTGATGGCAGAATTTCACCATAGGCTTGGCGTAGTCACGACAGAGCTTGGAGGCGATGGCTCGGACACGGCAGGGCAGCCAAGAACATGGCGCCAGACACTAGAGTCGTCGGAGGGGAATCGTGTCGGACGTCGGCAGTTGTCACGCCCAAGTCCCAAAAGTCACGGGACTAGCACGTGACATAGCCAGCTGTTACATACTCAAGGGTGAATCCAATATATGGAACCCTCAAGTAACGCACGTAAGTTGTCTAAGATAGGGTCTAAAATGGCAAGTCAACTATATCTCAATCCACATATAATAATCTTAAGTAGAAACCAAATGCATTAATGCTGATCAAACAGTAATACATTAATGCCACTTAAATATAAATACAAGGATAGACAATTTGTAATAAAGTTGGCGAGAGCTTAATACAATCATCTGAACAAGCTCATAACAAAAAGAAAAGCTTGTAAAACTAGGCTATACAGCTGAAGATGTCATCATAAAATATAAAGATGAAAGAACGATAATAGTACCACTAGCAATACCTGAATCCTGGAGATGCAATCGTCCACCAATCTGCCCTTCTATTCTAGCAGTCTCAGCGAATACCTGGAGAGATCACCAGGTCCTCAGGGTACTAACAAGATGCATAAAAGTATGTCGAATGTAACAGTATAAAATATACAGAGAAAATAAAAAATGGTCGTGAAAGAATCAACTAAGACATAAGAAGACTAAGACATAAAAAAACTAAGATAGTGGAAACTAAGACACTGGCATGCCATACTAGTCATGGCTAATATATCAATCCTATGGACTCTAGTCAAGGCAAGCACTCCCAACCTATAGTATCTCAATTGTAGTCAAGACAATCACTCTCAATCGAGATGGTAGCCATTTCTAGTATCAAGCTCAAGTAATCCTATAGACCATAGTCAAGGTAAGCACTCACAATCTATAGAATGTCACAAGGCAAGTCATACTCAAGTCAAGTCATGTCAAGTCAAAAGAATAGTGGTGTAGGACTAGACACTCTATCATGAGATACCTATGAACACGAAGACCAATATAACAGGTAATAAAAATAAAACATAAATCAGGTACGTGCATGTAAGCAGGAACAAGATAGTAAAACTAGAAATAAGATAAAGCAACATGAATATAACAGTATGAGGAAAAAGAAACAACAAGAAGTATAGATCATGCATATAAACTATACTGTACAAATTGGCAAGATATACTTGCCTGTCTCCTGCAACTTTACAAACGGTTATCCTACTCCAAGATCTTCGCTCACTCCGTCACGTAGATATATCGTAATAAAGCTACTATTAATGACATGCTTACATCATACCTTACAAGGACTTACCATATATAGGCCCAATATTATATATACGACACTAATCCTGTTAAAAAGTCAACTTATTCTAACATATATAGCATTAATTTTATTTAATAAAGTAATATTTTTATACACTAAAAATATTATAATTAATTTTGGAAAAATATATTTAAATATTTTATAATAATAAATAGTCCATTCTATCCATAGAAAAATATGTACCAAATTCTCATATTGATCCGTCATCAATATACATTGACTTGGTTCATAAATTTGCTCCTAAGATAACAATTCTTTAATATATTTTAATTCTAGAGAAATACTAATAAACAGTTAAAAAATATTTTTTTCATATCAAAACAAGCACAACAATTATTTTGGAGATGTCTCATGAACTTCTGAAGCATATGGACAAATAGAACTCATGAATTTTGGTGTTTCAATATTACCGCAAAATGTCCATATTTTTAAACTAAAATGCTGCAAAAGTATATGCGTTAGAAAGCTTAAAAGGTCTAGTTTCTTATCAAAATTATACGGAAGGTTGAATCGGTCCAAAAGTAGGTAAAAATCAACTCACAACAGATCTGGTCTGTTCTGGACTCTCTATCATAGAACGGACGCTCCGACCAAACCATTTGTAACTGTGTGGTTGGCTAATTAGACATAAAAATATATACAAGAATATTTCTATTAGGTTTGGTTTCAAAAAAATATGATGTCAGGAAGTACACAAAACCCTAGATGCAATACAGTGTACTTGCATGAACGAATTCAGACTTGGATCTCGAACTTCGGTTGACTTGTAAGGCTATTTTGGTATACTAGAAGGGATTATGAACATATGGGGGTTTGATAGGATTGTAGAGGGCTGCATTACCTTCGCAACAAATATTCTTGGAGCATCATAAGAGGTGGAGAAGGGGTCAAATTGTTGTTACGCCATAAGGTGCTTCAGTTGGATTAGGATGGGAGGGGATTTCGGTTTTTGCAAGTGGGGAGAGGGGTGGCAATTTATGAAGTTTATAATATAAAGTTTTTGAGTTTTATATGTTAGAAATTGGTGGGATTTGGTTTGAGTTGATTTGGTTGCCTATTTTAAAGATACACAATGTTCTATCTCCTAGAATTTAAATCGAGTCCAAAATAGATAAGTTGTTATGGAGTTGGTTTAAATTAGATTTGAATTATATGGCTATACATTAATTCATTAAAATCAATCTAAAATATGTCTAATAGGTTAGGTACCCTAGAATAGGCTCCATGGCTCCCTAGTTGGACTAGTTTTGGGTTGGTAGAATTTTTTTGATCGACTTGAGTCCAATATGTCTATAGTTTCAACTTGTGTGCCACTTACAAATAAATAGCACATGGGAACCCAATTGAGCGGCACACCATTGACGTGTGTAGTAGGCTCAAAATAGGTTAAAACCATATATTGGGTCAAAAGTTTGGATCGGATTTTAGCCTCAATTGGAGTTGGAAAATACATCAAAATTACGACGAATGGTAAAATGGTCATTTTGATCCGAAAGTTGTGCAAGAAATATGTAGTACAAGAAAACATGTTCAAGTAGAACATGATACATGAAAATAAAGGTGGTCTCATCTAGAACATAAATATGGAACTTGTTTCGAGGAATTGGTTAATGTTGTGCTTCAAAAATTAAAGCTACGACAAAGCGCCTATATAGCCATAGTTAAAATAAAATATGGTTTAATATATAAAAATCATATATAAAAAAATTAAAAGATCCCCAAAAATCATGGTGCTTACAATCTGCCAACCTTAAAAAAAATCATCCTCGAAATTCAAACTAATGCTTACTAACGAAGAACGATGCTAAAGTAACTAGGAATAGTTCTAAGGAGTACACTATGTCACTACGGTCTCTCCTAATAACTCGAGTAACAATCAATTATGAACGATTTCCTATGCAACGTTCCTACCACGAAATTATAAATTGTTACCTCCAGTCGCTCCTCTTGGTGCTATAACGATCATGTTAAAAAATTATCCTCCTTGACCATCAAACCAAGAACTTAATTACTAGTCCCTTAACCACTATATCCTCAATTCTTTTTAACTTTGAATCTACCGACTAATTTCCTCAAAGGCCTTATCCTATATTTTTATTCAAGCCTTGAATCTAAATTCAAATGGTAATAATAATATTTAACCATTCTAATCTTCAAAAAATTTAATTCATCGATATTCCTTAAAATTCTTAAAATTTCAAATACAAGTCCACCCTGACCTTAGTCTCCTCAAAAAATTTAGTGATAACAATATTTTTATACAATAGATCATCTTCTAAATTTCAAATTATCAAATTTCATAGCCTTCAAAATTTAGATTCAATTCTTCAAGACAATTTTTTTATTCTTAAGTCAAATCTCTATCCTCAAATTAATTCTCTTTTATTGTTAACATTAACTCAATAAACATGAATATTCTTCTGAGAATTCATGAAGTCAAAAGCACTAAAATATCTCAATTTTATTTCACCCGATTTTCTTTCTCAATCACTATCTAAGTGCTATACCTTTAAAATATAAAAATTCTCTTTCTAATTTGACTTTCAACACAACTTCTATCTACTTACAATTTTTTATAAACATAAGATTATATCTTATATGAACATCCTCAAAGTTTAAATTAAATATAATCTCCTCTATCTCAAGTTTGTAAATTCATAAATACTTCTTCAATCACAATCATTAATTCACCACCAATGAATTATATTGTGCCTTGAGGATGTCTGCCCACATTTGATCACATTACCCCATCAAACACATCTGCCATAAAAATTCTATAACCCTTGCCCAATAATTACAAGAATCAATATCACTATGTACCTATGGCATTCCCAATCCCATCATATCTATCAAGCAACCAAAATTCAATAAGCAAACTAATTTACACAACTACCTAAGAAATATTGATAAATTCTAATTAGCACGATCATTCGTCACTTCGAAATAGGAAGGGACGAGAAGTAATAACACGAGAAAATATGGGAATAGTTGAGTACAAATACGAAGTTTCAAGAACGATAGAGAAATTCTAAAAGAATTGTCAAGGCAGTTGTGGATTGAGAAGCCTAAGAGTCTATTCCTATTCGCAGGCCCGCTCGGTATAGCAACATAACCGAAATGGCTAACTCAACCTACAGGGGCCACTATAAAAACCTGTCACGCCCCCAGTCCCAAAAGTCACAGGACTAGCATGTAACACAGCCAGCTGGTACATACTCAAGGGTGAATCCAATATATGGAAACCTCAAGTAATACACGTAAGCTGTCTAAGATAGGGTCTAAAAATGACAAGTCAACTATATCTCAATCTACAGATAATAATCTCAAGTGAAAACCAAATACATTAATGCTGATCAAACAGTAATACACCGATGCCACTTGAATATAATTATAAGGTTAAACAGTTTATAATAAAGTTGTCAAGACCTTAATATAACCCTTTGAACAAGCTCATAAGAAAAAGTAAAGCTTGTAAAACTAGGAAATACAGCTGAAGATGTTATCATAAAATATAAAGATCAAAGAAAGATAATAGTACCACTAGCGATACCTGAATCTTGGAGATACAATCGTCCACTAATCCACCCTTCTATTCTAGTAGCCTTAGCGAATACCTGAAGAGGTGACCAAGTCCTCAGGGGACTAGCAAGATACATAAAAATATGTCGAATGTAATATTATAAAATATACAGGAAAAATAAAAATTAGTCGTGAAAGAATCAACCAAGACACAAAAAGACTAAGACACAAAAAACTAAGACACTGGCATGCCATACTAGTCGTGGCTAACAGGTCAATCCTATAAATTCTAGTCAAGGCAAGCACTCCCAATCGAGATGCTAGCAATTTCTAGTAACAAGGTCAAGTAATCCTATAGACCATAGTCAAGGTAAGCACTCACAATCTGTAGAATGTCACAAGTCAAGTCATACTCAAGTCAAGTCATGTCAAGTTAAGAGAATTATGGTATAGGACTAGACACTCTATCACGAGATGCATGTGAACACGAAGACCAATATAACTAGCAATAAAAATAGAATAAAATCAGGTACGTGCATGTAAGCTAGAAACAAGATATAGTAAAACTAGAAACAGGATAAAGCAACATGAATATAACAGTATGAGAAAAAAGAGACAACATGAAGTAGAGATCATGTATATAAATAATACTGTAAAAATTGGCAAGGTATACTTGCCTGTCTCCTGCAACTTTACAAACAGTTGTCCTACTCCAAGATCTTCGCCCACTCTGTTACGTACACCTATCATAATAAAGCTACTATTAATGACATGCTTACTTCATACCTTACACAAACATACCATATATCAATATTATATATACGACACTAATCCTATTAACTAGTCAACTCATTTTAACATATATAACATTAATTCTATTTAATAAAGTAATATTTTTATACACTAAAAAAATTATAAATAATTTTGGAAAAAAATATTTAAATATTTTATAATAATAAATAGCCTATTCTGTCCTTAGAAAAATAGGTACCAAGTTCTCATATTGATCCGTCATCATATATATTGACTTGGTTCATAGATTTGCTTCCGAAACAATAATTCTTTAATAAATTCTATTTCTAGAAAAATACTAATAAACGGGTAAAAATATTTTTCATATTAAAACATGCACAACAATTATTTTGGAGATGTCTCATGAAGTTATGAAGCATATGGACATATAGAACTCATGAATTTTGGTATTTCGATATTACAACAAAATGTCCAAATTTTTAATAAATAGTAAACGAAACCAAAACGCTACGAAAGTATATGCGTTGGAAAGCTTAGGAAGTCTAGTTTCTTACCAAAAATTTATAAAAGATTGAATCGGTATGTAAGTAGGTGAAAATCAACTCACAATAGATCTGGTCTGTTCTGGACACCCTATCGTAGAATGAACGCTCCATCCAAACCGTTTGGAACTGTGTGGGTGGCCAATTGGACATAAAAATAAACATACATAGGTTTGGTTTCATGAAAAGATGATGTCAGGAAGTACACGAAATCCTAGATGCAAAATAGCATATATGCTAGAATAAATTTAGACTTGGATCCCAAACTTTGGTTGACTTGTAAAGCTATTTTGGTGTACTATAAGGGATTGTGAACGTATGGGGGGTTCGATAGGATTGTAGTGGGTCACGTTAGCTTTACAACAAAAAATCTTGGAGTGTCACGGAAGGTCGAAAAAAGGGTCAAAATTGCTGTTATACCACAAGGTGTTGCGTCTGGATTGGGCTGGGAGGGTATTTCGATTTTTGTAATACATGGGGAGAGGGGCTACGGTTCGAAGGTTAAAATATAAAACTTTATGTTTTATATGTTATGATGGTGAGATTTGATTTGGGTTGATTTGGTTACCTATTTTAAAAGATACGCCAAATTCTATCTCCTATGATTTAAATCGAGTCCAAAATAGGAAAGTTGTTATGGAGTTGGTTTACATTAGATTTAAATTAATGTGGTCGTACATTAATTCATATAAATCAATCTAAAATATATCTAATAGGTTAGGGTACCCTAGAATAGGCTCCATGGGTCCCTAGTTGGAATAGTTTTGGGTTGGTGAATTTTTTTGATCGATTTGAGTCCAATATGTCTATAGTTTCGACTTATGTGCCACCTACAAATAAATAGCACATGGAAACCAAATTGAGCAGCACACCATTGATATATGTGTAGTAGGCTCAAAATAGATTAAAACCATATATTTGGTCAAAATTTTGGATCGGGTTTTGGCCTCAATCGGAGTTAGAAAATACATCGAAATTACGATGAAGGATAAAATGGTTATTTTGATCCGAAAGTTGTGCAAGAAATATGTAGTACAAGGAAACATGTTCGAGTGGACATGATATACAAAAATGAAGATGGTCTCGTCAAGAACATGAATATGAAACTTGTTTCGAGAAATTTGTCAATATTGTACTTCAAAAATTAAAGCTACGACAAAGCGCCTATATAGCCATAATTAAAATAAAATATGGTTTAATATAAAAATAAAAAATCCCCTAAAAATCATGGTGCTTACAGCAGTGGTGAGAGAGCGGTCGAGCGGCTTTGAATCACCATAAAACTAGGGCTAGGTGGATGGTGGCTCGATTAAGTATACGGAGCTCCGAGAATTGAGTAAAGGTAGGCTGGTCGAGGAGGCTATGGGTCGATGATCGGTGCTGGTGATGGTGGGTTTGGTTGCTGGTTTAGTGATGCGGCAATGACAGCAGTGGTTGACCATCGATGGTGTGGGAGTAGATGAGGCCGAAAAGCTCGGGTGGTGTCCAACATGAGGTTTTGTGATATGGGCCGCTGGGTTTGAGGGAGCGGAGGGTTTAAAAGGTGGATGCCGGCAGCTCGTCGGGACGCGGGAAGTTGATTGTGCTGGACTTTGACGGAACGAAGAAGGAACGTGACCGATGGGGTCTAGGTGGCCAACTGTGGAAGATGGTTACGGTACTGGCTCTAGCGGCTAGGTTATGTTAGAGTTAGGGTTTACTCTCTGCTGGTTGTGTCGGACAAAGAAATTTTTTTGTGTAAAATTGTGTGAGATGTGTCAGACACGGGTAGGATCTGTGGATTGTATTGGTACTGAATATAGTGGAAAGACACCCGGGGTCGGATCCGAGGCCGACACGGCTGACACGGTAGTTGTGGATGATAAACACCGATACACGGACACGAATATGGTCATAGTGGCTAGATGGTGGTTGTGAAATATTTGTGGGGATAAAAAAGGGAAGGCTCCCCTTAAATAGGGTGGAGGCTTGACAATCAATTTCCTAAATAGGGAAGGATCAAATCCAATGAATAAATCTTGCCATCAATTAAATTGAATTGACCGAATCCCAATCCATAATTGATCATAATAATATTGCTTTAAATAATATCTAATACTTCAAATAATATTTAAAACATATTTTATAAATTCAAATATTAAAATAATTGATAATAATAAATCAAATAATATTTAAATCATATTTGCATATATTCAAGTCTTTATTTAAAACAATTTTGGCAAATCTCCATGTCACTCAAAATATATAAAATTTTCCTCTATAGAAATTCAAGTAAAAAAATATTATTCTCTAATACAAAATAAAATAAATAAGAATTTAAAATTCGAGAACATGGGTTACATCCAACCACCCTCTTTCCTTCCTTTCCAACCGAAATTAGCATCCCTCCCAACTTCCATCTCCTCCACACAACTTTCCAACCATGTACTATATCCCAAAGTCCTCATTTAATCCATCACTCCTCCCAAACTCCATTAACCTCCATAAAACCACCACCTTCACCATCAAACCCATAGAAAATCCATTGCCATCATCTTTAACCCATCAAGAAGGAAGTAGCATGCCAAGCACAAGAAAGGACTAGTGTTTCTTAGACAAGAAGAAGCACTACCATCCAATCCTCCAAAACTTTCGATAAAGATTTGATCTTTCTTTCTCAATATTCTTATGGCATGTTCTCTTCCATAAATTTGTAGGAACGAAATGTAAAGCGCTATACTCTAAGAGGGGTGAATAGAGTAGACAGTGGAAAATTAGTTATTCAAAATTGTTAGCAGCAAGATCACAGAATATATATCACAGATATGTAAATGAAAAGTAGAGAGCAGAGAGCAAATGCAAACACAAGGATGTATACTGGTTTCCCTCTTGTGAGGACTAGTCCAGTCGGAAGAACTCTAGCTTCCACTTGAAATCCACTATAGAAAAATGCCGCAAGTTTTCATGCAAAGTTCTTGCAACTTCTACAATACGAGCTTTGATCCAAAGTACTCGACCAACATCAATTGCGAAGTGTCTTTCTTCAATCAAGCCTCCGATTACAATCACTATGAAACTTCTAGACCATACCGCACTAACAAATCGACAAGAGGATTGTAACTGGCTTAGGATTTGAAAAAGAAAAGCTTAGAACACTTTGGAAGAACGTATTAGGCTTAGAGAGAAGAGAAGAGACAGGTGTGTTGAAATGATGGAAATTCTTCTCTATTTATAGGTTTTCTAAAGACAGAATTCGGGCAAAATTCGGGCAGTGCATCCGTAACTGCGGGAAAACCAAGTTCAAAATCCAACGGGCACTAATCGAACTTGGGGCAAATTCGGGCCGAACTCTGGCCGAATTACCTTGGTGTTCTGTTAGGGTTTTTACAAATTGGTTTTTGGCTTTTTGAAAAAACAAGCAGTTAGGAGCTTTTGTAAATAGGTTTATTTTCAAAACAAGGATATTTTGAAAACATTTTGGGGTAGCCTATTTGGCAGTACTACTCGGTGTACATCTTATTCCTAGACTCAATAAATAATAAAAATTCCATGGAAAAATGAAGTACAGACTAAATGGCAAAATGGCTTCATGTCTTGAACTTTAGGAGTAGCAGTTCTCAGCAATTGTCCAAGTAGCTCTTATATTGAGACAAGATTAGAGATCAATTATTAAAATTAGGTTTGACTATGACCAATAGGCCAACAATCTCTTCCATTTTGATAATTGATAACCCTTGACCGATATAGCATCTTGATCTTGATTTGACAAAACATATCAAAATATATGATGTACTATTGTTCTGTACTTGTTGTCTCCTCTAAAAAAAAATCTTGTATCCTGCAAAAGATGTTAGATTCTTATTCTCCTCCGTTGTCCTTAGCAAAATAATTGCAAAGAGAAAAGCTCCCCCACAATTCATGCTTAAGAGATGAAAGGCAGTTTAATGAATAAAGCATAAACTAAGATAATGCTACGTATAGAATAAAAGAGAGACACTATAAATAGTAAATGCATACTAATATGAGTTTGAAATACATCAACTCAGCAAACAGTCACAGTGCTAATAAAAATAAAAGATAAAGTACTATCTTGGAATGTCATAGCATTTTCAAGCATAAATAGACAAAATAAAGAGTCTAACTAGATAACATCTAGACAAAGTACAAAAGAGTCTAGATCAAAAATCCTTAGAGTCATCATCGACATCACGATCAGCAGCGCCACCATGTCCGAAAGGACCAGCTCCAGAAGTGCCAGCTCTATGAGAAAGGTGTGGTATAGCACCAGAACCACGGTACCAGTCATAAGCGTTATCGGGCTCAAAGAAGTGACGGACCGCCTCATTCTCTTAGCGGTAGCTAGAGACAGTAGGATCTCGTAGAAGAGAACTGGCATGCAGACCAGTCTGGACAAAACATAGATCCGTAAAGGAGTTTGCCAGGGCCTGAAACCGACTAGCATCTCGAAACTCGTGTTCCCTCAATGTGTCAGGCACAAATGCTCACAAAGGGTTGTGCTCATCCAGCTGAGCACATCGCATATCAAATAGGTGATGGTTGATACCCTCCAAAAAAATAGGGTAATCCTAAGGTGGTGGAGGTGGTACAGTAGGAGGAGTAGGAGGAGGAACAACAGCGCTACGACAAGATAGCTGAATATACTTGGGCTCAGAGTCATGAACCCAAGTGGATAGATCAACGTCAAAGTGCTGAAAGATGATCGGAAGAATCATCGCGTAAGCAAGGTTCCTGTACCTTTCGCGACAACAACCCATCATCTGAATAATAGTCTTGGGGACAGAAAACAAAATCCCCTTATGAATATGGTATACAGCAGATATTTAAAGGGTGGTCACATCCTCCTTGGAAGTGGATTTGGGTAAGATAGTGGAGTAGACGATGCGATGCAATTCATAGAAGAATAAGTTCAAATGTGCAGCTTTGAACTTTCTTGAACGAACTCGATCAGGAGAATAGAGTTCATTCTTGAAGTTGTTTAAAGTCGTGTCTCCGGGAAATTCAAATTCCTTGATATCGTCTAGCGGAGCACCTTCATTTGGAATATCAAGGATTTTTGCTAAGTCAGCATCATTGAATTGAATATCAATTCCAGCAAGACGACTCTTAAAAATGAAAATGTTAAGGGTAAATTTGCATGAAAATAAACGAATATGATTAGTTGCGATAGAATATGAATGAGTGACAAGGTTTTCAATCCTAATGCTTCAAAATAAGTTCGGTGGGACGGAAAAATAGTCCACTTGATCGGTACGCTGAGGCATATGTTGCGAATAAAGAAATCTGCATACCATAATAGAGATTGGTCATGGGTTTCGAAGAAAAACCCATTGAATGTCTCATCGTCCGATTGGATGGGCAAAAAGAGTGATACTTGGATAGGATCCGAAGACGAGGCTTCTTCGCTAGCCGCGGTCTTCTTCCTCTTAAAGGGGTAGTGAATCCTAGGCATGATTTCTAGAAAATATATAAAAATTCACAAAATTAAAATAGAGAGAAGGAGAAAGTTATACCTTCTGAAATTTGAGTATGTGGAAGAGAACGAGAATCTACGCACGAATCCAAAATTTGGATTGAAAACTCCAAAGGATTTGAGAGAAATCGAATGATAAAAAGCTAGGGTTTGGAGCTCTCGGGTGCGGCTGCTGCTCTGTTTGGAGGAGATGAAGGTGACGAATAGGAAGGGCCATATTCAAATCTGACTTAAAAGTACCCGACACCAACAGAACTCGGACCGAATTCGGTACGAGTTCGTCTGGGGTTTTGTTGAGGTATTTTTGTGCAGAAAAAATATCACTTTATATTCATCAATCCTTTTTCAATTATTTAATTTAAAGTTTAATTATTTTAAATTTCAATTAATATAATTAATATTATTTTATGAATTAAATTTTGTTATACAACAACTGTTTCAGTTAGCTGTAGGGGTACTGTCCCAGCTAATGGAGATTCACAGGGGAATGCTTAAGTACCGCTTCGCTTCGACCTTGGTCGTAGTGACAGACATACCCTTTGTAGGCTTGTCTCGAAAATAGTTTTTACATATTGAAAAATAATTAATAAAATAAAATTAATTAATATTATTGATATCTAAAATTTCTAATTCTCGACGTAAATAATTGAAACGATCTTCCGCTAATAGTTTTGTAAAGATGTCAGCCAATTGGTTCTCTGTGTCTACATATTCAAGGTTTATATCTCCATTTGTTTGATGGTCTCTAAGAAAATGATGTGGAATCTCAATATGCTTACTGCAAGAATGACATACAGGATTCTTAGTCAAATTAATAGTGCTAGTGTTGTCACAGAAAATGGGTATGTGTGAATAATGTAAACCAAAGTCTTCTAAGGTTTGCTTTATCACAAAATTTGTGCACAACAACGTCCTGCGGCGATATACTCCACCTCAGTAGTTGATAATGCGATAGAATTTTGCTTCTTGCTAAACCAAGAGACTAGAGCCTTACCTAGGAAATGACACGTGTTGCTAGTACTTTTTTTATCTACTTTGCATCCAGCAAAATCAGCATCGGAGTAACCGGTTAGGTTAAAGGACGTGATTTTGGGATACCATAAGCCGACAGAAGAAGTGCCTTTAAGGTATCGAAAGATACGCTTAACTGCGCACAAGTGTGATTCCTTAGGGTTAGCTTGGAAACGTGCACACAAGCAAACACTAAACATTATATCAAGACGACTAGCAGTTAAATAAAGTAAACTACCAATCATACCTTGATACTTACGTATGTCGACCGGTTTGTCTTGCTCATCAATATCAAGCTTGGTTGAAGTTGCCATTGGAGTGCCAAGAGGTTTGACGGTATCAAGATTGAACTTATTTAGTAAGTCTTTTGTGTACTTGGCTTGATTAATGAATGTCCTAATATTGGTTTATTTGACTTGCAGTCCAAGGAAGAATTTGAGTTCTCCTATCATGCTCATCTCAAACTCATTCTGCATACACTTTAAAAATCCTTGACAAAGAGACTCATCAGTAGATCTAATGATAATATCGTCAACATAAATCTGAATTAAAAGTAGATTTCCTTTCAAAGATTTTATAAACAGTGTAGTGTCAACCTTCTCTTTTGTAAAACCGTTATCAAGTAGAAAAGAGCTTAGACGATCGTACCAAGCACGAGGGGCTTGTTTCAGACCATATAAGACCTTCTTCAACTTGAAAACATAATCAAGGTTTTTGAAATCAGTAAATCCTGGAGGTTGAGCTACATAAACTTTTTCTTTTATAAAACCATTAAGAAATGCACTTTTTACGTCCATTTAAAAAAGCTTTAAATTGTAAAAATATGCAAATGCATATAACATGTGAATGGATTCTAATTTCGCAACTGGGGAATAGGTCTCATAGTAGTCGATACCTTCCTCTTGGTTATATCCTTGATCTACGAGTCGGGCCTTGTTACGAGTAACTAAACCATTCTCATTGAGTTTATTTCAGAATACCCAGTGGGTGCCAATGACATGATGATCAATGGGCTTGGGAACAAGTTTCCAAACTTGATTCCGTTCAAATTAGTTTAATTCCTCTTGTATAGCATCTAACCATAAAATATCGCTACATACTTCTTCAATAGTTTTGGGTTCTAGCTATAAAATAAATGCAACACATGAAACTATATCTCTGTTAGAGGAACGAGAACTTACACCCTGGTAATCTCACATATTACCATGTCCTTGGGATGGTCAGCCATAAACTTCATTCTTTTTGGCAGACTCTCAAGGTAGCTAGTTTTAGCTTCTGGTTATGTACGTGCTCTGCTTGATGGATCTGCAGGTACTGTGCTTGAAGGTTCTACAGGTGTTGTGCTTGGTGTACTGACGTCTTCATCATCATCATCGATTTCTGTTGATTCAGTTCGTCAAAATTAACGTTCATTGACTCTTCGATGATCGTAGTCCTTTTGTTGAAGACTCGGTACCCTTTGCTTTTGGCCGCATAACATAAAAATATATCTTTATCGACCTTTTCGTCAAACTTTCCTAAATTATCTTTAGTATTAAGAATAAAGCATTTGCAACCAAAGATTTTGAAGTAAGAAAATGAGGGTGTTCTATCAAACAATAACTCATAGGGAGTCTTCTTCGATTTAGGTCGAATTAGAACCCTATTGAAAGCATAACAAGCTGTACTGACAGCTTCAGTACAAAAGTATTTAGGTAGACTAAACTGGTTCAACATAACTCTAACCATTTCAGATAGAGTCCTTTTCTTACGTTCCATAACTCTATTATGTTTTGGAGTCCTACGGCAGGAGAACTCATTGTAGAAGCATGGAAAATATTGCTTTTAGTCCCACATCGGAAAGGAAAAGAAGAAAAGGCTCACTCCATTCTATAAATAGAGCCCCCTTGCCTCCTTTGAAAAGGGCACCAACTTCTTTTCCCTCTTTCCAACTTGGACTCTTCCTACTATGCACCTTCGGGAGCTAAGTCGAAGAAGTCTAGGGCAGTGCGGGCTCAACGAGCTCAGTCAACTGCCCCAACCTCTGACCATCAGAGAGTCCCGCTAACTGTTAAGCGGGCCTCTGATGGAAAGTTGTACAGAACCGCCCGTGTCCAGCCCCCGGCGATAAACGAACATGGTGGTTCTCCAACTGGGACTCTTCCTACTACGCACCTTCGGGTGCTAAGTCGAAGAAGTCTAGGGCAGTACGGGCTCAACGAGCTCAGTCAACTGCCCCAACCTCTGACCATCAGAGAGTCCCGCTAACTGTTAAACGGGCCTCTGATGGAAAGTTGTACAGAACTGCCCGTGTCCAGCCCCCTACGGCAAATGGACAGGGTGGTTCTCAAGAGTCTTCTAACAAATATCGAGGGCAAGTGCTTTTACTAGCCCCGCATCAGGGAGCAAACAGGATACCTACGCATTCGTGTGCTCGGGATACCCGGGCCCACAAAGCGAGTGCAAAGGTTGATCGAAATGTCCTCGACTTGCGAGATGTGATCCTTCACAAAGCGCAAGGAAAGAAGGGGATTCTCTATGCGGCTCAAAATCAACATGAAACTTCATGCGACTCAAAATCCCTGAGATCTTCATGCGGCTCAGAAAGCTTCATGCGGCTCAGGAAGCTTCATGCGACCTTATGCGGTTCAAAATCTGCCTATACAGCTGGCTATAATTAATCTGACATAAAGGCGACAGCTCTGACAGAGATGATGGCTCTGACATAAAGGAAAGACGTGACATGCTCCTAAAAAGACGAAAAATTCATCATAATATCTGGCACAGTTCATAAATTCCAAAGAAGATTCTTTATGCGGATCGCCTATGCGACCTTCATACGGCTCGATCATGAGGTCACTCTCATGCGGCTCGGTCATGAGACAACTCTCATGCGGCTCAGTCACGAGACCACTCTCATGCGGCTCGATCATGAGACCACTCTCTTGCGGCTCGGTCATGAGATAACTCTCATACGGTTCAGTTATGAGATGTCCTTCATGCGGCTCGGTTATGAGACAGCCTTCATGCGGCCCGGTCATGAGATACTCTTCATGTGGCTCGACTATGGGACAGTCCTTCATGCGGCTCAGCTAGGATGCATCATTTATACGGCTTGCCATAGAGTAGCGGTTGAGACACGTGGCAGAAATTGACCAAGTCTTAACAGTTCGGATTTAGTACAACAAACAGATCATGATCAATCTTAACCAATCCCCAGCTGACCGAGTCTCGAGGCACAGTCACAAAGATGTGGCCCAAAATTTGCCACATGGTTGTACATCCCATTTTGCACAAATTCTTATAAATAGCAAGGTGCTATCCCCTTGCAAAAGCACGGATGCCCTAGCACACAGAGATACACACAGAGCATTTCTTCACCGGAGATGAGGTTGCGTTCGATCGTTCTAGGAGTAAGGCAGAGTTGATAGCACTTTCCCGAGCCTCTACCGTCACCCCCCAGAATCAAAACTAAACAATTGTACTTAGATTGCTTTTCCTAGGTTTTTTTTCTAGGCTCTCTTTTGTACAAGCGAGTTTATAATTATGAGTTAAAGTTCAGTCCTCCTATAAAATTGTTCTGTTCTACGACAATCAATGGCAAACACGATGGCGACTCTGCTGGGGACTAACTTCTCCACTGCTGAGAAGTTGGTGACGCAATCGGACGCAGCCAAACTCGGCTCCACCCAACAGATGCTGGTTGTTCGCTTCGACCAGCAAGCGTTTGAAGAGATGCTCTCCGACGTGAGCGCTAGCCCGATCTAGAAGTAAGCCAGCACGAAGAAGGCCCACAGGGAGTGGAGGCCCAAAACCGTTGCTCCTTCCCAAGCCCTGGAAGAAGTGTTCTCTGCTGCCCAAGACGGCGAAGGAGACCCACATGTGGCCCCACTTCAGGCCGCAGAGGACCCTGTTGTCCCTATATCCGGTAAAGGAAAACACTGCGATGCTGGACTTGTGGGAGCAAATAGGAACTCTATGCGGTCCAGGAAGAAGCCGCATAAGGGTGCCCGCCGCATGCAGAAGGCTCATGCGACCACCAATCCCAGCCGCATGCAGAAGGCTCGTGCGGCCACCAATCCTAGCCGCATGCAGAAGGCTCATGCGGCCACCAATCCCAGCCGCATGCAGAATGCTTATGCGGCCACCAACCTTAGCCGCAGGGAGATGACCTATGCGGCATCCAATCCCAGCCATCGGCCATCTCCCCTATGCGGCTCGGGTTCAGTCTTCGATCGCCTCTCATGTGGTCCTAACATCAGAAGCTCCAATGAGAATGTGCCAGATTCTATGCGGCATAACTTGGACTCTTCCTACTATGCGCTCCGAGTGCTAGAGCGAAGAAGTCTAGGACAGCACGGGCTCGTCGAGCTCAGTCAGCTATCCCAACCTCTGACCATCAGAGAGTCCCGCTAACTGTTATACGAGCCTCTGATGGAAAGTTGTACAGAACTGCCCGTGTCCAGCCCCTGGCGGCAAACGGACAGGGTGGTTCCCAAGAGTCTTCCAACAATGATCGAGGGCAAGTGCTTTTACTAGCCCGCATCAGGGAGCAAACATGCTACCAACGCACTCGTGTGCTCGGGATTCCCGGGCCCACAAAATGAGTGTAAAGGTTAATCGAGACTTACGAGATATGATTCTTCACAAGCGCATGAAAAGAGAAGAAACCTTGGGGTACAAAGAGTCCTTCCGTGGACATCATTGCACTAAAGTTATTGTCAACTGCTGCTGCAACAAGACAACATTACAAGAGGACCGGCAGTCCGTCTTCCAACGACTGCAGCAGCCAGACCGGTCCTAGAAAAAAGCTCGGGAGACGAGGCGCTTCCTTTCGCCTCCTGTAACTCTGCCCGAAAGGTCCCTATCGGCAAAGGAGGGAAGAAAATAAATACCTCCAGCTCGATGATCTCAACCAGCACGGCCAAGAAACTCTCATCTAAGCGGTTGTCCACAGCCGTCACAGGAGGAGTTTATCAAGGCACCCACTCAAAGACGAAAGGTTCATCACTTGGGGATTCGTCATCTACTTCCGTGAGGGTAGTTGAAGATGGGGGTAGCACTCCTAGGAACATCCACAATAATCCGGTGTTCCATGAAGAAGGACCAAGGGAAACAATCCCCCCAACAGATACAGCAGATCCTGACGTCCCTGAAGACGTCCACAAGTGCCAAGATGAGGCAACCTCCTATGCAGGGGGTAGCACTTCCTTCGAGTCTGAACCAGAGAAGAATATTCCCAAATACCTCGACGACTTCTCTGTGCAAAGGTATGATTCGGAGGGCACATCTTATACAGTGCCTTCCGCTTCTCCTCACGTGAAGACAGTATTCATGACTGAGAATGATCAAGACGGTCCCAGTGATCGAAAGTACCTCGACACTCTCGAGGCCATACTTCATACCTTGGTAAGTCAGTGGACGAGATCAAGGCGGCCCTACCGGCTCTCCAAGGAAGGATACCTGGCCAAACAAGCTTGGGTCTCGCCGTCAATGCGGACTCAAACACGACCGCACCAACCCCGGGCGACAATCCACCCAGAATGTCGACTTCCACTGCTGCAGAAGAGGCTAGGGAGGCAAAAAAAGAAGTCCAGGAGCTCCGGGCAATATTTTATGCCCGAGAAACCTCTCAGATCCACAGGATACGACAGCCGTATCCCGCTACATGGAGAGATGTCCCCTTCCCTCCATGATACAAACCATTCAACATCAATCCATATGACGGGAAGACATCTGCGAGCTGGTACATGATCTACTTTGAGGTCACAATAGACCATCTGCCGTATGACGATGCCATCCTTACGAGGTTGTTCATTGGGGCATTAAAGGGGATCGCATTCGACTGGTACCGCAACTTGCCGGATAATTGCATACATTCCTTCGTCGGCTTCAAACATATGTTCTTGGAGAGGTTCTATGAGGTGGGACAAGATGTGACAATATCAACCCTCATGGACGTTGTTCAAGGGGAAAAAGAGCTAACAAGGAATTACATTGAGCGGTTTCGCCAAACCGCGATGAAATTGCCCTCCGGTAACCCAGACTCTTCTTTAATTGAGATTTGCCAAAAGAGGCTGCTCTCCACAATCAGCCTCTGGATGGGCGAAGATCAATTTAAAGAATGGAAGGCCTTCATCATCAGCGCCACTAGCGCAGAAGCAAAATTGAAGAAGGCTCGCCAACTGGGGCAGCATATCTCGGATGGAGAGGATAAGAGCAAACATCCTAATACCAACAACAACAACAATGAAAAGTTCCTTAAGAAAAATTATGACTAAACAATATCTTCCAACTATCTTCCAGATTATGAGTTATGTACCCCCTGGTACCGCTGAACTTACACTCTGACCCCAAATCTCCCAGATTGTTAAGTTATGTACCCTCAGGTACCGCTGAATTTACTCTCTGACCGCTCCGAGTGGATTGATATCGCATCTCATGGGCATCAAGTCATGTATGATCATACCTCTGAACTTTTACCCCAAATGCTTTTCCCTACCGGAATCTCCCTCAATTCTATTACCCGTACCACCAATGCGCAGAAGGATGATAGGTCCACAAAAGTTATCATAATCTATTACCCGTACCACCAGTACACAGAAGGGTAATAGGTCCATGAAAGTTATCCTAATCTATTACTAGCACCATCGGTGTACCAAAGAGTAGTAGGTCCACAAAATATCATTCGAATCTATTTGCTTGCATTTCCATATGCACAAAAGGGCAATAGGTCCACAAAATTCTCCAACTAAAAAAACAACCATGTCCATATTACCTCTGAGTTGTTTTCCCGTCCATCACAAACAAATCATCCAATACATAGAACTTCCACGTTGACAACACCTCTAAGTTGTTCTGTGTATCTCTATTTGGCCAACTCCTATCATGTCCTCACTACCTCTGAGTAGGAAGGCTTTGTTTTGACCCATATTTACCACGTCTTTATTACCTCTGAGTAAATATGTTGGTTTTCTCTCTACTTATTATCAGTACTCGCATCGCCAGTACACAAAAATGGTAATAAGTCCATAAAAATTATCCTAATCTATTACTCACACCACCGGTGTACCAATGAGTAGTAGATCCACAAAATATCATTCGAATCTATAACTCGTACTACCAGTGCACAAAAAGGGTAATAGGTCCACAAAATTCTCCAACGGGAAAAACAACCACATCCATATTACCTCTGAGTTATTTTCCCGTCCATCACAAACAAACCACCCAATATATTGAACTTCCACATTGATAGCACCTCTGAGTTGTTCTGTGTATCCTTATTAGGCCCACTCCTACCACGTCCTCATTACCTCTGATAGGATTGCCACACCAAAACAACTCTACTTTTCATGCTTCTTATTCAAAGTATTCCAAATTTGCAATTTCAAAACTTTGAAAAGGGACTTGTAGAAGCATGAAAAATATTGCTTTTAGTCCCACATCGAAAAGGAGAAGAAGAAAGGGCTCACTCCATTCTATAAATAGAGCCCTCTTGCCTCCTTTGAAAAGGGCACCAACTTCTCTTCCCTCTTTCCAACTTGGACTCTTCCTACTATGCACCTTCGGGTGCTAAGTCGAAGAAGTCTAGGGCAGTGCGGGCTCAATGAGCTCAATCAACTGCCCCAACCTCTGACCATCAGAGAGTCCAGCTAACTGTTAAGCGGGCCTCTGATAGAAAGTTGTACAGAACCGCCCGTGTCTAGCCCTCGGCGGCAAACGGACAGGGTGGTTCTCCAACTGGGACTCTTCCTACTACGCACCTTCGGGTGCTAAGTCGAAGAAGTCTAGGGTAGTGCGGGCACAACGAGCTCAGTCAACTGCCCCAACCTCTGACCATCAGAGAGTCCCGCTAACTGTTAAGCGGGCCTCTGATGGAAAGTTGTACAGAACCGCCCGTGTCCAGCCCCCGACGGCAAACGGACAGGGTGGTTCTCAAGAGTCTTCCAACAACGATCGAGGGCAAGTGCTTTTACTAGCCCCGCATCAGGGAGCAAACCTGATACCTACGCATTCGTATGCTCGGGATACCCGGGCCCACAAAGCGAGTGCAAAGGTTGATCGAGATGTCCTTGACTTGCGAGATGTGATCCTTCTCAAAGCGTAAGAAAAGAAGAGGATTCTCTATGCGGCTCAAAATCAACATGAAACTTCATGCGGCTCAAAATCCCTGGAAGCTTCATGCGGCTCAGAAAGCTTCATGCGACTAAGGAAGCTTCATGCGGCCTTATGCGATTCAAAATTTGCCTATACAGCTGGCCATAATTACTCTGACATAAAGGCGACAGCTCTGACAGAGATGATGGCTCTGACATAAAGACAAGACGTGACATGCTCCTAAAAAGACAAAAAAATTATCATGATATCTGGCACAGTTCATAAATTCCAAAGAAGATTCTTTATGTGGATCGCCTATGCGACCTTCATGCGGCTCGGTCATGAGGCCACTCTCATGCGGCTCGGTTATGAGGCCACTCACATGCGGCTCGGTCATGAGACAACTCTCATGCGGCTTAGTAATGAGACCACTCTCATGCGGCTCGGTCATGAGACCACTCTCATGCGGCTCGGTCATGAGATAACTCTCATGCGGCTTAGTTTTGAGGCGTCGTTCATACGGCTCGGTTATGAGATAGCCTTCATACGGCCCGGTCATGAGATACTCTTCATGCGGCTCGGCTATGGGACAGTCCTTCATGCGGCTCAGCCAGGATGCATCATTCATGCGACTCGCCACAGAGCAGCGGTTGAGACACGTGGCAAAAATTAACCAAGTCTTAATAGTTCGGATTTAGTGCAACAAACAGATCATGATCAATCTTAACCAATCCCTAGCTGACCGAGTCTCGAGGCACAGTCACAAAGATGTGGCCCAAAATTTGCCACGTGGCTGTACATCCCATTCCTCATAAATTCCTATAAATAGCAAGGTGCTATCCCCTTACAAAAGCACGAACGCCCTAGCACACAAACATACACACAGAGCATTTCTTCACCGGAGCTGAGGTTGCGTTCGATCGTCCAAGGAGTAAGGCAGAGTTGATAGCACTTTTCCGAGCCTCTACTGTCACCCCCAGAATCAAAACTAAACAATTGTACTTAGATTGCTTTTCTTTGGTTTTGTTCCTAGGCTCTCTTTTGTACAAGCAAGTTTGTAATTGTGAGTTAAAGTTCAGTCCTCCTATAAAATTGTTCTGTTCTATGACAATCAATGGCAAACACTCATGCAGATAACTGTATGTGTCACAAAATTGCTCAAACTCTATATTCTCAAATTTGCTGCCATGATCACTTCGAATACGAGTGATCATGAATACTTTCTCATTTTGAACTTTCTTGCAAAAGGAGACGAATTCAAACAATGCATCATTTTTGCATGCAAGAAAATATATTCACGTGTATTTAGAGAAATTATCTTCTATTACAAATACATATAACTTACCACCTAGGCTAGAAATTCTACTAGGCCCAAATAAATCTATATACAGTAATTGTAGAGGTCTAGTGGTACTTACAGTATTCTTGGACTTAAATGTGGATCGGGTAGCTTTGTTCTTTTTGCATTCATTACATACCGTATCCTTCTTGAAGGTGATATCCGGTAAACCTCATACCAATTTCTTCGTGGATAGTTTTGAGATTGTGTCCATGTTTGCATGACCAAGTCTCATATGCCATAGTTGACTCTCATCATTCTTGGCGATTAAGCATCTACCTGCTTTGTTAGCATCTTCCAGCAGATAGAAAACATATATATTGTCTTCCCTAATACCTTCAAATATATTACTACCAGTTGAGCTATCAACTATAGTACATTTGTCTTTGGCAAAGTTAATACCATAACCATGATAAGCTAAATGGCTTATGCTGAGTAGGTTATGTTTTAACTCGGTTACTAGACATACATCTTTAATCATAGGATAAGGGGCCTTATTAATATTGTCGATACCTACTATGTACCCTTTAAGATTATTATCGAAGGAGACGTATCCTTCTTTTTTCTTTGACAGTGTCTCAAATAATGAAGCGTCACCGGTCATGTGCCGTGAGCAACCGCTGTCGATGATCCATTTGCTTCTAGCATGCATAAGGTGTTCCACCTACATGAGAATTTATAGTTAAAACATTTGGTACACATTTCTTGTATGGTCATGAAATGTTAGTCTTTGGTATCCATGCACATAACTTCAAATCAACTAGTTTTCTTACTCTACATGCAGGAGAGATATGACCAATGGTGCTACAACAATGACATCTAGCTTGTTGAGTGTTAGATGCAGTGTATTGTGCATGATTGGTAGGTCTTGGTTTTCTAGTTGGATATTTGTAATAAAATATATGCCAATTAGTCTTCTTGGGCAAAGATTTGGTTGGGTTTGGTCTGACAGTGTTGGGTTTGATAGTGTTTCGATGTTTCGGTAAGTGACACATGTTAAGGTAGGAAGAAGCAACCTCATGTTGTTTTCCTAACCTAATTTTCAACTTTTTAGAAGTGTCATACAATGTATTATAGTCAGCAGTGAGTGCATCATTTCTGATTAGTGCTTGTTGCAGACTTTTCTTCTCTTTGAGTAAGTCTTCCTCTAATTTGGTAATGGTCTTGTCTTTCTCTTCGGATAGCATGTGGTGTTGTGTAAGTGCAACTTGATAGAAGACAGCTCACCTATCTCACTAGAATTATCATTACTTCTAACCTCAGCTAGTAGGTCGGTAAGTCTTCCTATTTCATCTTTGTACTCTTTGAATACCTTCTTAGAGTTTTGGTATTTGCTATACAGTTTTATGTAGTTACCTAAGAGGTCTCTAAAAGCTTTACCTAACTGTTCAAAGGTAAAATCATCATATGTATCAAACAGGGGGTTAGTGTTTACCTGACCATATGCCATTAAGCATACCTTTGCAGCGTCGTCTGATTGTTCATCTTCTGAGTCGCTGGTTTCACTTTCATGCCATATACTTGTGTTAGCATATCTCCTGGATGTTGATTTCTTTAGGTAACCTTTTTCATACTTGTTACTTTTTCTGGTTGATGATGATGCTGTCGGACAATCCTTCTTGATGTGTCCTTTCTTTTTGCAACTGTAGCAGATTGGATCTTCTTCATTGTTGCTATTGTTGCTGTTGTGCTCTTTTGTTCTTCTATTTAATCTCATGAACTTCTTGAACTTTCTTACTAGGAGAGCTTGATCTTCAGAGTCAGAGTCACTGTCGTCAGAATCATCTTTGATAGATCTTCTGTATTGAGCTTTGAGGGCAATCGATTTCTCTTTTGGTGCAACTTCTTCGAAGTGTTGAAGTTCCAGCTCATGAGTGAGTAGCTTACCCATGAGTGTTTCAAAAGACATAGTAGTGAGGTCGCTTCCTTCAATAATAGCAGTAGCCTTTGGAATCCAGTTCTTCGTGAGAGCTCGTAGAAGTTTGCGAATCTTCTCATAGTTATTGTATTCCTTGCCTAGAGAAGAGAAAAGGTTTATAATATTCATAAATCTTGTAAACATCTGAGTGACGGATTCGTTTGGCTTCCTCTTGAATGCCTCATACTCCTGAGTAAGTCGACTGATCTTTGACTCCTTGACTTGTGTCGTGCCTTCGTGAGTAACTTCAAGAAGTTTTCACACTTTATTGGATGTTGTGTATGTAGACACCCTGTTAAATTCAATCTTGTCTAAGGTACAAAATAAAGCGTTAATAACACGTATGTAAAGACGAGCCTGTTTCTTTTCAGCTTCAGTATACTTATCATAGGGTTTCTCAACCAACTCTTCATCAACAAGAATACGTGGAGGCTTTTTAT
Source organism: Iris pallida (assembly GCA_029216955.1). NCBI lineage: Eukaryota > Viridiplantae > Streptophyta > Magnoliopsida > Asparagales > Iridaceae > Iris > Iris pallida. The sequence continues at coordinate 4,605,009 of JANAVB010038417.1, read as the reverse complement.
AGCCATCAATCACAATATACCATAAGACAAAATCTAGAGATTTCAAGAAGAAACTCATGCGTATTTTTCAGTATGTGTAATTTGTACCATCAAACAGTGGGGGTCAGTTTGTGGCTTAGCCTTCACTTTTGAATTTTACAATTGCTGTGTGATATGGTGATCTATGTAACAACAGTATCACTACTAAAATTTGCTCCATTAGCGACGTAAATTTAGCGACGTTCGCATGATGTCGCTAAATTTTGCATATTAGCGACGTTTAAGTGAAACGTCGCTAATAGTCGCTACTAGCGATGAACATAGCGACGTGACAACGACGTATATTAGTTACATGAGATAGTCGTCATGAAACGTCGCTATGATGTCGCTAATAGCGACTAATTTAGCGACGTTAGGATGAACGTCGTTTATATAACGTTGCTAGAATAAATTAGCGACATTTTTACTGGGTTTAGCGACGTTTGGGAACGTCGCTAATTCGACAGATTCTGGTAGTGTATAGATAAGAATATAATAACAGTGTTACCTCGCTTTACATGTATAACCCGCTCTGATATCAATTGTAGGAACAAAATGTAAAGCGCTATACTCTAGGGGGTGAATAGAGTAGGCAGCAAAAAATTAGTTATTAAAAATTATTAGCAGCAAGATTACAGAATATATATCACGGATATGTAAATAAAAAGTAGAGAGCAGAGAGCAAACGCAATCACAAGGATGTATACTGGACTAGTCCAGTCGGAAGAACTCTAGCTTCCAGTTGAAATCCACTATAAAAAAATATCGTAAGTTTGCATGCAAAGTTCTTGCAACTTCTACAACGTGAGCTTTGATTCGAAGTACTCGACCAACTTCAATTATAAAGTATCTTTCTTCAATCAAGCCTCTGATTACAATCACTCTGAAACTTCTAGACCATACCATACTAGCAAATCGACTAGAGGATTGTAACTGGCTTGGGATTTGAAAAAAAAATGCTTAGAACACTTTGGAAGAACGTATTAGGCTTAGAGAGAAGAGAAGAGAATAAAGAGGTGTGTTGAAATGATGGAAATTCTTCTCTATTTATAGGTTTTCCAAAGACAGAATTCGGACAAAATTTGGGCAGAATTCAGACAAAATTCTTTGAGAGAATCTCGGCAAATAGTCGTTGCATCCGTAACTGCGGAAAGACCAAGTTCAAAATCCAACGGGCACTAATCGAACTCGGGGCAAATTCGGACTGAACCCGGGCCGAATTTCCTTGGTGTTCTGTTATGGTTTTTGCAAATTGGTTTTTAACTTTTTGAAAAGTCAAACAGTTAGGAGCTTTTGTAAATAGGTTTATTTTCAAAACAAGAATATTTTGAAAATGTTTTAGGGTAGCCTATTTGCCAGTACGACTCGGTGTACATATTATTCCTAGACTCAATAAATAATGAAAATTACATGAAAAAAGGAAGTACAAACTCAATGGCAAAACGACTTTATGTCTTGAACGGTAGAAGTAGCAGTTCTCAGCAATTGTCCAAGTAACCCTTATATCAAGACAGGGTTAGATCAATTATTAAATTAGGTTTGACCATAGCCAATAGGCCAACAAAATTTAGGTGAAACCATTATTTTAGAATCCATATATTGCTATCCTTTCTATTATATTAAAATCTATGTAGGTTGCATGTTAGATTGGTGATATATTGGATTACGGTAGGGCTATTTTGATAGTTTTTTATGCGATTACTTGAGGGTTTGTTATTAATGATTTAAAATGAATTTATTTGTGTTCTATTACTATAAAATAAATATTTTAGAATTATTTTTATGGTATTTTCATCATAAATCTGAACCCTAAAAATATGGACAATTAATAGGCTAGATCTTTGGGTAAATTACTGACATAGAAATACTCATAAATAGGGGCTGATTTTGGTATATAAATATGATATTATTTTTTATGTTATAATCAAATTTAGATATTTTTTATATTATATTTCATATAAATAAGTCATAGCAAAAATTTGGTAATATTTCAGACAAGTTTCGGACAAGACTAGTTGACATAGTATAAACATAACCATGAATTATTTCTAAAATTCCAAATCTAGAATTCTGAGATTAAATTGAATATAAATCTTGTTTAAATTATATTTTTATGATATTTATATGATTTATCTGCATGCCCTTCATTTGGGGAAATAACTTTGAATCATGGAAGTTCGAAATCGTAAAACTAGGTCCAAGAATTCTAGGAGCGTATAGACTTGCTGTGATAGGAAACCCATGTGTCATATGTATAATTAGAATATTAGTAATAATTATTTTATTGTATGTGAACTCTTGATAGGCCTTGGTATTTGCGGGTTTAAGGGTACTTGGACTACAGGTAAGTATACCTTGGCAATTTGTACAGTATTTTCATACATGCTCATTTTCTGCTACTGTTCTTTATACATGTTGTCATATTCTTGTCATTCACTGTCACATGATTCTTGTATACGATTTATGTCGCACATACATTATTTATTTTCCTATAATTATTTGTCTTATATATCTCATGTTTTCTATTTCTTTTATAATACACTTTGCTTGTGTATATATTTTCTCTCTTGTGCTTGACCTGTCCTGATCCTGTATTTATGTTACTTGGATTTGACTCGACCTGATTATTACTTGACTTGACTTGGACTTGACCTGAACCTCTTTTCCTGTATTACTTGACTTGATTTCTTAGTTCCCTAGGCGAGATATTGTTATTAGGTGTTGGCTATTGTGATCAAACCTTTACTCGTTGGTGCCACACCGGGCTACGAAAGAGATTTGTTCACATGACCCCTCGATCGTTAGTGCCTCACTGGGCTACGATAGAGACCAGCGATATGACTGTTAGTGTCTCACCGGACTGCGATTACTATACCCGATTTACCTATAGCCATGACTGATACCATTATTCTCATGACATGCCACCCTCTTAGATGTCGTTCTCTTTATAGTGTTTCTTAGATGTCATCATTCGATTTTGTTTATTTCTTTTCCTTTTAATTGCATGTTTATTTACTGTTACATTCGGAGTATATTATGTATCTTGCTATGTCTCCTGAGGACCTGGTGATCTCTCTAGGTTATTGTTGAGTTCGCTTTATAGACTAGATGGTGATTGACGATTGCATATTCAGGACTTCATATATATATATATATATATATATATTTGTTGATATCTTTATTATAATCCTCCGGCATTATATTTATTTTTTGTTACTTTATTCTGCTGATATGACCTATTTTTGCAAGCTTTATTATTCTCTATGAGCTTATTTAGACGATTGTAATAGAGTCTGATCAACTTTATTATGCATTGTCTATTCTTGTTCATTTGTAGGTTAGGTGTGTTAATGCCTGATCAAAGTTAATGCACTTGGTCTTAAGATGGATTTAGTTTCAGTGGATTGAGATATAGAATTATTATAGTAATATATAGATATAACTACCTGATGTAGACAACTTATACGTATTCGAGCTGTGCTGGAGGCCACTTGATACGTAGTTGGTATGTTTACGTATCCTAGTCCTACGTATTTTGGGACTGGAACATGACTATCCAAAAGCCAAAAGTTTCAAGAATCTAGAAGTTTATAATTTAAAATGAATCAAAGCCCACAAGTAGAATCCAAAATGACTTAAATAGTGCAGAATCCAAATTGTAGTAAAGTCTGCATTGCCATGCAGATTGCATAGTGCATAATCCAAAATGACTTAAATGGTTCAGAATCAAAAATGCACTAAAGTCTGCACTGCAGTTCATATTGCATAATTATAAATTTATAGTCCAAAGTAATTAAAGTGCTTAACAGTTTATAATTACAATACATCATCCTTAAACCTCGCTTGAGGTTGAGACCATCATAAATTGACTTAAATCTATATAAGAAAGAAATAACAAATCACTATTAATCTTCATGTTATGAAATACAACTCATTAAGGTCAAGCTTTGTAGATGTTGCCATTAGAGTGATGATAGATTTTGCATTGTCCATGTCAAACTTTTTGAGCAAATCCTTCATGTATTTAGCTTGATTGATGAGGATTTTCTGTGAAGTTTGCTGGATTTGCAGTCCAAGGAAGAAGTTGACTTCTCCCATCATGCTCATCTTGAATTTACTTTGCATACACTTAACAAATTCTTTCGCAAAGTATCTCATTAGAAGACCCGAATATGATATCGTCAACGTAAATTTGCACTAATAAAAGTGTGTCATCGTGTGCTTTTATAAACAAAAACTTGTCAATTTTCCCATTTGAAGAACCTTTTTCAAGCAGAAAGGAACTGAGGCGATCATACCAAGCGTGTGGGGCTTGTTTGAGTCCATACATAGCCTTACGTAAATTGAAAACATGATTTAGAAATTTAAAATATTCAAAAACCAGGGGTTGCTCCACGAAAACTTCTTTTATAAAACTGTTTAAAAAAGCATTTTTAACATTTATTTGAAATAATTTAAAATTGTAAAAATTTGCAAAAGCACAAAGTATACGAATGGGCTCAAGTCTCGCAACATGAGTGTCATGCCCAGTCCCAAAAGTTACGGGACTAGCACGTGACACAGCCAACTGGTACATACTCAAGGGTGAATCCAATCTATGGAACCCTCAAGTCTTGTACATAAGCTGTCTAAGATAGGGTCTAAAATGGCAGTCAACTATATCTCAATCCACAGATAATAATCTCAAGTGGGAACCAAATGCATTAATGTCGATCAAACAGTAATACACAGATGCCATTTGAATATAAATATAAGAATATACAATTTGTAATAAAGTTGGCCAGACCTTAATACAATCATCTGAACAAGCTCATAACAAAAAATAAAGCTTGTAAAACTAGGCTATACAGTTGAAGATGTCATCATAAAATATTAAAGATGAAAGAATAATAAAAGTACCGCTAGTGATACATGAATCGTGGAGGTGCAATCGTCCACCAATCTATCCTTCTATTCTAGTAGTCTCAGCGAATACCTAAAGAGATCACCAGGTCCTAAGGAGACTAGCAAGATACATAAAAACATGCCAAATATAATAGTATAATATATATAGGGTAAATAAAAAATCATCGTGAAAGAATCAACTAAGACACATGGAGACTAAGACATAAGAAACCTAAGACATAAGGAACATAAGACAGTAGCATGCCATATTAGAAGTGGCTAACGATATGTCAGGTAAACATAAACTGTAGTCAAGTCAAGCACTCCCAATCTATATTATCTCAACCATAGTTAAGGCAAGCCCTCCCAATCTAGATGGTCAAGTAGCCAATTCTAGTATCAAGGTCAAGTCAATCATATAGACTGTAGTCAACGTAAGCACTCACAATCAATATAATATCAGAAGTCAAGTCATACTCAAGTCGTGTCAAGTCAAGAGAATAGTAGTGTAGGACTAAGGAACTATATTATATGACACATGTAAACATGAAGGGCAATATAACGGTAATAAATTATAAATAGAAACAGGTACATGCATGTAAGCTAGAAATAAGATAAAGTAAAACTAGGAACAAGATAAGTAAAACTAGGCACATGATAAAGCAATCATGAATATCACAATATGAGAAAAAATGAACAACAGAGAAGTAAAGAACATGCATATAAAATATAATGTACAAGTTGGCAAGGTATACTTGAATGTCTCCTACAACTGTACGAACTGCTGTCCTACTCCAAGATCCTTGCTCAGTCCTTCACGTACACCTATCATAATTTACTATCAATAATATATCTATGACATATTACATACTACATATAGACTTACCATATATAGTCCCAGTAGATATATTTTACTAAACTAGTCCATACTACACATGGGACCAATCTAACATATATGGCACCAAATCAACTTTAATAAATAATATTTCTATAAAGTAAAAATATAATATTTATTTTTTGAAAATTTTATTAAAATATTTATCATCATATTTAAACTATATTCCTCGTAAGAAAAACTACTATCAACTACTACATTAGTCATATTACCTATTTAACTCAATCTAGCATATATAGGATTAAATTCACGTAATAAAGTAATATTTTTATAAATTAAAAATATCATATTTATTTCAAGAAAAAAATAGTTATAAATACCTTATAATAATATTTTTTATGTATTCTATTCATATAAAAATGGTTACCGATATCTCATATTGATTCTACATCAATGTCATTGATAGGTCCATTAATTTGGTGCCCGAAATGATAATTTTTTAATAAATCCTAATTTTGGAAAAATAATATTAATTATGTAAAAATTAGTTTTTCTTATTAAAACATGCACAACAATTATTTCGGAGATTTCTCATGAAGTTCCGAAGCATATCGACACATAGAACTCATGAATTTTGGTGTTTCAATATTATGACAAAATGTCCAGATTTTTAATAAATAGTAAACTGAATCAAAACGGTGCAAAAGTATATGCATTGGAAATCTTAGAAAGTTTAGTATCTCACCAAAAATATAAGAATGGTCAAAATGGTTCAGAAGTGGCTGAAAATTTACATGCAACAGAACTGGTCTATTTTGGACATCTTTTCATAGAACGGATGTCTCGAACAAACTGTTTGGAACTGTTTGAGTGGCCAATTGGGCATGAAAGTAGACATATATATATATATATATATATATGGTTTTACAAAAAGATGAGTTAGGGAAGTACATGAAACCCTATATGCAGAACAGTATACCTGTTGTGAGGAATTCAACACAAGCACGATCGACTTAGGATGCCTTCCGCTCGTTGTGTCGAGTTCTTAGGGCTGTGTGGCAACTTGGAAAGGTGCTGGGGTATTAGGGGAAGGTCTTGGTAAGGCGTTTGAGATGGTAGAAGGGTTGGAAAAGGTCAGGGTTATGAGTTTCTATCGGGTGGAAAGGAAATTACGAAAAAAAAAAAAATAGGCACTACACCAAAATGAGAAATTAGGAACACTGTGCATTTTTTTTAATCTGGACTGCATATTTTCCATACCTAGGTTTTGGAACAGAACAAAAGCGTTCCACATCAGAAAAGTGTTACTAATATATTTTATATTAACTTTCAGAAAATTCAATTTTGTAGGGATGCTTTTTTACCGTTCCAAATAGGTTCCAAATTGAGCAAGGAAAAAAAATATTATCTACCAAAATTTAAATTTCCCTCCCTATATTTTACTAAACTGTTATCTAACCCCAAAAATGTAATCTACCCTCTATCCCCAATATTGACATTTACTATCCCAAAATCCAGATCCTAACCTTTGAATTCATCACAATAATGGCTTTCGCTAATACAATCTCTACAACTCATGTGCCCTACTCTCCCTTCCAGATCAAAGTCTCTTCTCATTCTTTCTCTAATTAGCCTCTCGTCGGATCCTAAAGGTCTATTTACTTTTGTAAGGGTGCTTGTGGAGGAGGACGTCGATGACGGGGTCGAGTGGTACCGTCGGTTGTAAGATGATAACAGTGATGCCAGCAAAGGATGTGTCTTTCTACCTATTGGCCCTTTTTTCTAAAGAGCGTTGGCTTTTCTCTTTCCAATATTTGTTTTTTTGCTTCTTGTTCTAGATCCCCCACTTCCACCGCGTCGACGCTTCTCCAACTCTGCCTCCAGAACCTTTATACGGTCTTCGATCATCGACCCGACGTACGCGCCCTCGATACCTTTGTTCGCTCTAACTATTGGCCCCAGACTGCGTCCATCTCATATATTCTATCAAACAACCATCACCCCCAATCCCAACCTCAAAACCTATAACATCCTCATTTGTATAATCTGTGCCCATGTCTGTACTGACTGCTCCTTCATCCTTGTCCCCAATATTTGCCACGCCGACCATGGCCCCATCCGATTACCTACAACACCATCATAATCGCACTCACAAGAAAATATCAATAGGAGACTACTCTCCAACTGTTTGATAAAATGTGCGACAAGAACGTCATACCGGATGTTACTACTACTTTTCTAGAATAAGGGTATTTTTTTTATTTCATAATTGGTGTATTTTTTCTTTTAATATGATGATTGTATTTATTAGTAGGTTAGCTTATTCATTAGTCATTGTAGACCCCATTTAGATTGACTTGACCAACTTGTTGATAAATTAGACTCTAGTCATGACCAAGTTGGATACAAGCCTTAATTAGAACCAAACCACTTAGCACACATAAGGACCTACCTAATACTAAGTGTAAAGAAGAGTTTAGGATTTGTCTAATGCCTATTTAAACCCCATTTTTCCAAAAATGGCAGCCACCATCTTATTTAGGGTTTCTACCCATTTCTCCATCCAAAACTCATCCAAATTGTCTCTACTTTCCTCCATTTATTGGGCAAAGGCTTGGAGGAGCTTAAGGAGGCTTAGTGGAGGCTTTAGCAAGGATTGGAGAGCTCTTTCTCCACCCATCTCCCTCAAATTCGTGGAGCTTGTTGTAGGCTACATTCTACGTAGGTATAACCCTCTAAAATTCCATTTTCATGGTTAAAACTCATGCATTCATGTAGGAGACTCTACCCATGGCTAGTAGGAGGTAGATTGAGGTCCTAATGAGTCCTATTATGATAGTTCTAAAGAGTTTAGTGTCCATTTGTAGAGGACCACGAATTATGATACCAAGTGTTCGAACGAAATGACTCTTAGGACTTTTTATGTTTTAATTTCATTTTTATGAGTTGTTATAGGTTTGTTTTGCCATGATATATTTATACTATGATTGTCTAGTAATAAAGGGAGGATTTGATAGGTTAAAATTGGCTTGGGTTTTTTAGTTTGTGTGTTGTTTTACTATCTCAAGAGGTGTCCTGCTGTGGGATTGCATTTGAAATGATTGCTCACTGTTTTAATGTTTTATTCATATGGTATTGAAGCCTGTTCAATTGACCTAGAGCCAAGCCCTAAGCTTTCTGTTAACATTGTCCTGCATTTCACATCCAATTACATTCATTCACATAACCCTCCACTACATCAATCCCAAATTAACTTGGTTCAGTCATTTCTTAATGTTCAAATGTGGACACTTGGTATCATCCAGTTGTTGGAGTCCTGTCATCATTGCAAACCCTCTTTTAGATCTGATGTTTTAGCTCGTACTCTAAATACTGCATATGTTGATCTGTACTACTTTCTAATTATACTGCCATCATGTTCAGACCTGTCCATAGGCCCTTACTGACCAGGAGTGTTATTACCACCTATTGGGGATGAACTGCATTCCTGTGAATCGGTTTTGGGAAGTTTCATCCCTCGAGTACTTGTTTCATTCCCTGTCCATCCAATTTTCAAGGCATTAGCTATAAAATTCCTTAGTATTATCCATGTTACATTAAGTCCATTTTTGTTCTGTCCTTAATGTTAAACCTATTGTACTTGTAACCAGATTGGGAGCTTGATACTTAATGTTTTATTCTACACAAATACCATACGTCAGACCATCTACCTCATGTTTCAATCCAATTTCTTCTTATCACCATGATTCAGACCAAGATGCCCTGTCCAATACCCCACTATTCTGCATACTAGTTAATCCCCTGCATCAAATAGGCTCGAGATAGGCATTAATGGTTCAGTCCTTACACTGAGTATCATGATTCGATCCTTCCAAATTAATCTATCTTCATGCTATGTTTAATACCAAATTGTTCAGACAATGGGTGAGTTCCTTAGTTACTCTCAAGATTGGCTCGAGGCACATATTAGTGTTCAAGCCCAGGCTTGAACATTCCTGTTTTGTTTACTGCATTAAATTGTAGACCAATCCCCTTGTCATGTCCATCTTAGGCAATGTGCAGGTCCTTACTTTTGAGAACCAATAGATGCACTGGTTTCATGCCTTTGCACTTTCATACCCGTCACTCATATCTGCCATCCATCTGTATCTCCCTATTTCATGCACTACATTCAATCGTACTGCCCTGCACTTAGTAGTAACCCACTGCATATCCCATTTCTTTGTCCTACATCTGTATAATAGATGCATTGCCCTGCACTTGTATGTCCTGACTTTTTAGAATGAATCAGTATGCATGATAGGTCCTATTTAGGGAAACACCAGATGTCTATTTGTATGCCCTGCTATGTACTGACCCAATTCTTGTGTTTACAGTCATCCTTGAGCTTAGTGTTCAAAATTAACCATAGCTGGGTTAATGTATCAGTTCCAGTAGAGAGTAATGGATTTATCATTTCCATGTCTTCATTTTATTCAACCTTGTATCAGTTAGCATATGTTCTGTCCCTACATTATGGGTTAAGTGTCCAATCTCTAGTTCACTTTGAATGCATGGCCAGTCCCATATACTCATTGTATCGGTTTACCTACAGTTCATATGTTTTTAGTATCAGTTAGCTTGAGTTAGTTAATGTTTGTATGTGTATATCCCTAGTGTCTTAGTTTATGTGAGTGTGTGTGTTCCAGTATCCAGTGGGTGTCCCTGCTGTAAGCAGCAGATGGAGCTTGGCCATCTAGCCTACGTGGGTGAGTATATGGGTGTTTAATTAGTAACAGGAATTAGTTAGTATCAGAAATTGGTTACTATTCAGAGGTTAGAGTTAATTAGGATATCCAAATAGTGTATCCTAGTATATTAGTCATCTAAGTGTTCAGGTATTCAGTTAGGATATTGAATGTGTCTAAGTATGAGTAGTGTCATAGGATCAGTGTCTCTATGAGAGTATCAGTTAGTGAGTTCAGTGGTCTGCAGCATGGCAGGTGCACTTGCACTTTGCATTACATCAAATGCAATGCAGCAAGCAGCTACAGCAGCAAATGCATTGCTGCATTGCAGCAGTAGCAGGGGAAGAACCCCCCACTGTTCGAGATTTGGTCCCTTGGCCATTGATGATGTTATTTCAGTAGAGAGGTTAGTTCATAAGCAGTGTTAGTATCAGTTATTTGTGGATCAGAGGACTTGTGTTAGTGTGTTAGGATTTTTAGTGTGTGTCAGTAGATGTATTAAGTGGATGATGTGTGGAATGGGTGAGAAAGGGTTGAAGTACAAGATGTGTGAGGGATTGTTTGTCTATTAGTTAGATGTAAATATTTATGTGTGTTTAGAGATAGGAAAGGAGGAAAAAATCCTCCTACGGGCAATAGGCCTATTAGCCTTGGTGTGCCCACATGCCATGAACCAATGTGGTTTAGCAGCAGTGCCCAGTTTAAGTATGGCCTGTGTTGGTCAGTGTATGAGAGTGTGTGGGTGTTTAGGAGGATAGTGGGTTAGTAGATGCTAGATAGGATATATGAGTTAGGATGAGGGATTCATACATCTTAGTTAGAGTGTTAAAAGAGGCCATAGGCCTATGTTTAGGTAGAGGGTGAGAATTGTGTGTATCTTTAGGAAAGGGTATTAGTATTTTGTGAAGAAGACATGGTAGCAAGGGTTGGGAGCAATGGATGAGTGAGTTAAGAGCGTTAACAGTTAAGGATGGGAGAAAGTACATGTATTTCATATCTACCTATTTGCCTAACTATTTAAGCATATATTTCTCCTATCTGTCTACTTATCTATGTATTTATCTATCTAACTAGCTATGTATATGTATATTAGAGGATCATGTGTAGTAGGGGATCATTTATAGGGTAAATTCATTAGGGTATCTATAAAATTGGAATAAGTGTCATAGCCTAGGTTTGGTTGATTGACCAAGGTTGACTGGTTGACTCTAAAAGTCAACCCATAATCCACATTGACCTAGCTTGACCTGTATTGACCTAGAAAGGCCTAGAAGCATGTAATTAGACATCTAGATTCACTGTTTACATTAGAACATCAAATAACCATGTATATCTCGGTATAGGTTTGTGTGACGCCACCTTGGGTATCGATCCTCATTCATTGCTCTGGACGACAGGCGAGTACATTCTCTGATAGTTCTTTCATTTATTGATTGATTACTGTGTTTCAGTTCTAGTATAGTTCTATTTGATTCTCTATCACAACACGCATTGGTATTCTTGTTACAACACATATCAGTATTCTGGTTTCATTCACTCGTAATACATATACTTGACTGGTCTAGCCTCTATTACTCGAACCACTCACAAGAACCATCTACTCGAAATACTAACAAGTACAAATTGTTCGAATCATACAAGAACCATCACTACAAGCAAGAAGTCATCACTGCTGGGCCCGGTATATGACGTACCGTATCCAACAAGAACCACCTTACAAGAAAGATAGACATCGCATCTTGGCCGAGCGTGCGATGTGCCGTATTACAAGAAAGATAGTCATCGCCGCTTGGCCGAGCGTGAGATGTGCCGTATTTACTCGTCTAAACAAGAAAGATAGCCATCGCCACTTGGTCGAGCGTACGATGTACCGTATTTACTCGTCTAAACAAGAAAGATAGCCAACGTACGCTTGCCAAGTGTACGGTATACCGTATTTACTCGCTATTCATTTTCATGACAAGAACAGAATCTCAAAACATACTGGATTAGTGTCGTGTACTAGAATCACATTGTCTCATGTTTTACAGATTTGACTCTTATCACATTGTTCTAGTTGGTTCTCTTTATTTACAGTCTTTATTGTCCTGCTCTCCTGCTTCTTGTATTTACTTACCTTGCCGTAAACTGTTGCTCTATTTCATTACCTGTCTCAAACTTTCCATGATCCATCAATATAACTGTCTATAACTGCTTTATAGTCGTTGTCACTTACATGGGATTGCTAGATGAGGTATGCTCGTTCCATCCAGACTGGATATATTTTTTAGATGTTTGTCCTGAGGATACGTGCCCTATTTGCTATGGATCTGAGGAGGGAATAGCCACCCTGAGTCCAAATTTTTAGGAGTGACCAGGAGACAAGTTTAGAGGACTTGTTCTAGATTTATGTTTTGAACTTAAATTGTAATAAGTGGAGATTTTGACATTGAATTTGAGTTTTGTTCGAATATTATTTTAGTTGTTGTCTGCTGAGTTGTTATAGTTATTTTAGACTTCTGTGATATCTTATTGTACTTTAGACTGTGATTGAGTATTACCATATTTTATACTTGTCCTTCATTCGGAGTTGAGATCAATGACAGGTACAATATATCATTGTATTAGTTTTTAGTTAGCAACCTAGAACAGCGTTCTACCGCCGATTATACGGCGTAGGCTAGGCTTTGTTACGCACTCGTGTCCCTATACCGGGTGCGGGTCGTGACATCGGATGTTGTATGTTGCAATCTGATGATAGACAGACCATTCAAAGGAGGTGAGTTCGAAAAGGGGATGACTATATAGGAGAGGCTTCCCTACAAAGTCCTGTTGTGATATGTCTTGTAATTTTCTCTACCATTCATGTATGACTGCTTAATATGTTGATTATGAACAATGGAGACCTACTTGAAAGTCTTCTGGATTACATATACATGCACTTCCACAAAAGAACATTAATTATGATCTTCTCTAGTATACTACTCAAATACGGAACGTATATTTGAGTTATTAAATTTGAAACTTTTTTTGTTCACTGACGGCATCGGCATCACTCTCGACCCTCGCGGCATCGAATCCTTTACCAATGTTGATTCAAATTTTATTAATTTTGTTAGTTGGAATAGAAAGAGTTTGTGCTAAACTAGAGGATCTTGAAGGAATAAGAATTATGTATATTAAAGTGAATCGTAAGTATACGACCCTATTAAGACCATAATGTAATGTTATGGACCTCTAATAGTTAAGGTAACCCCAATTTATGAACATACTGTTATTCTCGGAGCATAATTTTCGATAGAAAACTGAAATTATGCAACACTTCAAAGTAGGTGCACGAGAGAGAGATCCTGGAGGATTCTGAGAAAACGAACACTAATGTGTCACTTCGAAGAAGGCACAGTAGAATTCGTAGCAGCAGCAGCGAAAGTCTACTAACGTTTTTTGATTAGATCAGAAACGTTCTTATTTAGAACAAGATAAAAGTGAATGAACAGAAATGATGAAATGGCCTGCTGGGGTGAATGATCACCGGCGCTCAAAGCTTGATTCGCTCCACACGAACAGCTTCCAGGAACCAGCAAGTTCGACGGAGAACTTCGGAACACTCCACTCTTCTGACTCCTCGGATGGCGTGGAACTCTGCTCACAAAGTACCTCTCTTCTCTGCTCACAAAGTACCTCTCTTTTCTGCTCTGAACTTAGAGAATTTGGTAAGGAAATTTTTGATACCTAGTAAAGTTTACTGAGGGAGAAAAGAGGAACTTTATATAGGTGTGCCTAGTAACTGCTCGATATACAGAACGTTCAGGACGTAGGAAAAACTTCTCCGAACGTTCCGTAACTGCTCAAATCGTGCATAGACACGATTGAGCCAACAGACGCATAGAGCACGCAATCGCACACTGCTGTGCCAACTGCACACATGCATACTACGTGCCAACTATGCGCCAACTGGCAGCGCCATCAGGACGTAGTAACTGGCAGCGCCAACTTGCGTACAACTGGGCCGCGCCACTGGGCAGCGCCAATTGGTCGTGCCACCTGGCCATGCGATCGGGCCACGCAAATGGGCGTACGATCGGGCACGCGAGTTCGAGTCCGAATCGCTAAGCCCCTCCAATGGAAATTAATCTCCAAGAGAAAAAAGCATAAATGCTTTACTATGGAGTCTTAACCTTACCTCCTAGTAAAATCACCCACATGGTTCCCTCCTTATGGTCACCACCCCATGTGCCCATCTCAACAACATACTAAGTATATATTGAGATACAACTCATGGTGCTTTTCCAATGTGGGACTAAATAATACTAGGCATGTGTTGAGAGCAAGCTCTCTCTACATGTTCAAGGAAAAGCTCAAAGAATCCCCCATATATCTCGATATATGGGTTTGAGTGCTCCCCATAGTAACTGTCCATCATGCATTAGGAGAGATGTCGCTGACGACTTGAATCTTCCCGTATGGGTCAAACAACAGACTATAATATAAGAATGGACTAAGCCTTGAATTCTGTACCATAGCTGCAATTCTCTCTACTCACATAATGTAGTTACATGTACTTCGAGCTGTACATTAAAGGCCCTATGCCAGCCTAGTTTCAGTGTATAATTTTGGGTGTCTACAAGTTGACCCTCAAGAGACGGCCTGATATCTCTGTCCTTACACTATAGGTGAGTTATTTATTAAAGGGACATGGCATGAAGCCTTGTGCTTCCCTTGCGGTGCTATGCCACTATGACATGGCCTAAAACCGAGGTATTACCCCTATCCGGGAACCTCATCGTGGTGTCATACTACTGTAGCATGAGATCACAAGCCTCTTTGTAGTGCCAAACTATCCAGCATGAAGTCTTAGGCCTCATTACGGTGTTACGCAGCATGACATAGCTTGCAAGGCCGAGGCTTTACCCCTATCTGGGTACCTCATAGTGGTGTCGTGCCACTATAACATGAGGACATCCTCCCCTTTGTAGTTCTGTCTACAACTCTTTAATTTCATCATACAATATTAGGCTACTTGCCTATTTGCGGTGCTACACCGCTGTGACTTGGCTAGCAAAGTCGAGGCATTACCCCTACCTGGGAACCTCTTGGTGGAGTCATTCTACTGTAGCATGGAGTTTTACTCCTTGTAGTGCTGCTCTACCGTGCTTTCTATAAAGCACACCAGGCATTCACTTTGCCTAAGAACTCATTAAGGCGTTTAAGCCATCCTCATCACATGATCCGTTTTTCGCAGAAAAAATATAGTAGACAACAGTGGTTATAGGTCCGTAATATTTCTATGCCACAGAGGATATGTACCTATTGTTCCTGATATTTTCCTAGTTAGTGGTCATTCCTTGAACCAAAAGCTAGATGCCTAGTAGATTTCTCTTTGAAATAATAGTATAAAACTTTATAGTAGGATTGCAATAACATAATATTAGAATGCCTTCAAGCTCATTTTACAAGTTGTGTCATCGACCAGCTGGTGCTTAAGGCCCTTGGTGAACGGATCCACCAGGTTCTCCTGACTCCGAATATTAGTTACTGCAAAGACACCTCTCTTGATGAGATCGTATACTGCCCTGTGCTTTAACCGCACAGTCCTCTTCTTCCCGTTGAAGAGGTCATTTGATGCCACCACCGCAGTCGTTTGGTTGTCGCAGTATATCGGAATCCTCGGTATTTGTGCTCAAACCATTGGAAGATCATACATGAGCTTTCAAAGCTATTCTGCTTCCTCTGTTGTAGTATCAAGTGCAAAGAACTCAGATTCCATGGAGGAACGAGAGAGCATAGTTTGTTTCTTTGACTTCTACGATATAGCAGCTCCATCCATTGTGAAAATGAATCCAGCTGTGGACCTCTCGCTCTCCAATTCTGAGCACTTACTGGCATCGCTGTATTTTTCTACTACCGGTAGATCTTTGCTGTAGTACAATACATATGTCTGAGTCTTCTTGAGATATCTCATTATCCGTTTCACAGCTTTTCAGTGCTCAATGCCTGGGTTGCTCGTGAAACGACTTTGTATTCCCATGACAAAAGATATGTCAGGCCTTGTGGCAGTAGTAGCATACATCAAACTCCCGATTATGCTTACATACTCCAGCTGCCTGACGCTTTTCCTCGAATTAGGCTTCAGCTTCATATCACACCTGTAAGGCGTATCGATCCCTGGAAGATCCTGATACCCGTAGCGTGTGATTATCTTCTCAATATAATGAGACTGTGACAGCGCCAGTCCAGTGTCTGTCCGGAAGAACTTGATTCCTAAGATCACATCAGCTTCCCCCAAGTCCTTCATACTGAACTAAGTCAAGATAAACTTCTTTGTCTTTGTGACATAGCCCATATTCGTACTTAGGATCAGTATGTCGTCTACGTACAGACAAACGATTACACATCTTCAATCAGCGAACTTTGAGTAAGCACACTTGTCCATCTCGCTGACTCTATAGCCATTTGACCTTATAACCTTGTCAAACTTTTTATGCAATATCTTGGAAGCCTGTTTAAGATCGTACAAGGATTTCACCAACTTGCAGACTTTGTCTTCACGACCCCTGACGATAAATCCCTCTAGCTGTTGCATATAAATCTCTTCGGTCAGCTCGCCATTTAGGAAAGCCTTTTTTACATCCATCTAATGCATCCCCAACTTATGTATTGCTGCGAAAGCAATCAACATTCTGATGGTGGTCATCCGGACTACTGGAGCATACGTGTTAAAGTAGTCGATCCCCTGCTTCTAAGAAAACCCCTTGGCTAATAGCCTAGCTTTGAACTTGTCAATAATTCCATCTGCTTTCATCTTCTTCTTGAAGATCCATTTGCATTTGATGGGTTTTGTTCATTCAGGAAGATCAACCAACACCCAAGTGTTATTAAAGGTAATTGAATCAATTTCATTGTCTATCGTCTCCTTCTAGTAAATAACATCTCTGGTCTTCATCGCTTCATCATAAGTAAGCGGATTTGCTTCCACATGATAGGTGATAAAGTCATTTCCGAAGTCCTTCGGCCTCCCACTCGCTTAGTTGACGACTCAGCGAGCTCTGGTTCAACAGTTGTTTCAACAACAACTTCTTCTTGGACTATATTCTCATTGGAAGCTTTAGTTTCCTGCGCACCCTCATTGTTCTCCGGAATATCCGCAAGAACAATGTTCTTGAGCCTTGCAAACTTGTCTTCGAAATATTCTGCGTCGCGAGATCCAATGATATGATTTGATTAAATATCAAGAAATATTCGAGCAACACTCTTCTCGACATAACCCAAGAAGATTGTCTTCATAGTCCTTGTCCCGAGCTTTCGAATCTCCAGATCTGAAAGCTTCATATATGCCAGATACCCCCACACTCGAATGATATTCAAGTTAGGTCTGACTTTGAACCAAAGTTTATGAGGAGTAACGTCTGAAGTTGCATGAGGCACTCTATTAGAATAAAAGTGGTCGTCAATGCAGCTTCTCCCCAGTAGCATTTTGGAAGACCCGCAGCCAACAGCATTAAGTTTATTATTTCTGTCAACGTTCTGTTCTTTCTTTGTGCTACTCCGTTAGATTGAGGATAATACAGAGCAGTAGTCTCATTGACAATTCCATGCTCTTTGCAGAACGATGCAAATTCATGGGACCGATACTCTCCTCCTCGAACACTTCTTATTCTATTGAGTTGTTGTCCAGTTTGCCATTCAGCCTCGGCCTTGAACTCTTTGAACTTCTTGAAAACTTTATCTTTAGCCTTCAGCAAGTAAACGAACGCGTACTTTGAGAAGTCGTCAATGAAGGTTATAAAATACTTCATCCCGGCCTTTGTAGAGAACTGTTTGAAGTTACAGATATCAGAGTGTACCAACTCCAGAAGATCTGTGCTTCGATTAACCCAAGGAAAGGGTTTCCTTGTGATCTTCGTGTGAGCATATACTTCAAATTTCTCTACGTTACCCCCATATTTGGAGATAAGTCCTAGACTAGACATTCTGTTTATTATTTTGCAGTGAACATGTCAAAGTCTATTATGCTACAACTCAAGAGTATAACCAGAATGAGTGATTGCATTAATTACATTGGACTGATTTACAAGCTGATTCTTGAACATTCCTTCGATATAACATGCTTTCTCGAAGTATGTTCCTTTCATGGACATCTCCATCTGGCCAGCATTAATGTCTATCCTTAGGTCTGTATCACAGAGTAGGCCTACAGAGATCAGGTTCTTTGCGATAGCAGGTACATGCTTCACACCTTGAAGCGTCAGAGACTTCCCTGAAGTCAGCTTCAACATCACCGTCCCGATCCCTTGTACTTTAGCTTGTGCCTGATTCGCCACCATAACAACCTCAGAAGTTGGTATATAGGTGGTGAACCATTTCTTGCTTGAGCAGACATGGCAGGTGGCACCAGTGTCTACCCACCAGTCAGAGTCAGCCCCCACCACAGTGACCTGCGCAATCATCGCAACAACTTTAGTGATCATAGGAACTTTACTAGGCTCACCTTGCTCTGATTGCTTGTGCTTAGATTTGCATTCACTCTTGAAGTGGCCCTTCTTGCCACACTTAAAACAAGCCAAATGGGACTTTGGCTTCTGTTGTTTAAAGGAAGTCCCCTTCACTTTAAGATTGTCGGGGTCCTTCTTCTTACTGTGGGAAGCCGCCTACTTTCCCTTGGATTCCTTAGTGTGAACCAAATTGGCATTAGCCATCTGTTTGGACAAAGCGTCCACCTTCATTTGAGCCCTTATCTGGTCCTCAACATAGATTTCTTGCAGGAAATATTCGAGACTGATCTCCAGTTTCTTCTTATACATGTTTGCATAGAACTTGCTCCAACCAGCAGGGAGCTTGGAGACGATCCCTCTAACAACAAACTTGTCGGTGAGGGGAATCGCCTCATCTTCCAACTTCTATAGCTTCATGAACTCCTTCACCTGCAGTAGCATAGTCTTCTCGTACTCAAAGAGCCACTTGTGATATTTTCCAACCACAAATATCTTACTCCTATTTTTGTCATCTTTGTACAGTTTTTCCAGAGACAACCATATCTCTCTGGCCATTAACTTACAGAAGTTAGGATTGATGAGTGAAGCACGAAAGTTTTTCATCTTGTGAAATCAAGCTTTGAGATTGTTATTCCCGGGGCGTAATTATCGATGGAAAACTAAAATTATGCAACATCTCAAAGAAGGTGCACGAGAGAGATCCCGGAGGATTCTGAAAAAATGAACACTAATGTGTCACTTCGAAGAAGGCACAGTAGAATTCGTAGCAGCAGTAGCGAAAGTCCACTAACGTTTTCTGATTAAATCAAAAGCGTTCTCATTTAGAACGAGATAAAAGTGAATGAACAGAAATGGTAAAATAGCCTGCTGGGGTAAATGATCACCGATGCTCAAAGCTTGATTCGTCCCACATGAACAGCTTCCAGGAACCAGCAAGTTCAACGGAAAACTTCGGAACACACCGCTCTTCTGACTCCTCGGATGGCGCAGAACTCCGCCCACAAAGTACCTCTCTTCTTTCCTCTGAACTTAGAGAATTTCGTAAAGAAATTTCTGATACTTAGTAATGTTTACTGAGAGAAAAGAGAAGGACTTTATATAGGTGCACCTAGTAACTGCTCGGTATGCAGAACGTTCAGGACGTGGGAAAAACCGCTCCGAACGTTCCATAATCGCTCAAATCGTGCACAGACACGATTGAGCCAACTGGCGCACAACGTGCGCCAATTAGCGCATAGCATGCGCAATCGCGCACCGCTACACCAACTGTGCACACGCTGTAATACCCATATCTCGTATTACGTATTTGGAATATGTGTACGTATTTCGACCCGTATTGCATGTCTTCCTGCTTGATTTATTTTGGCATTTCATTGAGTTTATCTTGGTTCGGTTCGATTTGTTGGCTTGGTTCGGTTTTGCTTGATTTTATGTGAACCAAACCACTCCCACCTACCACCTTCTTCATTAAATAACCCACCACACATTTCTCTCTCCACATTAACTTTCTTCTTCCCCACCATTACTTCTCCACCAACCTGAGAGAGTGGAGAGCTTAGGCAAGTGCACCTTGCTTCATGGACGAAGTCCATTTTTATTGTTCTATTTTCTTCCTCATTTGTTTCTAACCCACTTTAGCACTTAGCAGTTTTCATTTCTGTGGTTAATTTCTTGTAGATCTAGCTTTGTGGTATTTTCGGTTCTCAAGAGTTTTGACCTAGCAAACTTGCATATTTTTGCTAGTTGATGGTTCCATGTTGTAGAGAATTTCGTTCTACCCCATTTTTACCTATAGAAGTTCGGATTTGGACTCTGGATGATGGAATTATGGAGCTTGGAAGCATGGCTTCATGGTGTTTTTCTTCTCGGAAATTGGAGGAGAAGAACAGTGCTTGACCGCATGACTATTTCATGCGACAAGTGGTTTTTTCCAGCCGCATGGCCTTGCCAGCATTAATTGCATGCATTAATATTTGCTTGGTAATTGCTTACTTGTATGCAACAGTTAGTGGCCGCATAGGCCTATGAATATTTAATATAATATGGTCAAATGCCAGGTTACATATTTAATATTGCTTGCATGCTATTATAGAAGAGCCGTATGGAATTGTATTATTTAATGCATTAAATATTGCATACACCAGCATACAAGTGAGTTGGCTTGCTTTTAATATTAGTTGCATGCATCAGTGCTTGCATGGGAGGGAAAAAGTTGAGCCGCATGCATAGGCAAATTTTACTTGGCCGCATAAGCACATTTTTGTGCTGGCCGCATATGCTTAGCTTGGCCGCATGCTAAGTTGCTGGCCGCATGCGCTTTAGCTTGGCTTTAGCTAATTTAATTTGCATGCATTGCATGCTTACGTTGCATGCTTATTTAGTATGCATGCATGCTTTCTTAGTTGTTTATTTAGTATGCATGCATGCTTTCTTAGTTGTTTATTTAGTTGCATGCATGCTTACTTAGTTGTTTACGTGGCATGCTTAGTTAGTTGCATGCATGCTTATTTAGTTTACTCATTTAGTTGCATGCAAGCATCAGCTTGCATTCTTTAGCCGCATGGGTAGCATATGGTTGGCCGCATGCTTCTAAGTAAAGGGAGGCTGCAAGGGTTTTATTAGGCTAAATTTAATTGCCTTGCTGATGCAAGCAAATTGCTTGCATGCTATTAATAATTTAGTGAGCCGCATGGGGTCTAACACCATGATATATTTTATATGCAAGCTTGCTGGCATGCTATTTTAAGTGAGCCGCATATGGCTTGCTAATATATATTAGATATATATTATATATGCTTTAGCCTATATTTAAAGTATACGTTTAAGCACCTGCTCCCTTGGCCGCGTGCATTATTTGAGTGGCCACGTGCCATATTTTGCCGCATACACCATGGTGTGCTGGCCTCATTAGTATGAAGCATTAATTGTAGTAGGGTCCCACAAGGTTTGTATCCATGTAATTTTAGGCCACATGGCCCCAGTACTTGAGTGGCCACGTGTCCCTTTTCATTTGCTTGAGTGGAAGCTTGCATTTAATTGCGGGTTCCTCTCTCCTTGACTTTTTTGGTTGCATAAATATTTCTTGCTGGCCGCATGGCCCCTTCAGCTATTTTCTGGCCGCATAAGCTTTTGCTGGCCGCATGGGTGGCTCTCCCACTCTCTTTGGCCGCATGTATGTTCTCCCACTTTTGGGCCGCATGGGGTCCACTTTGATTGTTTAAATATTTTATTTGCCTGAATTCTGGTCAGAATTTCTTTCCACTCCCAACATAAAAGTTGTAGAGTTTCTCCTTGGCTTCAAGAATATATATATATATATTATAAATATATTATTATTTAGTTGTGCAAGTTTCTCTCCTCCTTGATAAATGACATGACTTGATAGTGACCCGCCGTGGTGCACTCCCGACAAGATAACTTGACCTGACAAATTTTGACATGATAACTTGACATGATAATTCTTGATAGTGGCCCGACATGGGGCACTCTTGACAGTGAACCTGACATGATATATTTCTCGAAATGTTGTTGCGATGGCTAACATGACACGACAAGATTGAATGGCCTGGACACCTTGGACGATTGTGCTTGTACAAATGAACCAGTCTTGTCTTGCATCATGTCTAGGATTGGGACCCCTGAGTACCACGGTCATGGGTACCCACTGTAAATGGCTAAGGCTAATAACTAGAATAATTCAGTAGTCATGAGAGATTTCCCCAGTTACAGGCGATCCCGTTATCCCGGCCACAATTGTTTGGACTTGTAGCCTGCCGTCGAGTAGGGGACATTTCCAGCCCACTGTCATGTGGGGCACTTCATGAAACAATTTCTACGCATACTGTCATGTCTTGCACACCAAGCTACCTAATAATTATTGATAACTGCTTAATGAATCTAAGTCGCCTGGATAACCTGGATTAGCTGCAGGGCTTGTGGCTGGAGGAACATCACATTGCATATTGCTAGTAACTAAGGCTTGTGATATCCCTAGTTAGTTAAAGTATCAAGTCGTACTTATTGCTTGGCCGTGAATGATTGGATGGAGTCTAGTCTTGTCTTGATTCTGTACAAGATTGTTACATGTCCTGATTTCTTATATTTACCTTGCCGATAAATGGTGGGAGAAGCCAAGTTCTGTTCAGACGAAGGGTTACAACCCCGGTCCTTGTTTGGTTTACGGGTTGTAACCTGATTATCTGAATAGTCCCATGGTTATCTCATCGTATATCACCTGTCATGCTTGATACGTTTTACCTTACCAACAAGGTTTGGGAGACGGAGTTCTATTCAGGCGAAGGATTACAACCCCGATCCTTGTTTGGTTTAAGGGTTGTGACCTGGCTACTTGAATGGTTTCTTCGTACTCAGTTTGCTGTTGTTATCAAGCCTTTTTCATTACTGTCTTTATGTAATTATATTTTTGTGCTAATTGCTGGTTTTAGTTCCTAAGTGAAGCCTCCTTTGTGGCACTTGCTCTTTCTGGGGTCTGACCCAGCTGGTTTTGTATGGCCAGATTCCGGAGCAACCCCAGGAGATCTACCGACCTTCCAGCCAGATGGTGACCACTAGACGGAACCCTGGAAACGAGTGGGTTATTTTTGGCTCTCCCACTTTATTATAAAATTATTCTTTTAAGGCGTTTAGCCGCCGAACAAGTGTTAGCTCGTGTACATTTTACTTACTGTCTGCCTACGGGCTGTAACATGATTGGCAACCTAGGGTTGATCATGTATGACTAAACTCTTGCTAGTCCGCACATTTTGTAATGACTAGCTTCATGATCAGCTGAATATGTAATGTTTGGGACGCCTTACTATTGTATATTTGGTAATCTTACATCTTGTAACATTTATTTGCTTGCTTGTGATTGATACACTAGGCTTGTTCTTGACCATAGGAGACTGATGGATTGTAGTTAAACCCTCATATATCTAGACAGCCGTGACCGTATAGTGAGGTGGATTCCATTTCATTATACGTAGCTGGCTATGTCTGCCCCTGCTCTCAAGTATTCTGGTTCTGGGGTGTGACATGGTTTAAGTGGTGGCCCATGCAGGTCTTGTAAATCAAGATATGTGAGGGTTTACCGAATAGATGTCTCAATCAGCACTCGCCCTTGATCTCTGCTCATATCCTCTGAATCCCAGAATTCTTGACCTGATCACATGCTTGTATCATTGATCTGTCCTGATCCTTCTTTATTGTTCCCTATGTCGTCTTCTTCAGTGGCATTGTACCTAGACCTGCCGATCAGCAGGACGGAGTGCCTCCCGTGGACCAGCAGCAACCTAAAGATCAAGCCCAGCATTCAGGAGTAGCTTCCAGAGTTATGCCTACAGAGGGTCCAGAGCCACCAGTCCAGCCAGTTCAGCCTGCAGAGCCTGATAATGGCACTTTGGTGGGTCTCATTAGGCCATTATTAGACCGAGCCCAGCGGTTCCAGCAAGAGCTCCATCTCGAGATTTTATCGGCGATGGAGCAGTTTGAGCATCAGACTTTTGATACAGTGTTGAGAGTAGCCCGGAGGCATGAATATTCCTCCCAAAGGATCGTGGACAGGATCGGGGGTCGGAAGCGATCCCACAGCCCGATGAATCAGTCTTCAGCACCAGCCCCGACGTGCCCTCAGCAGCAGAAGCAGAAGCAGTTTTCTGCAGTAGGATGTTCACACTGCGGGAAGTCGGGGCATGTGGTATCGGAGTGTCGCAGAGCACAGGGTTTGTGCTTGGCTTGTAGTACCCCGGACCACAGGGTTAGGAACTGCCCGAACAGGGGGAGTTCATCATCAGCTTTTCCTTCAATTAGAGGACCAGTACCAGTCCAGCAGCAGCAGCAGCTGTAGTACCCGTTCCCGAGGCCATTGCCGACGCAGGCCCAGGCATTCCAGCAGCAGAGACCGCAACAGTATGCCCAAGCCCAAGCCTTGATCCAGAGCAGACAGAGAGGTTCCTAGCAGGATGTCTTCCCTCTTCCTCATACCTTCAAATTTCTTGCTTGCATGATTGATTGTTTGATTGATTGCTTAGTATAGCTTGTCATTGCAATCTCTAGCCTTTTGATTAAATTCCGAGGACGGAATTCTTTTAAGGTGGGTAGAATTGTAATGCCCATATCTCGTATTACGTATTTGGAATACGTGTACGTATTTCGACCCATATTGCATGTTTCCCTGCTTGATTTATTTTGGCATTTCATTGAGTTTATCTTGGTTCGATTCGGTTTGTTGGCTTGGTTCGGTTTTGCTTGATTTTATGTGAACGAAACCACTCCCACCTACCACATTCTTCATTAAATATCCTACCACACATTTCTCTCTCCACATTAACTTTCTTTTTCCCCACCATTACTTCTCCACCAACCTGAGAGAGTGGAGAGCTTAGGCAAGTACACCTTGCTTCATGGAGGAAGTCCATTTTTATTGTTCTATTGTCTTCCTCATGTGTTTCTAACCCACTTTAGCACTTAGCAGTTTTCATTTATGTGGTTAATTTCTTGTAGATCTAGCTTTATGGTATTTTCGGTTCTCAGGAGTTTTGACCTAGCAAACTTTCATATTTTTGCTAGTTGATGGTTTCATGTTGTAGAGAATTTCGTTCTACCCTATTTTGACCTATGGAAGTTCGGATTTGGACTCTGGATGATGGAATTATGGAGCTTGGAAGCATGGCTTCATGGTGTTTTTTTCTCGGAAATTGGAGGAGAAGAACAGTGCTTGACCGCATGACTATTTCATGCGGCAAGTGGTTTTTCCCAGCCGCATGGCCTTGCCAGCATTAATTGCATGCATTAATATTTGCTTGGTAATTGCTTACTTGCATGCAACAGTTAGTGGCCGCATAGGCCTATGAATATTTAATATAATATGGCCAAATGCCAGGTTACATATTTAATGTTGCTTGCATGCTATTATAGAAGAGCCGTATAGAATTGTATTATTTAATGCATTAAATATTGCATACACCAGCATGCAAGTGAGTTGGCTTGCTTTTAATATTAGTTGCATGCATCAGTGCTTGCATGGAGGGAAAAAGTTAAGCCGCATGCATAGGCAAATTTTACTTGGCCGCATAAGCACATTTTTGTGCTGGCCGTATATGCTTAGCTTGGCCGCATGCTAAGTTGCTGGCCGCATGCGCTTTAGCTAATTTAATTTGCATGCATTGCATGCTTACGTTGCATGCTTATTTAGTATGCATGCATGCTTTCTTAGTTGTTTATTTAGTATTCATGCATGCTTTCTTAGTTGTTTATTTAGTTGCATGCATGCTTACTTATTTGTTTACGTGGCATGCTTAGTTAGTTGCATGCATACTTATTTAGTTTACTCATTTAGTTGCATGTAAGCATCAGCTTGCATTCTTTAGCCGCATGGGTAGCATATGGTTGGCCGCATGCTTCTAAGTAAAGGGAGACTGCATGGGTTTTATTAGGCTATATTTAATTGCCTTGCTAATGCAAGCAAATTGCTTGCATGCTATTAATAATATAGTGAGCCGCATGGGGTCTAACACCATGATATATTTTATATGCAAGCTTGCTTGCATGCTATTTTAAGTGAGCCGCATATGGCTTGCTAATATATATTAGATATATATTATATATGCTTTAGCCTATATTTAATGTATACGGTTAAGCACCTGCTCCCTTGGCCGCATGCATTGTTTGAGTGGCCACGTGCCATATTTTGTCGCATATACCATGGTGTGCTGGCCTCATTAGTATGAAGCATTAATTGTAGTAGGGTCCCATAAGGTTTGTATCCATATAATTTTAGGCCATATGGCCCCAGTACTTGAGTGGCCACGTGTCCCTTTTCTTTTGCTTGAGTGGAAGCTTGCATTTAATTGCGGGTTCCTCTCTCCTTGACTTTTCTGGTTGCATAAATATTTCTTGCTGGCCGCATGGCCCCTTTAGCTATTTCCTGGCCACGTAAGCTTTGGCTGGCCGCATGGGTGGCTCTCCCACTCTCTTTGGCCGCATATATGTTCTCCCACTTTTGGGCCGCATGGGGTCCACTTTGATTGTTTAAATGTTTTGTTTGCCTGAATTCTGGTCAGAATTTCTTTCCACTCCCAACATGAAAGTTGTAGAGTTTCTCCTTGGCTTCAAGAATATATATATATTATAAATATATTATTATTTAGTTGTGCAAGTTTCTCTCCTCCTTGATAAATGACATGACTTGATAGTGACCCGCCGTGGTGCACTCCCGACAAGATAACTTGACCTGACAAATTTTGACATGATAACTTGACATGATAATTCTTGATAGTGGCCCAACATGGCACACTCTTGACAGTGAACCTGACATGATATATTTCTCGAAATGTTGTTGCGACGGCTAACATGACACGACAAGATTGAATGGCCTGGACACCGTGGACGATTGTGCTTGTACAAATGAACCAGTCTTGTCTTGCATCATGTCTAGGACTGGGACCCCTGAGTACCACGGTCATGGGTACCCACTGTAAATGGCTAAGGCTAATAACTAGATTAATTCAGTTGTCATGAGAGATTTCCCCAGTTACAGGCGATTCCGTTATCCCGGCCACAATTGTTTGGACTTGTAACCTGCCGTCGAGTAGGACACATTTCCAGTCCACTGTCATGTAGGGCACTTCATGAAACAATTTCTACGCACACTGTCATGTGTTGCACACCAAGCTACCTAATAATTATTGATAACTGCTTAATGAATCCAAGTCGCCTGGATAACCTGGATTAGCTGCAGGGCTTGTGGCTGGAGGAACATCTCATTGCATATTGCTAGTAACTAAGGCTTGTGATAACCCTAGTTACTTAAAGTATCAAGCAGTACTTATTGCTTGGCCGTGAATGATTGGATGGAGTCTAGTCTTGTCTTGATTCTGTACAAGATTGTTACATGTCATGATTTCTTATATTTACCTTGTCGATAAATGGTGGGAGAAGCCAAGTTCTGTTCAGACGAAGGGTTACAACCCCGGTCCTTGTTTGGTTTACGGATTGTAACCTGGTTATCTGAATAGTCCCATGGTTATCTCATCATATATCACCTGTCATACTTGATACGTTTTACCTTACCAACAAGGTTTGGGACACGGAGTTCTATTCAGGCGAAGGGTTACAACGCCGGTCCTTGTTTGGTTTAAGGGTTGTGACCTAGCTACTTGAATGGTTTCTTCGTACTCAGTTTGCTGTTGTTATCAAGCCTTTTTCATTACTGTCTTTATGTAATTATATTCTTGTGCTAATTGCTGGTTTTAGTTCCTAAGTGAAGCCTCCTTTGTGGCACTTGCTCTTTCTGGGGTCTGACCCAGCTGGTTTTGTATGGCCAGATTTCGGAGCAACCCCAGGAGATCTACCGACCTTCCAGCCAGATGGTGACCACTAGACGGAACCCTGGAAAGGAGTGGGTTATTTTTTGCTCTCCCACTTTATTGTAAAATTATTCTATTGAGGTGTTTAGCCTCCGAGCAAGTGTTAGCTCGTGTACATTTTACTTACTGTCTGCCTACGGGCTGTAACATGATTGGCAACCTAGGGTTGATCATGTATGACTAAACTCTTGCTAGTTCGCACATTTTGTAACGACTAGTTTCAT
Organism: Iris pallida; assembly: GCA_029216955.1. Classification (NCBI taxonomy): domain Eukaryota; kingdom Viridiplantae; phylum Streptophyta; class Magnoliopsida; order Asparagales; family Iridaceae; genus Iris; species Iris pallida. Next base: position 4,576,485 of record JANAVB010038417.1, on the reverse strand, counting down.
GATCAGCTGAATATGTAATGTTTGGGACGCCTTACTATTGTATATTTGGTAATCTTACATCTTGTAACATTTATTTGCTTGCTTGTGATTGAGACACTAGGCTTGTTCTTGACCATAGGAGACTGATGGATTGTAGTTAAACCCTCATATATCTAGACAGCCGTGACCGTATAGTGAGGTGGATTCCATTTTATTATACGTAGCTGGCTATGTCTGCCCCCGCTCTCCAGTATTCTGGTTCTGGGGCGTGACACACGCGCACTACGCGCCAACTGCACGCCAACTAGCAGCTCTATCAGGCCGCGCTACCAAGCCGCGCCAACTTGCGCGCGCGATCGGGCCACACGAACGGGCCAACGAGCACAACTTAAGCGCACTATGCGATTAGCGACGATGCTGATGTGGCAAGTGCAAAGTACGCCAACAAAATGCCACATTACGCCTCATGAGCCTATGAGCCCGAGTCTGAGTCTGAGTCCGAGGAAATTAATCCCCAAGAACAAAAAGCATAAATACTTTACCATGGAGTCTTAACCTTACCTCCTAGTAAAATTACCCACATGGTTCCCTCCTTAGGGTCACCACCCCATGTGCACATCTCAACAACATACCAAGTATATATTGAGATACAACTCATGGTACTTTTTCAATGTGGGACTAAATAATACTAGACATGTGTTGAGAGCAAGCTCTCTCTACAAGTTCAAGGAAAAGCTCCAACACATACACTAGATATCTTAACTGTACTGCTAATCAGTATTTGGATGCCAATTCTGAACATACACAAGATTCTTAACAGTACTGCTAATCAAAATTTGATGTCGTTATCTTCGGAGCTGCATAGTTTCAAGTAGTGACATAAATTAGCTTCAGTAATCTATTATTTATATTTTGTTGAACCTATTCTTAATATGTTCATTCATGTATTTTCGAAGGAAGAAGAATTTGTACTCTGACATAGCTGAGTAGCTAGTTCCTTCCCTCTTATGCAGTTATAGTGCTCCCGTTTGTCTTGACATTGTCATCAAGCCTAGAATTAATACATAAGCCTCGATACTTTTGTTATTGTAAGGAGGGTTCCCAAAATGTGTTTTGGGAAGAAAAAGTGAGAAGAGAAGTTATTGTAAGGAGGGCTCCCAAAATTACTTTTGGGGAGAAAAAGAGAGAAGGAAAACTGATGTCCTTATTCATTGTAGTTATGTTTTCATTGTTTCAATGACAAGTTGTACAAGCAAATTAGAGACCTCAATTTTGAAGTTGTTGTTCAGGTTCACTACAACAAAAAACCCATTTAATGACGGCTAAAAAGCGTCATTAATGACGTACCATGACGCTTTTTTTCCCACAGCAACCGTCATAAAAACGGGTGTTATAAATGTTTTTTAAAAGCGTCATAAAATAACCGTCATGAATATGATGAGTTTCTGCTACACTTATTTTCAGCGTAGTTTGAAAGCGTTATGAATAGATAATCTATATAGACTCAATTCAGCACATTTATAACGCTCAATTCTGCACATTTATATATTACTTTCCAAAAAATTATAGATCAATGCTCAATGTTGCTCAATTCAAGTCAAAACATTCATTTTGAACCATATTCACAAGAAAACATCTAAATGTTATAGAGTACCATTTAATCCATTTACAAATATATATATAACATATATCACCATCTTCATTACATTTTTTCAAAATAAGACATCCAAATACATATATTTACAACTACTACTAGTAAGTAGTAGACCCTCAAAACTATTAGTACATTGGCTTCAACTTTGAGCACATCAAAACTGTCGGCATCACGTAGTAAAACCCTGAAAATTGTCTCCCTCCATCATACACTTTGTGTTAAAGAAGTAGCCAAGATGACTACACAACTCAAACAATTCTCTCAGAGGGGGCAGTTCAAGACTATCAGGTGATACAATGGGAGCAAGTAATGGTTCAAATACCTCCCAAACCTTATGTAGGTTGAGCCTTGTATCAATTAATATAGCACCTGCTATGCTTTCGACAATGTCTGCCAGAACCTGCGACACCAAAAATGATACAAAGTAAATAACACCGTAAAAAGCAATGTTAGATACTCTGAAAAATCATCATACATAATGTTTAGATTTCTCAGTCATCATTATATGATGTTTAGGCTTTCATAAAAAACTTTACCTTGTAGCCTTTGGACGAAGCATTTGATACAAGTGGACACTCGACTTCTTGTAATTTCTCCAGTTTCTTGACATATTCTGTTATTTGCTCTACAAGAAAGCTCCATAAGAAATTTCTCTACGTGCTACTAAACTACTGAAATGGTAAATTACAAGAAAACATAGTTTGTATTACACATGCAAGATCCTCACAAGTCTCTCATCAATCAAGAGATGGTAGACACCAACAACTGCGGCATCTTTCATCCAGAGCAACTTACTTATGGCACCAGTAGAAGGATCCTTCATAACAATTATATTTATACTTAAAGATAATTGTAGTTTAATGAAGAGGCTGACATTGACTATAATGAAATCATAAGATAAGAACTAATATCTTTTGGTGATATTGAGAATAACTCGAAAGACAATCGCAATTTTTTTAATTTTTAACGTGCAAAGAAGATCACTAAATGAACTAATTAGAATGAATGATAAATACCAGTTTGAGGAGCTACTACAAATAGGTAAGCTAGTGAGTGGTACAGTTTGAGTGTAATCTTTCTTCAACTGGGAATGGACAAATTTTGCTGACGTAGATAAATTAGGCAAGGAAGAAAACAATTGTGGCTATTGTTTATTTCATCAATTGGAATATGAAAGTGTCAAGTTAATATTGCAACTAGTTTGCATTTTCAAACAAACAAGTTAACTAATATCCAAATTAAATAATTATTTCAGATACTGAAAAACAAAATTAAAGAACCAAAAAGGAACGTGCATGGAAGCAACTCCAAGGAGTGCTCGATAATTCCATGAATCAAGGAGTAGTTACTTAGAAATTTTTTGCTTCAAGTGAACACTCAAGATCTGTAACATAAAGAAACAAATGACTCATTTTTACCAACCTGTAACATAAAGAAACAAATTTTCAAGAGTCTATGTTATTGTAGATATTTTGTGCTTCATATGATACCAATGCCTTCTCTCTCCCTTTAATGAATTGTCACAATGGGTCAAGGTCAAATGGTCATCAGCAGTAATGAGTGAAAACACTTAAAAAGTTTACAAAAAAAATGCAGTAACGAAAGGGAGCTAAGAAAACAAGAAATTGGTCTCGCTCCAAAATTATCTGATGCAGTTTCTCACCAACAAAATCATATACGAATTCCACTTAAGAATTCAATATTTACAACCACTCTAGAAATGCAAAAAGCAAGACAAAGTGTCATTGTACTGAAGATTATTAAACAACATTGTATAGACTATTTTCCATCAGAGATATCATCATCTTCTATCTCAGACTTTCCCAATGATTGATCTAGCAGTGAATTATAATCTACATAACTTAGCCAATAAAATAGACAGGGCCGGCCCCGCAGTTTGGGTTGCCTTAGCCGGAACTAATTTTTGTTGCCCTTTACCTTTATTAAAAGATAGATGTTTAATTTGGATTTTTGTTGGACCAGTCCTAAGAAAACTAAATGACCTGGGGGGTTGCCCTATAGAGGGGGGTTGCCCAAGCCCGAAGTCTTGTCAGGCTTACCCCAGGGCCGGCCCTGAAAATAGACCAAGACTGCCCTACAGAGATGGGTAATGTGCATTCCCTGTTTGTAGGCTGGATATGGAACAGACAAAAGCTCACAGTAGACAAGCAGGTCCTGTAATGGCATCGCTTGCTTGACCAAATGGTTTACTAGCTTACGACAATTTACAACACTATAACAGAAGCTACATTATTTTTGCAATTTGCTAGCATACCTCTAAAACTTGCTCAAGGAACTATGCACAAATCATTAACATTGACTAATAGATCATGTTGTTCCCCAGTAGCTTTAATAGATAAGATAAGAAAGATATTGTATTTTATTTTCATAAATTTATCTTGGACTGGACGTCCTTAAATTTAAATTCAATAACTATGGCTGTTGTCCACTACTTCAGGAAAATATTACTCTAGATAGTAGATATTTCTCAAGATATAACAAAGTCGATGTCGTTAACGGTGAGATAAAGTAGCCAGCCACTTCTAACAAGTATACATAAAACCTACTGAATCTAACTGTACCTTAACACAGATACTGTTCATATATACCAAGGAATTAGGGAATTCAAGAAGTTACCATTAGGTGGTGGTGGTGGTGGTGAACATGCTACCGGAGGAGTCGGATACGGAGCAAGAGGAACCGACATTGCCTCTCCGAATCTGCCTTCAGAAACTGTGTACTTCTACAGCATCAAACAGACGAGCCCGGTGTCCAGTCTCCACTCAAAACTGTGTCCACACATGAGAAAACTAAATCAGATGGAGTCTTATTGAGAATTGAAACAAAATAATTCTCCACCACTAAGGAAAACAAGAATAAGAGGCATAGGCACTAGGATCATTTTTTCCTCACAAATTTGACGGCCACCTTGGTGTCGTCCTCGAGCGTCCCCTTGTAGACCTTCCCGAAGCCGCCGACGCCGAGGAGCAGGCCCTCGTCCAACTTGTTCGTCGCGTCCATGATCTCCTGGAAGGTGAAGACGCGCTCGAGGGGGTTCGTCGAGGACAGGGAGGCGCAGCTCGCCGTCCCGCTCCGGGTGGAGACCTTGCTCATCGTGTGGGAGTTCTCGTACAAGGGGAGGGGCTGCCAGGTCTTGGTATGGGGACTGTCTTCAACTTTCGAGCCGCGAGGAAGTGGAAGAGGAGGAGGAGAGGGGAAATGGAAGGAGCGAAGGAAGAGGAAGAGGAGGAGCGGAGGAAGAGGAAGAGGACGCTGGACCGAAAATTTTAGGGTTCATGGAGATGGAAATGAGCAAGAAATTGAAAGGGGTTTGAAAAATTTTAGGGTTCAGGGAGAGGAGGGAAGAGGGAGAGGAGGGAAGATCTAAAAATGATCGGGTGTGAAGGGTTTTGTTGGAAGTTTACTAATTACAAGTTTGTCACCGCTCTAAACAATTAATGACGCTTTGTTTTATAAACGTCATAAAAAGTCCAGAATTAGTGAAAACCGTCATAGAAATAAAGGTATTTCGAACTTTGATAACGCTTAGCTATCAGGCGTCATAAATACGTCTTATCGAGCGTTATTAAAAGGGTTTTTTGTTGTAGTGGTTTCTCCTACTGATATTTATTAGGTTTTCTTTTTATTGTGCTATCATTGTTGTCTCTTTATGAAAGAAATTGGAAGATTATCAATTTTGTCTCTTTTATGAAAGAAATTTCAACCTAGTGTTGAGATGTGTAATAGGAAAATTCATACAATAGGTTATCAGCTCATAGTTTAGTTCTAAAAATTGATTGACGTAAACAATAATTTCACATGTATAATTATGTATTCTTGAGGAAAACTTTTTACCTATAGTTGTTTTACATTCTCCCTCCCCTTGTTTTACAGTTGTTCTTAACATAACCACTCTGTGACAATAGTTAATCGGTAGTTTAGTCATGTACACCACTGGCGAGGGATATTGAAAACTAGGTTTGTAAATGTATTATACATTTTCATAGGAAATCAAAATTGTGTTCACTATTCAATGGAATATATGAAGGAACAACTAGAAACCTGGTATGTTATTGTTGGCAGTTGTCATTGTGTAGGAATATCAGATATTATTTTTCCATGTACAACAATGGCGAGGGATATGTGAAGGACTGTAGAAACAAACTACTTGCTAAAGAAACCAATGCAAGGCTGAATAGGTAAATTTCAAGTTAGTTTTAGATAAATTAATATTTTCCTATTATTTCTTTTCTCATTTAACTAATTAAACTATTTTCCTTTTTGCAGGGAAGATAAATTTATATTTTCATATTATTTCTTATCTCATTTAACTAATTAAACTATTTTCCTTTTTGTAGGGGACTGAGCAGTACCATCAAACCTGCAAGCCATGTTCAACATGTCAATGTTGAATCTGAGGATATTGTCTGTAGAAATAAAGTGAATTTAATTTCTATTGTCATTATTCATATTTAATCAATTTAATATTATGCAAAATTATGGACATATAAATTGTGCTTAAACTATACCCTAATATTACTTGTAACTTGTTTAGTAAAATTGTGCAACTCTAAATTACTTATAACCGTCCTCAGGAACCATGTTTAGATTCGTCGCATTTTGGGCATCTTCCGTACTCGATGAATCTAAGGAATGGATTAGGTTGCATTTTTCAAAATAGTTTTTGTTGTACTTTTTGTTGTTGTTGAAATATTGTAGATGGAATGTGGAAAAGCATGCCATTATATAAAACGTCCATCTCCAATCTTTCTAACACAGGACTTGGCATGGCTATGTTCAGCATTAGTTAGTATATTTTATTATTACTTTAGTTTTTGTTCTTCATTTTCTTGTTGCTTACTACATATTTTATGTGGGCGAGCAGGGCCTATTCATGGCATTGCAAGGATCATAGCATGTTGCAAAAGAGTTGTGACCTTTGCCATGGCTTTTATTGTCGCCGGTCTCCATGGTGTCCTCCTACATGTTGCGATTGTACAGGTCATCTCCCTTATCCTATCCCCTGACACAAACTACATTGATAGAATTGTAAGTACCTAAGAGAGATGGGTAACCTTCATATGAAGGATAAGTGTTGAGAGCTAATAAGGGACTTTAGTCCCACATTGGAAAATGTAGTATGAAGATGAGCTATACTCCCTATAAATAGTGGAGTAACCAATCAATAAAACACACAACAATTATTCTCTACACGGTATTAGAGCCATAACCACAAAAAAAAAAAAAATTCCTACCCCCCCTTCCCCTACCGGCAGTCCCCCCCCTCCCCCCCCCCGGCAGTCCCCCGTCCCCCCGACGTCCCCCCGGCAGTTCTCTCCCCCGCCCCCCCCGACGCCCCACCCGGTAATCCCCCCCTCCCTCGACGCCCTGTCCCCCCCCCCCGACGCCCCCACCCCCCTCCTTTTTTTCTTTTCGAAAAAAAAACCCTAATTTTGAGAGAGACATTATGTGGGTGGTTTTTCGACGACGGATGGCTGTCAAATGCTTTATTTGCACCTTCTGTTCCTAGATTACGCCCTCCGGAATTACAAATACTTTATTTGTTTTCCGTTCTCGATCTGCAAATTAGGATCTACATGTGCACGCCGGTATTGGCCACGTTGACCGTGCAGTCGTAAGGTCTCCGTTGAAGACTTTACATACAGACGTCGACGACGTCGACGACGACGACAAATACGACGCCAACGTAGACGACGACGACGAATCACCGTTGAAGACGCCATGGATTCGATCAGTGGTAAACTGACAGCAGATGAGATGAAGGACTTGGTTGATGATATTTTATCAAAGAGATTAACCGAGGCGACCCCACGTGTGATCCATACTGATGTGGATCCGTCACCCGGATCACTATGATCCTCTTGGGATGGAAGATGCCCAAGTCAAACCCGCATTTGCGAAACATTTCCAAAAGTTCTTGGATTATATTTCGCGTCAACGGATGATGAAGTTCTTGAAGGGTCTTAACCCTGTATTTGAGAATAGAAGGAATGTACTCCTGGCACAGCCCATGCTTCCCACCTTAGAAGAAGTCATAGCTGCCATGGCACAAGAAGAGGCTCGCTTGAAGTTGATGCCCAACAAGGGCTCTTTCTAGGGGGAGCAAGCCACTGTTGACAAGTCTGCCCTTGTCGCCTTCAATCAGCCTTCTTCTGTGGTCGGTGTTTGCCACAACTATGGTGACACAGGACATTACATCAGATTTTGTCCCAAACTCCTGCACAGTCAGTCGAGTGATCGTGGACGGGGCCGCGGAGGACGTCGTGGTGGTAGAGGCGGTTATGCTGGTAGACGGGAAAATTATTCTGGAGGACACAAAGCTAATCTGGCGGAGGAAGGGGGCGACCATCACCTGGCTGAGTTAACCCCTCTTGAAAAGGAGTTCCTCGCGAAGTTACGCGGCACGAAGCCGGGTTCGAACGGCAGTAATGGGACGTCATCTACCTGGGGGGACTACATCACTTGCTTCGCCCAAAACGACACAGTTATACCTGTACGTCCTCTTGCAGCAGCTGTCCACCAACCAGGTTGGATTATGGACTCTGGGGCATCTCGCCATGTCACGGGATCCCGCAGTGAGTTCCAGGACTATACTCACCTACCGACGCCGGAGAGCATTCAGACTGCTGATGGTAACTCCAGCCCTGTCATGGGTAAAGGCACTGTCGCATGCACCCCTTCTTTCACTCTTACCAATGTCTTACATGCTCCGTTTTTTCCTGTCAATCTTCTTTCTTTTAGTGCTATTATCCTTGATCTTAACTGTACTGTTTCCATTGACATTCCTACGGTGACTTTTCAGAAGAAGGGGACAAGACGACGACTAGGGACTGGCACATGGCATAAGGGGCTGTGGTACTTGGACAGGACTGGACTGGACAAAGCTTTGGCATCTCTGGTAGCAGACATACCACCAGAAGATTCACGGCGCAGTGTCGAAGATGACTTGCTACTCCACCACCGGCGTGTCGGTCATTCTTCTTTTAAAATTATTAGTCGAATGTATCCGTCCTTATACCAAAGGGCTAATAAAGAGAAGTTATTTTGTCATGCTTGTGAGTTGGGTAAACATACCAGAAGCACGTATGTGAGTTCAGGTAGTAGGAGTTCGGCTTCTTTTGATATGATACATTCAGACGTATGGGGCCCTTGTCCTACAACCGGTATTAACGGTTTTCGATGGTTCGTCACTTATATTGATTGTTATACTCGCGTGACATGGGTGTACCTTATGAAGAATAAAAGTGACGTCTTTGAGGCATTTCGAGACTTTCATCGCCGGGTAGAAACTCAATATGGCACTAAAATTAAGTGCTTACGGTCTGACAATGGGACGGAGTATACAAATAGGAAGGTTGCTGAGTATTTACCCACTCATGACATACTACACCAAACTTCATGTGCCTATACACCGGCACAAAATGGTGTGGCCGAACGGAAGAACAGACACCTGCTGGAGGTCGCACGGATGATGATGCTGACTATGAATATTCTGAAACACTTATGGGGACAGGCGGTGTTAACGGCACCTTATCTCATCAACCGAATGCCATCTCAGGTATTGGACTGGAAGACACCACTGGAGATGCTTACTGGTGCAACCACGTACACTGTTCCATCGAAAGTATTTGGGTGTATATGTTTTATCCAGGATAATAGGCCAGGAGTTGGCAAACTGGATCCTTAGAGCGGTTAAATGTGTCTTTGTCGGGTACACACTAACTCAGAAGGGATACGCATGTTGGAGCCCAGTTGAGCGGAAAATGTTTGTAAGCATGGACGTTACATTCAGAGAACTGGAACCATATTATGGTTCGGATGACGGTTCGGCGTTTGGTGACACACCGAACATAGAGGGTGTTAGATATGAGGGGGAGAAATTAAGCCCATCTGTGGTAGTCGGATCGGTCCCATGCCCGGTCGTAGAAAACTGGACGAAAGGGGGAGAAAGCAGTGACTCCAATACATAAGATGAAGAAGATACATATGTTAAACAGGGGGAGCAGCAGACAATGGAAAAGGAGCTCCAAGTCTACAGAAGGAGACAATAGAAGTCCAGTACTATGCCTGTACCATGCCATGTGCCTACTGTACCAAGTCCCTCGTCTACTCCTGCTCCAACTCTTAAAGATGTTGCCCCCACACTGAATTAATCTGATTCTGATGCGGATCTCTCTGACTCTGATGGTATGATCTCTCCACCACCTATTGCTCCCTTAAGGAGATCTTTTCGCATTAATACGGGTAAGGCTCCTAGTCGTTTTGATGATTATGAACATGATATTGCCAACTATCTGTCTTATTCTAACATTTCTTCGAATTATCGAGCCTTCATTGCATCATTAGACTCTACTTTGTTGCCCAAGTGTTGGCAGGAAGCAAAAAAAGATCCAAGGTGGAAAGCTACAATGATGGAAGAACTTGGGGCACTGGAGAAAAATAAGACGTGGGAGCTGGTTCTATTACCCAAAGAAAAGAAAACTGTGGGATGCAAATGGGTGTACACAGTAAAGGAGACGTCAGAAGGAAAGGTGGAACGATACAAGACGAGGTTGGTTGCAAAAGGATACACACAATTATATGGCATCGACTATGATGAAAGGTTTGCTCCAGTAGCAAAAATGAGCACCGTAAGAACTCTGGTCTCCATTGCAGCAAACTATGGGTGGAAGCTATACCAGTTAGATATGAAGAATGCCTTTCTTCATGGGGACCTACAAGAAGAAGTGTACATGGAACTCCCGCCAGGGTGCTACGCTACAAAATCAGACGGAGGGACGTCGCATGGAAAAGTATGCAAACTAAAGAAGTCGCTATATGGACTCAAGCAATCTCCTCGAGCCTGGTTTGACAGATTCAGAAAGGCTGTTACAGGCATGGGATACCATCAAGCAAATGCAGATCATACGGTCTTTCTTCAGCGTGCAAGAGGCCACATCACTATACTTCCTGTATACGTGGATGATATAGTAATCACAGGTAATGATGAAGTCGAGATCGCTAAGCTGAAGTCAAAACTCGCGAAGGAGTTTAAGGTGAAGGATTTAGGAGCAATGAGGTACTTTCTAGGTATCAAGGTGTGTGAAGGCGAACAAAGAATTATTCTCTCACAGAGAAAATATGCACTAGATCTGCTGAAGAAGACAGGGATGCTGGGATGCAAAGCAGCAGTCACTCCATTTGACCAAAAGTGCAAGTGGAGAGCAGAAGCAGGAGAGCCAGTTGATCGTGAAAGATATCAACGACTTGTAGGGAGATTGATTTATCTGGGGCACACTCGCCCTGATATCTCATTTGCGGTGAGTGTAGTAAGTCACTACATGCATGATCCAAGAACGGGTCATATGGATGCAGTGTTTCAGATCTTGAGATATCTGAAAGGGACGCCGGGGAAAGGGCTATGGTTCAAGAAGAATAGAAGTATAGAAGTTGAGGAATACTGCGATGTAGACTGGGCGAGCTGTATAGACGATAGAAGGTCTACCACAAGATATTGTGTCTTTGTAGGAGGAAACTTGGTCTCATGGAGAAGCAAGAAACAGTCAGTGGTAGCACGGTCTACAGCTGAAGCAGAATACAGAGCAATAGCTTTGGGAGTGTCAGAGTTGCTGTGGGTGAAAGCGTTGCTGACAGAGTTGAAGCTGGACAAGGAAGCACTGTTACGTCTTCTGAGCGATAGTCAAGTTACAATAAGTATTGCCAACAATCCAGTTCAGCACGACAGAACGAAGCACATCGAGATCGATCGATTCTTCATCAAAGAGAAGCTGGAACAAGGGATACTGAAGATTGATCATGTTCGCTCAGAAGAACAAGTGCAGACTGTCTGACTAAGGGTCTTAGTTCATTAAGTCTGTCAAAGCTATGTAACAAGATGGGAATGATTAATATCTATCACCCATCTTGAGGGGGAGTGTTGAGAACTAATAAGGGACTTTAGTCCCACATTGGAAAATGCAGAATGAAGAGGAGCTATACTCCCTATAAATAGTGGAGTAACCAATCAATAAAATACACAACAATTATTCTCTACAATAAGACAATATATGATCTTATTATTATGACAATTGATGACTTACCTACATATACCCACGTGGCACTGTCCCATTAGACAATGCCTCCAAGCACTCAATCTGTGCAATCTATGGGAACTAATCAACATAATACACCTCAACTATAAGAATCTAATTCCTAAAACCATATTAAAGTCTCAGACTATATGTAATGCCTAAACTATAAGAATCTAATTCCTCCTACATATTTTATCTAATTCCTAAAACCATATTAAAGTCTCAGACCATATTAAAAGTCCAAGAGATAAAATATGTGAATAAATGACTCTACGAATCGGGGTGTGACACTAGACAACTCTGCCTCTGCAACCAAACTAGTGAATCTTAGGCAACCACAACCTCCACCAGCATTGTAGGCTTGGGGGGATTTCCCCTCTCCCTATGTCGGGCTTCTTCGAAGCAATCCCTCACCTCTGGTATGCCCACATTCTCAAAAGAATTGTTCACTCAACTTGTGTTTAGAAATACACAACCAATATTTCTCGTTCATAAGAAATCTGTGTAATACTTGTCCTTGAAATTCCATAGGTTTCTTGAGGTCTTAGGTTGCTTCCAGAAACCCATTGAAGCAGAAGCTAGCATCATGTGGAAAGTTCACTTGGTAAGATGTATTGCCAATTTGTAGTATTTGACTTTCCATTACTTGTATTGCCTTCTCACTAGGTAAAAGAAAAATGTTTTCATCGAGGAATCAGTCAATGCCCTTAGTAATTCACGATCCGATTTACTTCACTTTGAGAACATGATAAGTGTGAACACGAAGCTACATGATTTGAACGATATTGTAGATGAAGATAGGTACATGTTGGCAATGGAAATGCCACATTCACCCACTTTTGCCCCATATATTGAGCTATACAGTCACCAATTTTATTCAGAAAATGACTCCCAATCTTTTAAAGAAAGAGATCATTCAATGCCATGCCATTTGCTTGTCATATAGGAGGACCTCCAAGCTACTGGTTGTCTAAATGCACTCTACATTGATGTCAGCACAGATGACAGGCTGCATAATCCTGGGCCTAGCTATCTCATCTTTACCTAGTAGTAGTAAATCTATGAACACTATAAAGACTCAGTATGGTAACATGTCCAACAACAACATTAACAATATTGATATGGTACCCTCTATAATGGATATAACAGTTCATTATTAATTGAACTGTTTCCTGCTTATATCCAAAGGCATTTCCTAATTCAAAGAGCATTGTGACATTGGCGGTTGCAAAAATGAACAAAAGTTTCCTTGTTGGTTATTGTTGTTGGATCTCTTCCATGTATCTTCAGTTGCAAATGGAGAGATCAAAACTTTTGGAGGTTCTACTATCACAAATTTATATTTAGTAGAAAATTAGGTTGCAAGTGAAGGGAGATCACTGGCAATTCATTACTAACTGAAAGAAGGAAATTCAAAAACTGTTGTTAGTTATACAGTTACCTTATTATCATGATTTCTTTTATTAGTATGATTTTATCCATTCTTGCTGAGGTTTGATACTATCACTAAGAATCCTTGCAGATAATAAAACTACTAGTATTGGAAGAGCTGATTCAAGTAATATTTTCCATCTCACATCGTTGTTTGTCTCCTTCATGCCTTAAGTTCTATTGGGTTTTAAGATTTCTATGGTGTTTTGTGACAGCAACAACGTCAATGTATGTACTAGTTATTACTTATGTTTGTTAATTTTAGATTTTGATGATTATTGCTTATGTTTATTATTTATGTAAGTGAATGTACTAATTATGTTAATGTGGTCATTTAGATTAGTAAAATGGATTTGTAGAGTCACTCTTTCTATTTTGAATTTTTCTATCTAATATGTTTTTCACCTTTCAGGTTTACAGACTCGATGGCCATCCCAACAATGAGAGAGTTTGATCATAAAACATGAATCACTTGTGACAACTAAGACGAAGAGTATAGTAATGGGAAAGCAAGAGAATGGGAAGAAGATCTCATATTATTTTTACAGCTTAGGACATTTTTTTAGCATAGTAGTTTAGTAAAATTGTATTAAACATACAATGTTTATGCAAGACATTTTGACTTTATTAGTTTATGTAGCTTTACCGTCATCTATTCTGCATGTAATTATGCTATGAATGTTCCTTTACTTTCTTTTTTATTATAATTAGCTTTAATTTTATAAAATCTCAAGCGCATTAAAAATATTTATAATATATTAATTCAAATTATAGGTTTGGAATTTCAAATAATCTGAACGACTATTAGGAACACCTTCCAATTGTTCCAACATTGGAACACATTATATCCGTTCTAGTAAGCGTAAGAATGCAAAAATTAATTTAAAATGCTTCAGCAAGCTCGTGAAAATTAATCTGAAATGATTTATTAGGAACACTTTATTGGTTTTCCAAAACTGGCACACATACAAAGTGTTCCAATAAGCATCCCTTTTATTAGGAACACTATTTTGGTGTTCCAACAGAGGCACACATATAAAGTGTTCCAATAGACATTCCTTGGATCGAAACGAGTCCAATAAGTCTATAGTTGAGTCTTGTGTGTCATTTAAAAATAAATAGCATATGGGAACTCGATTGAGTGGCACACCATTGGCATGTGTGTAGTAGGCTCAAAATAGTTCAAAATCATATATTGGGTCGAAAAGTTTGGATCGTGTTTGGGCCTCAAATCAGAATTGAAAAAAATACGTCGAAATTACGACGAAGGGTAAAATGATAATTTTGACCTAAAAGTTGTGCAAGAAAAATATAGTGGAAGGAAACATGTTTTAGTGGGACATGATATATCAAAATGAAGGTGGACTCGTCTAGAGCATGAATATGGAACTTGTTTCGAGGAATTGGTCAATATTGTGCTTCAAAAATCAAAGCTACGACAAAGTGCCTATATAGCCATAATTAAAAATAAAATATAGTTTAATATATAAAAATCATACAAAATAAATTAAAATTATAGGGATTACAAGAAGCATAAGTCTCGTCATAGTCAATGCCCTCTTCTTGATTATTGCCTTGAGTTACGAGACGTGCTTTGTTACGTGTAACTTGTCCATCATCATTGAATTTATTTCAGAATACCCATTTGATGCCAATTATAGAGTAATCATTTGGTCTAGGAACAAGTTCCTAAACTTGATTTCTCTCAAATTGGTTTAATTCCTCTTGTATTGCAGAAATCCAAAACTCGTCAGAAAATGCTATACAATATTTTTAGGTTCTATTTAGGAAATGAAAGCTACATTTGCAATAATATCTTTATTAGAAGAACGAGTTCTTACTCCTTTTGATACATCACCTATAACCAAGTCTTCTGGATGATTGGCCATAATTCTCATCATCTTTGGCAAACTCTCCAGATAGCTTGTGCCAGTTTGTGTATCTTCAGGTGCTTTGATGGATGTTATTCCGACATCTTCATCGTCACAGTCACTAGGTGTTTGACTGTTAAGCTCATTAAATGTAACACTAATAGATTCCTCAACAGTCATCGAACGCTTATTAAAAAATCAAAAACCTTTACTTTTTACAACGTAACTAAGAAAAATACCTTCATCAGCGTTTGAATCAATGTCACGCCCCAGTCCCAAAATGCATAGGACTAGACACGTGGTAACGGCCAGCTGATACAATATAGAATGGAATACCCAATTTAATAGAACCATCTAGAAAGTACTATGCTGTAATATATGCTAAGTCATACCAGAGTACACTGATAATATATATGTCATCTAATCTCATCCACATAAATAAACCAAGGAAAGGAAAGTAAATACAACTCAAGTATATACAGAATAGAACACAACTGAAATAGAGTCTGGTGGGAACAAACCCACGATACGATGCTGAGAATGCATAATAAAATGTCTGGAAAAAAAGATAACTGAATGAGAGAAACTACTAAGTAAAATAGAAACACCACTCCAAGTCAGGCCTACCACGATAAGGGAAACTATGCTAGTAGCACCTCAAGCTCCTCTGCTAGCACAAATCGAATCTCAGGCCCCGATCCATGGACAGTCGGGTAGAGATGCTCGTCAGGATCTGAAAGAAAACTAGGTCCTCAGAGGGACGTAATAAGATACAAAGTACATACCATAATGTAAATATTGAATAAGCATAAAAATAATCTAACCATCTATGCGAATGCACTTTGAAGACGAGCGTCAGAAATATATGACAAGCATATAGGCCCAAATTGGGTAACTACGAAATGTCCAATACAGGGTAACTATGATATGTCCAATACCGGATAACTAAGAAATGCCTAATACCGGGCAACTATGAGGCCCATAACCCCCGTAGCAACCTCTGAAACTATGAAAGTCAATTGTCTGTCCTATATGCCTACTAATTGTCTTCCCTCCCTCATGAGAATGAACAAGTCGTGTCCACAACTTGGGCATTTCATATCTCAAACTAAGTCACATATAAACTATGCAATATGTCGTCACGCGTGCTACTCGCACCGTTAGCTAATTGGGTGCGTAAGCCCGTGCCATAACATAAACTCTCTCTCTCTGTGTGTCGTGAATGATATGTGCCAAGGCCAAGGGAGATATAATGAGAACTAGCCAACTTAAGGAATGTATACTAGAAACTAGGTCAAAACAAAAGACCCAACATAGATTCCTTCGTCGACTGCACTCGAGGCATTCTCAGATGCACACATTATACTATATCTGGATTAAAGATACATAATAATAACCATGAAGCTATAAACCGCAAAAACAAGGCAGTGTATACTTGCTTGGAACTATCATGGGTCCTATATATTTAATAATATAACATTAATAACTATTCTAGAGTTGCTAGGCCTACACAATCTCATTTACGATATACACATAAGTTAGATTATGAAAATAAGGCTTTGCCTCGAACTAGTTTAGAATAGTAAGTAACAATATATACAACTCATCAATTTGCAATAACAACCCTTGTGCTGACATTCCTATAACTTTCTAACCTATTGGTCATCATTCTAACATTCTCTATGAGTTATCTAGAAGCCCGAAATAGTTTATGTACTATAACTAAGGCGTGACATACTTCGTAAGGGTGAAAAGACAAGTTCTAGCACAACCCTACTGGTTGAACCTATGTGTCAATAACACCTATTCTAAGGCATAACATATATGATATAAATATGTTTCCTAGCAAGGATTTGAGTGCTAAGGACATGACAAAAGTTTGGCATGGGTTCAAGAGAAATATAGACATAAAATGATAGGTTAAACATGCAATGGACTAAAAACAAATTTGTGAATTCAAAGTTTTGATACCCTAAAACATGGTTTAAAGCCTAGTAAATTAAAGAAATGTCATGGCAAACTTATATGGCATGGTAGGGGGGGTGTTAGGGTCATGATCAAGTAGGTTTGAAGCTAAGGAACTGAAATTTTGAAAATGAAATAATACATGCAACTCAAAACAGAAATTCTGAGTTCAGCAATTAACATGTCAAAAAGTGGCATTTCCTTCAAGAATTACATAAATACGACTAGGTACCAACTTAGGGCATTTAAGGGGGGTAAATATAGGTATTAATTCATGTAGGTTTCATGAGTAAAATAGTAGTTTAACGTGTGGAATTAAGGCACACAAACAGAATACACAATTCTGTATGCATTCGATTAAACGAGCATTCGACAAGTTTTAACAGCATTTTCTTTGTTAAACTTAGGATTTCTACCTAGGGTAATGAATCATGAAGTTGTTCCCTAAGTTTTGAGTCACAAAAATGCTAGGGAACAAGGTTACATACATCTTTTGGAGTCGAATTTCAACCGAGACACACATTGAATTCAGCAGTATCGCACTTTGGTTCAACAACCTTCGAGGTTGGAAAATACCACGAACACGCTGATGTGCATACATAAAAATTAGGGGAAGACATATATGAATGATTTTATGAGGGTTTTTTTGGGGGGGGGGGTTTACCTAATGTTTTAGGGTGTACAGAACCCACAAGCTCTTCACAAATCCGACAGCCCCCACTGAAATTTGTCATACTGTTGGCTGTATAGATGTTTTTGTGGCGAGTAAATAAAGATCAAAATGACTGAAATATGGAGATTAACATATGAGGGATTGAAGGGGGATAGTAGGGGGTGTCTTACCTTCAATGGTGGGGTGAAACTACAACTACAAAGTCAGCAACCAGCCTCGACAGTACCCTCCAAATGTTCGGCCAGAATAGGGATAGCGCGGAGTGAATGGAATAGGGAAGAGAAAGGAACGGAGTTTAAAATTTTGGCTGAGCATTAGTTGGAAAGAAAAGAGGAATATGGCTTGGTCTCCCTAAGGAAAAGGGCAAAGGAGTTAGTGGGATAACTACTCAAGAGTGGGTTAATTCCCCTTCCCCCTCCAATCCGTGAGCAGCCCCACATGTTGTCCACACATGTTTAAGTGTCTAGTTTGGGTCCAAGTCCATTTGGGTTTAGCCCTAGTAGCCTCGATAGGTTAGGGTCAAGTCGGTGAACTATTAGCCTTAGGTTAGAGCTCGAACTATGTAACTGCCTGTTTTCAAAAATGAGGGTAATTTTGAACTTTTGTAAAATTAATTATTTAATAATAGGGTTAAATCATGTTATTGATTTATTGGTGATTTTGATTATTTTAATTTAATTAAATTAGTGTTTTGTAATTTTGTTCTTTGGCTAGTGTAACCTTAGAGCTCGTTAGCCTAGAGACTAACCATGACCATAAAGACCTAACCCATGTGATTAGATTAGCTAATTACCACTTTTTAGGCTAAGGGTATTTTGGTCATTTTGTGACTTTTGAATTATTTAGGATTTTGATTAATTGGTGAATTTTAGATTATTTTAATAATATTGAATTGATGTATTATGATTTTGGTCATTTTTCATATTTTAATATTTTGGGAATTTTTATATTTCAATATTGTATTTTCGAGATTTGTTTAGTCGGGTTTAAGTTTCGTTTCGTTCCGACTTGTGTCAGTGACCCGGGTAGCTTAGACTCTAGACGGGATCCCAAGATTAGTTAGACATGGTCCACTAAACCCATTAATTAATTTAGTATAATTAGACTAATCCCACTTGATTAGAATGGTTAGATTAATGACTTAAACTTGACCTTTTTGACCCGAACCTCTTCCATTTGATTTATTAGCCAAAGGGCATGCAAAAAAGGGCAAATAGGACATTTCAAATAGGCTCAACCTAGCCAAGACATGGCCGGCCATATGGAGAGGGATTTCCATTCATTGCATTCTCACATAGCCTCTTTTTTCTCCTTTGGTGTTCTTCCCCAAAACTTGAGAGCAACCCCTTTGGATTTAATCTCCCAAATCCACTCATTTTTCCTCCATTCTTCTCAATCCATCAAGGAGAGGGAGCCTACTAGGAGTGGAGAGCAAGGAGAGGAGTCCATTTGCAAGGAGAGTCTGTGTCGGATTCGTGTCCCTTGGATTTTTCATTGTGATCCAACTCCCAATAGGTATCTCTCTCTAATCCCTCTCTATTTCATCTTTGCATTACATTTTGATAGTTTTGAACCCATAGGAACCACCCCCATGTATGTACCATCCTCAGGTTTGATTTTGAGACACTTTGGAGTTCTCATTTGGAAGTTATGATGGTTTTTGTGGCACCCAAGGAGAAATTCCGAGGGTGGCCCACCAAGTGTTTGTAGGAATGCCCCATAGATATTTTTGTCCTCTAAATTCAGATTTAGATTAGTTGGAGGATAGTTTAGACATGTTAGATAGGTTCCCCATGATTTTCATTAGGTTCCCTACAAGGTCGGACATGTGTTTTAGGCTCACATGTCATATTTACATATATCTATGTGTTAAATAGTGTAATTATAGGTAGTGGACAGTTTTGAGCTATATTGTTATATATTTATATGTTTGTGGACGTGTGGTGGTGTTTTGATGTGTGTAGAGAGAGTGGGGGAATCATATCTATCATGTTGGAAGTTGTGGTTGAGTGTTTGGTTGAAAGTGTGAGATATGGTTGTGTTGTGCTTGTGTGAGTGTGTAGCTCCCCTTCCCGAAAATTTTTGAAATATTTTTATATTATTTATTTGATTTAAAATTGTGATTTTTAGAATCTTATAAATAATTATTTAGTTAATTATTATGGTAGATGACTTTAACCATGGTTGAGTTTTGAAGTACAAGACGACCAGGAATCATGGCACGGATGGTGCAGTGACGTGCTTTGACTAATGTTTAGCCATAGTAGGAGAATGTCGAGCCATACGTGTGTTCTAACTAAGAAAACCAGACCAAGTTACGAGTTAACCTCTATAAATAATTAGCTATTTATTAAAATAAATGATTTTAGGAGACCCGGTTGTACCAAGTTGGCCCAGACTATACCCAAACCAAGCACAAACCCATGTAGACATATAGTACGTCCAAAGAGGCCCATGCAGATAATTATGGGGGTGATATAATTAGTGTATTTATTTTACTAGATAAATAAGTAATTTTATATAAATGGGCTTTGTATATGAAATGTGTGTATTGATATTTGGTTTCTGAGTGTATGATGGCATGTCTTAGGAAATGTCTTTTGGGATTGCGAGAATTGCTAGGCTATATGTATACTGGTGAATATATAGGTACGTATATTTAGGGTATACAAATACTAGGCATTATGTGTAGATTAATATATCTTATTTATATAAACTTCATAAATATTTCTTATATTTAATTAAAGTATATATATTGGTAGCTTATTTGATAGACTCCTTTTATATAAATATAATATATGCATATTATATGGTATATAGGTATTTATCATATTTGTATAAATATACATGTAAATAAATATAAATAGTTATATATATAATATATCTTTATAAAACAAAAGAAATAAATTATAAATACTTTTATTGTAAATATGCAAATATATGTATATGTATATCTATACTTGTATGCATACATAAATGTATATATATACATATGTGCAAGCATTAAAACAAAAGAAAAAAAAAGGAGGAGAATTCCCAGCCCAAGCCGCACAGGCCTGAGCTCAACCCAAGAAGCAAACGACCCCAACCCAGCCCAGAAACCTAAAGCCCAAACATTGGAATTCCCCGCACTGTAGCACAGTGCCCACACCCGACCTCCCAAATTGAACACGTAGTTATATACATACGTATATATAGATCGAGATAGGAGGAGAGGGAAGTTTGTCCAAAACCCTAGCTAAAATGCCGCCACCCCGGTTCGCCGTTTCACGAACCAGTTGCTCCGGTATGTCGATAACCTATACGGCTATAATTGCCTTCAATTATGTTGTATCTAGATGCCCTAGGTTGTCGGCAAAACGACGCTAAACTCGACCAAAAATATGTTCAAAATAGGGAACCGAACCAGTCCATGAACCCACATTGGAAGATCGATTCTGATCGATCCAGCACCAGTTTAGAAATTCCACCTGAACAAAGTTTTAGAACACATATAGGACTTCGCAGCCTAGTTTGTATTTTCGAATTTCATTAATTATATACAGAGAAAACAGTTTTCAAAGTCGAGAATTTATCTATGTAAAAACAGTTTAGAAATTTTGAAAACTTCCGATACCACGTGCGTCCCGCCAATCCGGGCGACGTGGTCGCGAACCGAAAGTATCGAACGGTGCGTAATGGCTTCGCGCATGGTCGTAGAAGGTAGAACGGCCAATAGAGGGCGCATGGCTGCCACTTAGGACAGTAGGCGCATAACGAACTCCACCCACAGTAGCCACGGAGGGAAATTCGAAATTCGAATTCAAAATCGAAGGGTGGCGTTTGCACGAGACGATCAGGGAAGGGAGGTAGCTAGGGGTCTCTGTCGCTCGAGGCCACCGGAGAGGTGGCGCGATGCCGGGGAGTAGTGGAAGCCAGACGGGGTCGAGCGGCAACGCAATTCGGCGGCTGGTCTCGTACGGAGGAGCCGCACAGGGAGACGTAGCGAGGGGTGGCCACCGGAGGCGGGGAGCGGCCGGGGGGGCTGAGCCGGGGGAGGATGTCTGGGGTGGCCACCGGAGTTTAGGGGCCACCGCGACGATGGGGGTGGCGACCATAGAGAGCTGCTCGGGCGTCCAAGCAATGGAGGGACGCGAGGCGCATGGTCGCCTCAGGCATGACTCCACCAGAAGGGCGCCGAAGACGGAGGGGGCGGTTGACCGGGGCCGGAGGGCGAGGGGGTGAGGCTGACGGCGGGCGGCCGCGGCCGCGCGGCCCATACGCCGAGGACGGGGGGAAGGGGAATCATGCGGCCATAACAGGAAAAGGAGAGGGGATCTTTATATATATATATATATATATATATATATATATATGTATATATATGTATATATAGTCGGCTAGAAGAGGTGGCTAGCCGCAAGAGCTATGGCTATGCCACGTGGCGGCTATCCAACGGCTTCGCCCAAACAGCCAACGACTGGATGGTGGGCCGGGTTCGTAGAGTCGGCTAAGAGCTGCTCCATATATGGAAAGATGCACTGTCATCAGCCTATGCCACTAACAGCTGGGCCCGTCCCGCTTGACCTGAGCGGCTGACAGGTGGTCTCGGCTCGCTGATGCGGGAGTTGACTGGGTAATTCATTTTAGTAAAATAATTTAAAATCAGTTTAATGCCAAATAAATCAACATAAATTCCTTAAAATACCTAAAAAAATCCTAAAAAATTACAAAAAATATTCCTAACCTTCTAGAGCCTAAAAAAATACCTTGTCCCAATATAGTCCCAAAGGGCCTCATATTAAATCATGAAAGTCTTTAAAAATATATAAAAATTTGTAAAATAATTATCTAAAAATATCTAAAAAATTATATTAAAATATGAAGTAGCTAACAAATACCCTTATAAACTATTTAGGGTCAATATGACCATAGTATGGTCATAGGTCACCTATGAGATTAGGCATGAACCCTAGGATCATAGAAGTTAATCGTAATCAAATAAAATTAAAAAATCAAAAATAAATTCGAGAAGTAGGCTTGCACTAATCAATGCATATAATAGATATTCAATTATCAAAGTAATATTAGAAAGTACCTTAAACTATTTATTTGAAAATACTTGGTAGCTAAGATATTTTCAAATTATATTAGCAAGAGCAAATATATATACGTTCTGGAAAAAAAAAGGAAAAAAGAGCCTTTATGAATATATATACTTTCAAATTATATATACTTTTAAATTATATTAGAAAGAGCCTTTATGAATATACTGGGGGGTGTTCTGGAAAAAAAAGGAAAAAATAAATTTATAAAAGATGACTTATATACGTCTTCGTTAATTACAAACAATGATATACAAGCGTCATCTGTATTTACACGTCATTGTTAAATACACACGTTGACTTACCTATGTCATTGTTATTTATAAAAGATGACTTTTATCGTGGAAAAACAATAACAACTCAACACTCAACACACATCATTATTCTTTATAAACGATGACTTATATACGTCATAGTTATTTATAAAAGATGACTTATTTGTGTCATCTATATTTACAAAAGATGACTTTTATCGAGGGTACAACAATAAACGTCATCTTTATTTACATATGATGACTTCTATGTGTCATCTTTATTTATAAAGGAAGAGTTTTATGCGTCACTAAATATTCATTATTATTTACAGTACCCATTTTTGTAACTGGTACAATTTATATTATTCAAAACAATATCCATAGAAGAAAAACAAAGAATAAGAAAATTGCTATGTAACATCAACCAAAAACATTTCACTTCATAATTTTTCAAAGTGAACATTGGACTAAAATAATATTACTTCATTCTCACATACTTCAAAACATAAAATACAAATACTACTAAAATTTTCTTAATGCCATTATTGTTTTACATATGGTCTTCATTAACAACATCCATGATAACTTTGGCTAGCTCTCCTCTCATTTGATCAATTTTTTTTATAGAGTAATCCTTTCTCCCAGCAAACTACAAAAACAAACACAAAATTGACTATTATGTTAATGACATCATGTTATACAAATACAACCAATATTACATTAATAGAATCATCTTAAAATGTAACTTACCAATTTTTCTAATTTGGAAGTAGGAAGTTCGAATATGTCCTTCATATATTTTGTCATAGTAATCACTTTCAGCATTGTTTGGTTGTTTAGGACACTACATTAGAAAATAAAAAATTAAAGGAGTTAGCACGCGTAATCAAGATAAAAATAAAACCTAAATTAAAAATTACATTCACACACTTCCTTTTCACTTTGTTAAAAGTGAATCATAGATCAATTTTAATACAGTAGGGTTTACTCCAGTAACCATGTAAAGCTAATGAGAGTGAATAAAATATTGCCATATCTATATACAACTGCAATATTGTATGACACTTCCCAACATTTGAAATTTTTGTTATGGCAGAACCTAGAGAGAGTTCAAACATATATGCTTCTAGCAGTTATGGATAGGCAAGAAAACATGTGTGACTTCAAAAAGAATAAGACATAAGCCATACCCCTAACATACATAAGAGATCTCGACGTTAAAAGATAGGGAGCTCAAGTACACACAGAACAAGTTCATAAAGGAGCTAAAGAAGCAAACAATTGCAAAAAAAAAACTTGCTTTCAAAATTTAAAAACAGTTAAGGCAATATTGAAACCAACAAAATACGTCAATTCACATGTGTTGGGTCCAACATTATATGACATCCTGAAATTTATTTTCAACTGTGCAGCAACTTGCTTAGTTATAAAAATATCTAATGTTGCCTATGCATTTCTAATTTGAAAATAGAGGAAAAACCTGCTGCATGTAAACACCATTTTGCTGCTAAGCGAACTGAGGAATTTTTTCAGAAGCACCTGCCCAAAGGAGTTATAGTGGAATTACTCAAGTCAGTGTAAACTTCAGTATAACAAGAAGTTGACCAAAAAAACCTATTTAGTATGCTAAAGTTAATGAACTTCTCAAGCGAAATGTCTAACTTTGAGCGATTCACATAATGCTCTATTTTTATTAATGTTTACTGCAAGATGCAATCATCATTCTAGCATAAGATTGTCAACAGATGATAAGAATAATCAGTGCTTCTTTACATCTTAGACTGTAACAGAATGCAATAAAAAAACCATCCTTTCAAACTCTAAGCACAATTCTATACGTGAGAAGTTAGGTATTACTATAATCCTTGCAATTAACCAAACTAATTTGAATTATTCTATGATATGCATTGGATTATGTACTTATTACTAATCTTCTCTATAATCATGATTGAATTAGAACTCTCACATAATTTGAGTAGTTGAATTATACCATAATCTGCACATAGGTGCAATTCATAAAACTAATCATCCAAAAGAAGATACAAGTCCATAAATTTCCATTAATGATAAAAACCTCTATGATTATTCCTGCACTGATCGTGGATGCTGAAGTTACTAATCGATGTGAGCAATTAAACACAATATAGAACATTAAATCAACTAAATTTTTTTTAGATAAATCAACAAAATTAGATTAACAAGTGTAGATATCTAATCTACACACCTAAAACTGAGAATCTTCTTGTTGACAATGGACTTTTGGAGTTGAGTAGCTGAAACCATCCAGATGGCGACTCAATACAATAATTTTAGGTGATTGCAAAACAAGCGTAATCATAAAAATGGATCCAGACCTAACACAAGGGATGCATGAGACTTCATATGGAGTCCATAAACACTTATCAGAGACTCAAAAATAGTAGAATATATTTTATTAAGTTGGTTGATATATGCATATATCATGAGTATCTTCAAAGAGAGTTAGATGAAACAAAATTATTCGGATAATATTGAAGAATCATGCATAGTAAGTTATATAGTGTGGTTGAAGTTCTTCTGAAAAATTTAAGAGGGAGCGATTCATTATAAAAATAAATCAGTCAAGAGACAAGACAAACAAGTGAGAAGGAAGCCACAGAAATCAATTACAATCTTACATATGTAAGAAGCAATAGATGATAAGATTTCTTAAGACTACACATACCTAGTCCCAGATGGTGCTAACATAATAACCGATTAAGTGACATTATTGATATTGAACATGAACAAAAGAAAAGTACACAGTGCCAAAACTTACCTTCTGTACTTTCCTTTTATTGTTTGGAACTGTTGCCAAGCATTTTGATGCTTTGTCACGCCCCAGTACCGGAATACGGAGACGGACGTAGGCCAGCTACACCGTATAAGGTATAAAGACGTTATACGGCGATCGTAGCTGTCAATCTTGTTGGGTATCCTAGCATGCAAGCAGTCTATGGCCTAAATCCGATCTCATATCCACAGGCAATAATCAATGAAATAACGACAAGAGAGATAATCATATGAAAAAAAACAGGAAATACTCATATGATAATCAGAGAGTCTACAATAAGAAATAATGTAGACAAGAATACCTTCCCACACAGTTCCCTCATGGTCAGGAACTGAAGCACGTCCTCCAAGTCAAGTCTGGAAGATCCACAGAGTCGGTCACAGGCAATCTGGGAACAATCCAGGGTTGGTCAGGCCAACCGTAGCAAGTACCAGAAAGGAAGGCTCAAGGACGGGCGAAGAAAACCAGCAGGATATAATATAACAGGAATAGCATCTAAAAACAGTAAATAAGGTAAGGGATCGTACGGTACCAACGCACGATTACAGAATATAAGGCAGTAATCCAACCACTAATACGTAAGTAACCAACAATCATCACAGTCATCCTAACATCCACTAATACTTGCATCGCCAACTGGAACTCGTAGTCCGTCATCGGAACGGTAACCCATCCCTACATCAAATAAGAATAAGGGAATGAATCACCGCGCCGGGACAGCGTTACGTGCCAGCCAGCTTGGCAAGCAACAAGCCATACAATTTAGGTGAATAAGCGGCCACTCAAAAGTCTACGGCTATCTATGTGGAGGTTGGGTTACCCCAACAATGCAATATAGGAATCCTCAGATCGTGCCATATCCTGCAAGGGCTAGCGAGGCCAAATAACGCATAGTAGGTAGGTATGCACGGTCCCTCGGAAGGCCACCGTGCTAAGCAGGAGTACATATAGTAGTCGGATACTACCATATCCGTGGCGGCCAACCCCGACGCGCCAGGACGAGCCTGTGGCGGTCGGTAATGCACGATCTCGGGATTCCGTTCCCCCCCAATGCTTCTACCATTTTTAGTTGCCTAGATTAACCCTACATTTATCGGAAATCACATGCCGTGGTCACATGCTCATCCTCCTAGATGTCGTACCTCAGTACGAGAACGCTAAGTAAGAATCAGCCTCGGCACCTATAGTCCCAGTTGTGATCCATCCTTAGTGTTATGCAACAAGCAAGCAAGCAATCCTAACCACGCTAAGACTATAGGCCAACTACCAGATACCCGTGCAGGTAATCATATAATATAGCCAGAATATCAAGATGGCATCGCAATGCCATATAATCATGGAAGTAGTACCTCAAAGTGCCAATAGACAAAGGGCACCGCATTGTAATGTCAGGGCCAGCACCTCACAGGGTAAGCTGGACTTATAGCACGGATACAGGTAGTCAGGTCTGGGACAAGGACAACTCTGTCAGTCACAAGAAGTCATATACCCACATCGTGGCATGGATATCAGGTCAAGTACAAGACCAGAACCTCTACTATAATAACATCTCAAGCATATATGGGAGCCTACAGCTCCAATCATCAAGTCGATCTACCCACCGGATCAATCTATCAATAGTCTACCAATCCTCGATGGAATAAATATCATATCAGAAAAATACGATTACTTGGTACTAGGCTAATCACTAAAGACAATGCTAGGCCCTCTAGCTCACAAGAATCCTCCGAGCAATGATCACAGGCTATCAGCAACTAAGTCTCCCAACTACCGGGATACAGCAAAGGTACCAGGTTTTGGGCGCTTGGGAAGTCGAGTAAAAATCATATATTGATATCCTCGATATTCTATTCGTTCCGCGAGACGCTCGCACCAATATCAAAATCCAAGAGTCCTCAAGACATATCTGATCAAATTAGAACATTACCAAAGAACTAGTAACACTATCTAATAATCCACTTAGTCTACCATAACCACTTTCTCAATATCATATCTCCTCATAGTCAATCCTCGAATAAGATCATAATCCCAACACATGGGTCAACACTAATCAACGTCGTCGGAGAATGGCAAGGATTGTGTGAACCACTCTGGATCAGATCCACAACCCTTAAACCAAACAAGGACCAGGGTTGCAGACCTTCACCCGAGTAGAACCGCTCTCCTTACGCAATCTGACGGACAGGACAGACAATGGGATAACAAACTAAACTAGAATACCATCTAAAAGAAGAGTCACGGGTCAAGAGTCCAATGGATGATACCGTCGAAAAGGCAAGGATTGCGTGAACCACTCTGGATCAGATCCACAACCCTTAAACCAAACAAGGACCAGGGTTGCAGACCTTCACCCGAGTAGAACCGCTCTCCTTACACAATCCAGCAGACAAGACAGGTCAAGACGCTAGGCGACTAATCTAGTCGAGAGTCTACCTAGCAGGCAATAGGGTCAGGGATGCCATACCAAGAAGAACATGCATGAGTTCAGTCCCGCAAACCAAAGGAATGGTTCTGCCCAATCTTTCGAACCAAATTCCCAACCGGGAATTCTGGAAAAATCTGGCAAAGTCTCCTTTGTATCTAGATGGGAGTACCCTACAAAAAGGAGCTAAAGCCACTCGGCACAACCCGCCGCAGAATCGCAGAATCGCGGACTCGCGGGCTGAGAACACTAAGTCTCAACTACCAGTAGCACTACGATGCGTACTGGGAATAAATCGATAGCCGAGAACACTAAGTCCCGGCCTCCAGCAGCGCTACAATGCGTACTGGAAACCAATCGAACCCGAGACCACTAAGTCCCGGCCTCCAGCAGCGCTACAATGCGTACTGGGCGCCAAACCAACGTGCATAATAATAAACTAACCGCCTCGCAGGGCGCACCACAACACATGTCTATAAATCTCTAACCTAAGCACAATCACCGCCACAAGTAAAGTTAGCCAAAGCTGTTACCCGACCGCGAGTCGGATACGGGGCATATGGGGACAATCCGTACAAGTGAGTCGTGCTCGTGTCCTCGGAGGTGTGGATGACCCATCCGAGTCGTCTGATACGTTCTATCCCAGTATCGGACCAAGCTAATCTAGGTTATCATGGCAGTTCTACTACTAGACTACACTACTCATGGTTATACATTTACAAGTACAAATTAATTAAATGCCATAAAATCTAGGAGAGAGGACAAGAGCCGTCGATGAGCAAGGGATACTTGCCTAGAGGGCTCGGCTAGGTAAGCAAGTCTTCGGCAGTCGCGATCCAAGCTAGCACGCCAATCAAGATCCTTAGAACACACAATAAACAATCATTAGAATTAAATAATAAAATAATCACAAGAGATGGCAGAAGGCTATACCGTGTGGGTCCCGCAAGCAGTACAGGGATCTCTTACGGAAACCGAGGCATGTGGACCGACGCGGACACGCAAACCGAGATGTGTACGGATATCGAGACACGCACGAGAATCGAGATAAACAGGAGACAACGTGTACGTAAATCAAGACGTGCACGTAGATCGAGGAAATCTCGAATATCGGGATGGCACACGAATCAACGCGACATGCAAATCGAGGCATGTACGCAAATCGAGACAGAGCGAGATTCAAGAAAGCACGCAAATCAATACGACATACAAGTCGACGTATACACGCAAATCGATGCGGTACAGAGTCTAAGGTGATACACAAACCAAGGCGGCATGTAAATCCGTACGTGCACGTAAACCGAGATGGCACAAGGACCGATGCGGCACGCAAGTTGGAGCGAGCACGCAAACTAAGGCAACACAAGATACAATGTGACACGTAATTCGATACGGTACGCAAATCGGTGCGTGCACGAAAATCGAGATGGGCACAAAGGCTGAGACACATAAACGAGGCAACACGCAAACCAATAGGGCACGGTGCCCGAGGCAGCACGGGGCTCGAGGCATCCCGCTGCCCAAGGCAGCACGTGAATCGAGGGTACACGAAAACCTATAAGGCGCACGCAAACCGAAGCATATGCAGAACGAGGCGCACACGGATCGAGCAGCGCACTGCTCGAGGCAGCACGTGCACCGAGGCACGTGGCCCGAAGAGCACGCCGCCCAAGGCTGGCTCGCTGCTCGAGTAGCACGGGGCCCAAGGGCGTCCCGCCGCTCGAGGCGGTGCTGGCCCGGGCGCGGCAACAACACGGCGGTGGTGCTGGCCACCGGAGAGAAGAGAAAAGGAAGGACGGGGGAGATCGGGGCTCACCGGGGTCGGTCGAGCTCCGACGGAGGGGCAGCAGCAGCAGCGGTGGTGGTGCTGGTGGCGACGGAGGAGGCCGGCCGAGAGGGAGGCGACGACGGCGACGATGATGGTGGCGCTGGTGGCGGCGACGGCGGCCATGGTGAAGGGGGTGGCTGCGATGGCCGAGACGAGGGCGGCCGCGGTGGTGGCGGGCGCCGGGAACAGCGAGAGAGGGAGAGATGGAAGTGGTGGCGGTGGAGACGAGGGCGGCCGCGGTGGCGGTGGTGGCCGGAGCTGGCCGGGAAGGAGAATAACGAGGGAGAGATGGTGGAGCCGGCAGTGGCGGTGGAAGCAGTGGTGGCCGTGGCGGTGGCTGGCCACGGGGGCGACGCCGGCGGAGGAGAGGGGCTCGAGGGAGAGGGGACTGGCCGGAGCTCGGGGAGAGGGGGCTGGCCGGAGCTCTCCAGCAAGAGGAGAGAGAGAGGGAAAGATGAGAGAAAGTGATGGGATGGGGTTTGGTTAGGTTAGGTAAGGGGAGGGGGAGATTATTTAAATAAATAATGATGATGAAAGTAACAATAGTGATAATGGTAACAAGAACAATAATAGAAAAAAATCCTATAATGAAGCTAGCAACGTAAATTTCAATAAACAATACCGACAGTGATAAATACCAAGTTCCAGGCCTCAACAATCCTGACCAAATCAAGATCCAAGAATTAAAATAAAATTTAAATAATACAAAAATTTAAAATCTCCATAAATACCGAATACGGTCGTATACATATTTTGGAAAAATATGGGATATGACATCCTACCCACCTTACAAAAAATTCGTCCTCGAAATTTCGAAATCATGTATATAAGATTTTCAAAACTAGTACATATAGGTACCATGAAAACTCTACCCACCTTACAGAAATCAAGTAATACAATAAGAAACGAACAAAATCTCAATATGAAAACATCAAAGACAACAAGGTCTCGATAAATCAACTCGCAAGGTAAATCGAAAACATCGAAATAACCTCGAAAATCAAAGTCTCGCATACACGAAATAACCCATAAATCAAAACAAGTATAGAATGTCAAAAACAATATCAGAAAATGTAAAATTCCAACTGCATAAAGAAAAATAATAAATCCGCATAAAATCATAAAATACAGGATATCTGTTTCGAACCGATGACCGTAGTTTCCTAATATCCGAAAAATGTGTGTCATGATCATTCCTTGCCACGCCATCCGGAATGGCTGCAAAAGATGCATCAGGGCACTATAATCGAGCGGCTGCAACTTTCGTTACCACGCGTCAAGGTATACTAGGGTCACCCGGTACTCTCGACAAATACCCAAAAACGAATCAAATCCATAACTCACATATCCAAATCACTAAAATCACAAAAATCTCTAACATATAACGAGAGTCCTAGAAAAACAATCAAAATCCAAAATCCAGGTGAATCGTATCACACATCCGAAAATATCTTCAATAATAATCACAAGATAGCTTTTCTAGGAAAATACTCCATATCCGTAGAAAATATTCTAAACCACGGATCCATATCAAAATATAATGTATAGAAAGTATATCTATAAACAAAACAATATCTGAAATAGATAATCATAGTCCGAAATATCCTGAATCGAAGGAGCTGAATTCATACAAGAACATCCACTGGATACTCAACAAATGTTAAAATATCCAATCTCAGAGTCCAGATGGAATCTTCATTCGCAGCAATCCAGCCAACGCTCAAAGAGGGCGATAATGATACTAAGTCAACACAAAGTCAACGCACGAAAGGGATAACAAGAAATCAACCAAGGTGAAACACCGGTAGAGAGTACAGAACCCAAGACATAAAAGTAACCCCATGATGGAGATAAGATGACATCTCATCGGATAAAACGATCGACATGACCAACTATAGGATCACATCTATCAAACAAGGATCAGAGGTAGATAACAACAAATGAGACAGGGCAAAGCAAAATAGGTCCAGGTAGAGATGAGGACAAATTTACAAGTTCAAGGGAGCGAAGGGCAAGTGTAGCAAGTTAGAATCCCAAGGAATAGTGGACTGAGATCAACAATCATGTGATACCCAACAATATCTCAAAACAAGACCTACATGGGCCACCACTAAAACCTTGTCATGCCCCAGTACCGGAATACGGGGACGGACGTAGGCCAGCTACACCGTATAAGGTATAAAGACGTTATACGGCGATCATGGCTGTCAATCTTGTTGGGTATCCTAGCATGCAAGCAGTATAGCCTAAATCCGATCTCATATCACAGGCAATAATCAAAATAACGACAAGAGAGATAATCTATGAAAAAAAATAGGAAATACTCATATGATAATCAGAGAGTCTACAATAAGAAATAATGTAGACAAGAATACCTTCCCACACAGCTCCCTCATGGTCAGGAACTGAAGCACGTCCTCCAAGTCAAGTCTGGAAGATCCACAGGGTCGTCACAGGCAATCTGGGAACAATCCAGGGTTGGTCAGGCCAACCGTAGCAAGTACCAGAAAGGAAGGCTCAAGGACGGGCGAAGAAAACCAGCAGGATATAATATAAAGGAATAGCATCTAAAAACAGTAAATAAGGTAAGGGATACGGTACCAACGCACGATTACAGAATATAAGGCAGCAATCCAACCACTAATACGTAAGTAACCAACAATCATCACAGTCATCCTAATATCCACTAATACTTGCATCGCCAACTGGAACTCGTATCCGTCATCGGAATGGTAACCCATCCCTATATCAAACAAGAACAAGGGAATGAATACCGCCGGGACAGCGTTACGTGCCAGCCAGCTTAGCAAGCAACAAGCCATACAATTTAGGTGAATAAGTGGCCACTCAAAAGTCTACGGCTATCTATGTGGAGGTTGGGTTACCCAACAAATAATATAGGAATCCTCAGATCGTGCCATATCCCGCAAGGACTAGCGAGGCCAAATAACGCATAGTAGGTAGGTATGTACGGTCCCTCGGAAGGCCACCGTGCTAAGCAGGAGTACATATAGTAGTCGGATACTGCCATATCCGTGGCGGCCAATCCCGACGCGCCAGGACGAGCCTGTGGCGGCCGGTAATGCACGATCTCGGGATTCCGTTCCCCCCAATGCTTCTACCATTTTTAGTTGCCTAGATT
Source organism: Iris pallida (assembly GCA_029216955.1). Classification (NCBI taxonomy): domain Eukaryota; kingdom Viridiplantae; phylum Streptophyta; class Magnoliopsida; order Asparagales; family Iridaceae; genus Iris; species Iris pallida. Next base: position 4,543,279 of record JANAVB010038417.1, on the reverse strand, counting down.
AACCCTACATTTATCTGAAATCATGCCGTGGTCACATGCTCATCCTCCTAGATGTCGTACCTCAGTACGAGAACGCTAAGTAAGAATCAGCCTCGGCACCTATAGTCCCAGTTGTGATCCATCCTTAGTGTTATGCAACAAGCAAGCAAGAAATCCTAACCACGCTAAGACTATAGGCCAACTACCAGATACCGTGCAGGTAATCATATAATATAGCCAGAATATCAAGATGGCATCGCAATACCATATAATCATGGAAGTAGCACCTCAAAGTGCCAATAGACAAAGGGCACCGCAGTACAATGTCAGGGCCAGCACCTCACAGGGTAAGCTAGACTTATAGCACGGATACAGGTAGTCAGGTCTAGGACAAGGACAACTCTGTCAGTCACAAGAAGTCATATGCCCACATCGTGGCATGGATATCAGGTCAAGTACAAGACCAGAACCTCTACTATAATAACATCTCAAGCATATATGGGAGCCTACAGCTCCAATCATCAAGTCGGTCTACCCACCGGATCAATCTATCAATAGTCTACCAATCCTCGATGGGATAAATATCATATCAGGAAAATACGATCACTTGGTACTAGGCTAATCACTAAAGACAATGCTAGGCCCTCTAGCTCACAAGAATCCTCCGAGTCAATGATCACAGGCTATCAGCAACTAAGCCTCCCAACTACCGGGATACAGCAAAGGTACCAGGTTTTGGGCGCTTGGGAAGTCGAGTAAAAATTATATATGATATCCTCGATATTCTATTCGTTCCGCGAGACACTCGCACCAATATCAAAATCCAAGAGTCCTCAAGACATATCTGATCAAATTAGAACATCACCAAAGAACTAGTAACACTATCTAAGAATCCACTTAGTCTACCATAACCACTTTCTCAATATCGTATCTCTCATAGTCAATCCTCGAATAAGATCATAATCCCAACACATGGGTCAACACTAATCAACGCCGTCGGAGAATGGCAAGGATTGTGTGAACCACTCTGGATCAGATCCACAACCCTTAAACCAAACAAGGACCAGGGTTGCAGACCTTCACCCGAGTAGAACCGCTCTCCTTACGCAATCCGACGGACAGGACAGACAATGGGATAACAAACTAAACTAGAACACCATCTAAAAGAAGAGTCACGGGTCAAGAGTCCAATGGGTGATACCGTCGAAAAGGCAAGGATTGCGTGAACCACTCTGGATCAGATCTACAACCCTTAAACCAAACAAGGACCAGGGTTGCAGACCTTCACCCGAGTAGAACCGCTCTCCTTACACAATCCGACGGACAAGACAGGTCAAGACGCTAGGCGACTAACTAGTCGGGAGTCTACCTAGCAGGTAATAGGGTCAGGGATGCTATACCAAGAAGAACATGCATGAGTTCAGCCCCGCAAACCAAAGGAATGGTTCTGCCCAATCCTTCGAACCAAATTCCAACCGGGAATTCTGGAAAAATCCGGCAAAGTCTTCTTTGTATCTAGATGGGAGCACCCTACGAATAGGAGCTAAAGCCACTCGGCGCAACCCGTCACAGAATCGCAGAATCGCGGACTCGCGGGCTGAGAACACTAAGTCTCAGCTACCAGTAGCACTACGATGCGTACTGGGAACAAATCGATAGCCGAGAACACTAAGTCCCGGCCTCCAGCAGCGCTACAATGAGTACTGGAAACCAATCGAACCCGAGACCACTAAGTCCCGGCCTCCAGCACGCTACAATGCGTACTGGGTGCCAAACCAACGTGCATAATAATAAACTAACCGCCTCGCAGGGCGCACCACAACACATGTCTAAAATCCCTAACCCAAGCACAATCACCGCCACAAGTAAAGTTAGCCAAAGCCGTTACCCGACCGCGAGTCGGACACGGGGCATATGGGGACAATCCGTACAAGTGAGTCGTGCTCGTGTCCTCGGAGGTGTGGATGACCCATCCGAGTCGTCCGATACGGTCTATCCCAGTATCGGACCAAGCTAATCTAGGTTATCATGGCAGTTCTACTACTAGACTACACTACTCATGGTTATACATTTACAAGTATAAATTAATTAAATGCCATAAAATCTAGGAGAGAGGACAAGAGCCGTCGATGAGCAAGGGATACTTGCCTAGAGGGCTCGGCTAGGTAAGCAAGTCTTCGGCAGTCGCGATCCAAGCTAGCACGCCAATGAGATCCTCAGAACACACAATAAACAATAATTTAATATTATAAAATAATAGAATAATCACAAGAGATGGCAAAAGGCTATACCGTGTGGGTCCCGCAAGCAGTGCAGGGATCTCGCACGGAAACCGAGGCACGGGACCGACGCGGACACGCAAACCGAGACGTTTACGTATATCGAGACGCGTACGAGAATCGAGATGAATAGGAGACAACGTGTACGTAAATCGAGACGTGCACGTAGATCGAGGAAATCTCGAATATCGGGATGGCGTACGAATCAACGCGATACGCAAATTGAGGCATGTACGCAAATCGAGACGGAGCGAGATTCAAGGAAGCACGTAAATCAATGCGACATACAAGTCGACGTATGCACGTAAATCGATGCGGTACAGAGTCCAAGGTGATACACAAACCAAGGCGGCACGTAAATCCATACGTGCACGCAAACCGAGATGGCACAAGGACCGATGCGGCACGCAAGTCAGAGCGAGCACGCAAACCAAGGCAAAAAGATACAATATGACACGCAATTCGATACGGCACAAATCGGTGCGTGCACGAAAATTGAGATGGGAACAAAGGCCGAGACACATAAACGAGGCAACACGTAAACCAATGGGGCACAGTACCGAGGCAGCGCGGGGCTCGAGGCATCCTGCTGCCCAAGGCAGCACGTGAATCGAGGGTGCACGAAAACCTATAAGGCACACGCAAACCGAAGCATACGCAGAACGAGGCACATGCGGATCGAGCAGCGCACTGCTCGAGGCAGCACGTGCACCGAGGCACGTACCGAAGAGCACGCCGCCCAAGGCTGGCTCGCTGCGAGCAGTACGGGGCCCAAGGGAGTCCCGTCGCTCGAGGCGGCGGCGGGCGCGGCAACGACACGACGGTGGTGCTGGCCACCGGGGAGAAGAGGAAAGGAAGGGCGGGGGAGATCGGGGCTCACCGGGGTCGGTCGGGCTCCGACGGAGGGGCAGCAGCAGCAGCAGTGGTGGTGCTGGTGGCGACGGAGGAGGCGGCCGAGAGGGAGGCGACGATGGCGACGATGATGGTGGTGCTGGTGGTGGCGACGGCGGCCATGGTGAAGGGGGTGGCTGCGGTGGCCGAGACGAGGGCGGCCGCGGTGGTGGCGGGCGCCGGGAACAGCGAGAGAGGGAGAGATGGAAGTGGTGGCGGTGGAGACGAGGGGGCCGCGGTGGCGGTGGTGGCCGGGGAAGAGAATAACGAGGAGAGATGGTGGAGTCGGCAGGGCAGTGTGGAGCAGTGGTGGCCGCGCGGTGGCTGGCCACGGGGGCGACGCCGGCGGAGGAGAGGGGCTCGAGGGAGAGGGGGCTTGCCGGAGCTCGGGGAGAGGGGGCTGGTCGGAGCTCTCCAGCAAGAGGAGAGAGAGAGGGAAAGATGAGAGAAAGTGATGGGATGGGGTTAGGTTAGGTTAGGTAAGGGGAGGGGGAGATTATTTAAATAAATAATGATGATGAAGTAACAATAGTGATAATGGTAACAAGAACAATAATAGGAAAAAATCCTATAATGAAGCTAGCAACGTAAATTTCAATAACAATACCGACAGTGATAAATACCAAGTTCCAGGCCTCAACAATCCTGACCAAATCAAGATCCAAGAATTAAAATAAAATTTAAATAATACAAAAATTTAAAATCTCCATAAATACCGAATACGGTCGTATACATTTTGGAAAAATATGGGATATGACATGCTTGTTTTGCACAACCTCAAGTTTCTCAAAGTGAACCTTTGATTTAAAAGAATAATCGTATAGCTTTTGTATCTTTCTGCAAAAATACAATAGTTAGACGAGCATCATACAAATAATTCAATGCAGTTATACAAAAAACATAGTAGACGAGCATCATACAAAATAATCCAATACAGTTATATGAAAAACATATTCTCCAAGATAACATGTTCGTTTCAGGTAAGAAATGAACAAAATGTACTTCAAGTGGAGTTTGTGACAAGTAGATATACAAGCCACAAAAGCAAAGCAGATCGAGCCATCTTATAAGCATCAACCTACTCCTTCCTATTCTTATTTAAAATACTTACAAAGAAAAAACCTACCTACATGACAGATGTCATTTTAAGAGCATCTAAAGAAAATAATAAACATTGAGAGCTCAATGGAAAATATAACATTTTTAAGTAGTAAGAAAACTACAATCATTAATCTAAGAGATGTGATAAAAGCTCCAAAACTTATCAAGAATGATTCAAATTGATCTGGTTATTTTTTTCATAGCATAAAAAAGCAATAAACAACTAGTAAATCATAAAAAGTGAAAAAATAAAAGCTGTTAAGTGGATGCTAATATGAGCCAGCTGGGGGCCAACAAAAGAATATATCAGGCTGTAGCACCACCATATTGGCCTTTAGATGTTATACTTGACTGATATGGCCTATATGTAGCAGCACAAAAGTACTCAACGATACTTCGGCCATAGGTGTCGGATACGCTTTCCAATATATCCTATATTCCAAAATACTGCTTACCATATCCAAGTGCATCAATGGTATAAGTAGAATAACATAGTAATGCTAGTTAGAAAATATACAACATATTATCAATATTTTATTATTTTTAGTAAACAATTTAGCATCCTCTCCTTTGGCCAACCCAAAAGTTATTTTCCGGGGGAGCAAAAATATACTAAATGTTTTTTAGGGAAAAGAAATACACTGACTAAAAATTAAGGGGCATTGTATACCTTCGTCCGGAACCACCCCCAAATCAGTTAATGGTTCGCACTACCTCTGAACAGGCGAAACATGAACCCCAGCTCGACAATCTGCCTCGTGCTCAACATAACGTCTTCAGAACCACACAAGTACAACACAATATAACCACATGATCCAAACTTATATCCCAAAGATCCAAACTTTTATGATGTATTATGATGATATTTACATGTTCTTGGTCCTTAATTCCATTGTATTGAAGCTACAAATCGCTTTACAATGAAATTATCTCATTACTCAGTACAATACTAACTTTTTACCATATACAATATATAAACTACTCATCAAGAAAGTAGGATATGAAACAAGGATAGTTTTCTAATTGGAAGAAGTAAATGTCATTGATTTGAGTATCATAACTTAATTGGA
>JANAVB010038417.1:4413456-4537946 GCA_029216955.1 Iris pallida | reverse complement strand
GCTAGCATCATGTGGAAAGTTCACTTGGTAAGATGTATGCCAATTTGTAGTATTTGACTTTCCATTACTTGTATTGCCTTCTCACTAGGTAAAAGAAAAATGTTTTCATCGAGGAATCAGTCAATGCCCTTAGTAATTCACGATCCGATTTACTTCACTTTGAGATAATGTGAACACGAAGCTACATGATTTGAACGATATTTAGATGAAGATAGGTACATGTTGGCAATGGAAATGCCACATTCACCCACTTTTGCCCCATATATTGAGCTATACAGTCACCAATTTTATTCAGAAAATGACTCCCAATCTTTTAAAGAAAGAGATCATTCAATGCCATGCCATTTGCTTGTCATATAGGAGGACCTCCAAGCTACTGGTTGTCTAAATGCACTCTACATTGATGTCAGCACAGATGACAGGCTGCATAATCCTGGGCCTAGCTATCTCATCTTTACCTAGTAGTAGTAAATCTATGAACACTATAAGACTCAGTATGGTAACATGTCCAACAACAACATTAACAATATTGATATGGTACCCTCTATAATGGATATAACAGTTCATTATTAATTGAACTGTTTCCTGCTTATATCCAAAGGCATTTCCTAATTCAAAGAGCATTGTGACATTGGCGGTTGCAAAAATGAACAAAAGTTTCCTTGTTGGTTATTGTTGTTGGATCTCTTCCATGTATCTTCAGTTGCAAATGGAGAGATCAAAACTTTTGGAGGTTCTACTATCACAAATTTATATATTAGTAAAATTAGGTTGCAAGTGAAGGGATCACTGGCAATTCATTACTAACTGAAAGAAGGAAATTCAAAAACTGTTGTTAGTTATACAGTTACCTTATTATCATGATTTCTTTTATTAGTATGATTTTATCCATTCTTGCTGAGGTTTGATACTATCACTAAGAATCCTTGCAGATAATAAAACTACTAGTATTGGAAGAGCTGATTCAAGTAATATTTTCCATCTCACATCGTTGTTTGTCTCCTTCATATTCCTAAGTTCTATTGGGTTTTAAGATTTCTATGGTGTTTTGTGACAGCAACAACGTCAATGTATGTACTAGTTATTACTTATGTTTGTTAATTTTAGATTTTGATGATTATTGCTTATGTTTATTATTTATGTAAGTGAATGTACTAATTATGTTAATGTGGTCATTTAGATTAGTAAAATGGATTTGAGTCACTCTTCTATTTTGAATTTTTCTATCTAATATGTTTTTCACCTTTCAGGTTTACAGACTCGATGGCCATCCCAACAATGAGAGAGTTTGATCATAAAACATGAATCACTTGTGACAACTAAGACGAAGAGTATAGTAATGGGAAAGCAAGAGAATGGGAAGAAGATCTCATATTATTTTTACAGCTTAGGACATTTTTTAGCATAGTAGTTTAGTAAAATTGTATTAAACATACAATGTTTATGCAAGACATTTTGACTTTATTAGTTTGTAGCTTTACCGTCATCTATTCTGCATGTAATTATGCTATGAATGTTCCTTTACTTTCTTTTTTATTATAATTAGCTTTAATTTTATAAAATCTCAAGCGCATTAAAAATATTTATAATATATTAATTCAAATTATAGGTTTGGAATTTCAAATAATCTGAACGACTATTAGGAACACCTTCCAATTGTTCCAACATTGGAACACATTATATCCGTTCTAGTAAGCGTAAGAATGCAAAAATAATTTAAAATGCTTCAGCAAGCTCGTGAAAATAATCTGAAATGATTTATTAGGAACACTTTATTGGTTTTCCAAAACTGGCACACATACAAAGTGTTCCAATAAGCATCCCTTTTATTAGGAACACTATTTTGGTGTTCCAACAGAGGCACACATATAAAGTGTTCCAATAGACATTCCTTGGATCGAAACGAGTCCAATAAGTCTATAGTTGAGTCTTGTGTGTCATTTAAAAATAAATAGCATATGGGAACTCGATTGAGTGGCACACCATTGGCATGTGTGTATAGGCTCAAAATAGTTCAAAATCATATATTGGGTCGAAAAGTTTGGATCGTGTTTGGGCCTCAAATCAGAATTGAAAAAAATACGTCGAAATTACGACGAAGGGTAAAATGATAATTTTGACCTAAAAGTTGTGCAAGAAAATATAGTGGAAGGAAACATGTTTTAGTGGGACATGATATATCAAAATGAAGGTGGACTCGTCTAGAGCATGAATGGAACTTGTTTCGAGGAATTGGTCAATATTGTGCTTCAAAAATCAAAGCTACGACAAAGTGCCTATATAGCCATAATTAAAAATAAAATATAGTTTAATATATAAAAATCATACAAAATAAATTAAAATTATAGGGATTACAAGAAGCATAAGTCTCGTCATAGTCAATGCCCTCTTCTTGATTATTGCCTTGAGTTACGAGACGTGCTTTGTTACGTGTAACTTGTCCATCATCATTGAATTTATTTCAGAATACCCATTTGATGCCAATTATAGAGTAATCATTTGGTCTAGGAACAAGTTCCTAAACTTGATTTCTCTCAAATTGGTTTAATTCCTCTTGTATTGCAGAAATCCAAAACTCGTCAGAAAATGCTATACAATATTTTTAGGTTCTATTTAGGAAATGAAAGCTACATTTGCAATAATATCTTTATTAGAAGAACGAGTTCTTACTCCTTTTGATACATCACCTATAACCAAGTCTTCTGGATGATTGGCCATAATTCTCATCATCTTTGGCAAACTCTCCAGATAGCTTGTGCCAGTTTGTGTATCTTCAGGTGCTTTGATGGATGTTATTCCGACATCTTCATCGTCACAGTCACTAGGTGTTTGACTGTTAAGCTCATTAAATGTAACACTAATAGATTCCTCAACAGTCATCGAACGCTTATTAAAAAATCAAAAACCTTTACTTTTTACAACGTAACTAAGAAAAATACCTTCATCAGCGTTTGAATCAATGTCACGCCCCAGTCCCAAAATGCATAGGACTAGACACGTGGTAACGGCCAGCTGATACAATATAGAATGGAATACCCAATTTAATAGAACCATCTAGAAAGTACTATGCTGTAATATATGCTAAGTCATACCAGAGTACACTGATATATATGTCATCTAATCTCATCCACATAAAAACCAAGGAAAGGAAAGTAAATACAACTCAAGTATATACAGAATAGAACACAAATGAAATAGAGTCTGGTGGGAACAAACCCACGATACGATGCTGAGAATGCATAATAAATGTCTGGAAAAAAAGATAACTGAATGAGAGAAACTACTAAGTAAAATAGAAACACCACTCCAAGTCAGGCCTACCACGATAAGGGAAACTATGCTAGTAGCACCTCAAGCTCCTCTGCTAGCACAAATCGAATCTCAGGCCCCGATCCATGGACAGTCGGGTAGAGATGCTCGTCAGGATCTGAAAGAAAACTAGGTCCTCAGAGGGACGTAATAAGATACAAAGTACATACCATAATGTAAATATTGAATAAGCATAAAAATAATCTAACCATCTATGCGAATGCACTTTGAAGACGAGCGTCAGAAATATATGACAAGCATATAGGCCCAAATTGGGTAACTACGAAATGTCCAATACAGGGTAACTATGATATGTCCAATACCGGATAATAAGAAATGCCTAATACCGGGCAACTATGAGGCCCATAACCCCCGTAGCAACCTCTGAAACTATGAAAGTCAATTGTCTGTCCTATATGCCTACTAATTGTCTTCCCTCCCCATGAGAATGAACAAGTCGTGTCCACAACTTGGGCATTTCATATCTCAAACTAAGTCACATATAAACTATGCAATATGTCGTCACGCGTGCTACTCGCACCGTTAGCTAATTGGTGCGTAAGCCCGTGCCATAACATAAACTCTCTCTCTCTGTGTGTCGTGAATGATATGTGCCAAGGCCAAGGGAGATATAATGAGAACTAGCCAACTTAAGGATGTATACTAGAAACTAGGTCAAAACAAAAGACCCAACATAGATTCCTTCGTCGACTGCACTCGAGGCATTCTCAGATGCACACATTATACTATATCTGGATTAAAGATACATAATAATAACCATGAAGCTATAAACCGCAAAAACAAGGCAGTGTATACTTGCTTGGAACTATCATGGGTCCTATATATTTAATATAACATTAATAACTATTCTAGAGTTGCTAGGCCTACACAATCTCATTTACGATATACACATAAGTTAGATTATGAAAATAAGGCTTTGCCTCGAACTAGTTTAGAATAGTAAGTAACAATATATACAACTCATCAATTTGCAATAACAACCCTTGTGCTGACATTCCTATAACTTTCTAACCTATTGGTCATCATTCTAACATTCTCTATGAGTTATCTAGAAGCCCAAATAGTTTATGTACTATAACTAAGGTGACATACTTCGTAAGGGTGAAAAGACAAGTTCTAGCACAACCCTACTGGTTGAACCTATGTGTCAATAACACCTATTCTAAGGCATAACATATATGATATAAATATGTTTCCTAGCAAGGATTTGAGTGCTAAGGACATGACAAAAGTTTGGCATGGGTTCAAGAGAAATATAGACATAAAATGATAGGTTAAACATGCAATGGACTAAAAACAAATTTGTGAATTCAAAGTTTTGATACCCTAAAACATGGTTTAAAGCCTAGTAAATTAAAGAAATGTCATGGCAAACTTATATGGCATGGTAGGGGGGTGTTAGGGTCATGATCAAGTAGGTTTGAAGCTAAGGAACTGAAATTTTGAAAATGAAATAATACATGCAACTCAAAACAGAAATTCTGAGTTCAGCAATTAACATGTCAAAAAGTGGCATTTCCTTCAAGAATTACATAAATACGACTAGGTACCAACTTAGGGCATTTAAGGGGGGTAAATATAGGTATTAATTCATGTAGGTTTCATGAGTAAAATAGTAGTTTAACGTGTGGAATTAAGGCACACAAACAGAATACACAATTCTGTATGTTCGATTAAACGAGCATTCGACAAGTTTTAACAGCATTTTCTTTGTTAAACTTAGGATTTCTACCTAGGGTAATGAATCATGAAGTTGTTCCCTAAGTTTTGAGTCACAAAAATGCTAGGGAACAAGGTTACATACTTTTGGAGTCGAATTTCAGCCGAGACACACATTGATCAGCAGTATCGCACTTTGGTTCAACAACCTTCGAGGTTGGAAAATACCACGAACACGCTGATGTGCATACATAAAAATTAGGGGAAGACATATATGAATGATTTTATGAGGGTTTTTTTTGGGGGGGGGGTTTACCTAATGTTTTAGGGTGTACAGAACCCACAAGCTCTTCACAAATCCGACAGCCCCCACTGAAATTTCATACTGTTGGCTGTATAGATGTTTTTGTGGCGAGTAAATAAAGATCAAAATGACTGAAATATGGAGATAACATATGAGGGATGAAGGGGGATAGTAGGGGGTGTCTTACCTTCAATGGTGGGGTAAACTACAACTACAAAGTCAGCAACCAGCCTCGACAGTACCCTCCAAATGTTCGGCCAGAATAGGGATAGCGCGGAGTGAATGGAATAGGGAAGAGAAAGGAACGGAGTTTAAAATTTTGGCTGAGCATTAGTTGGAAAGAAAAGAGGGATATGGCTTGGTCTCCCTAAGGAAAAGGGCAAAGGAGTTAGTGGGATAACTACTCAAGAGTGGGTTAATTCCCCTCCCCCCCAATCCGTGAGCAGCCCCACATGTTGTCCACACATGTTTAAGTGTCTAGTTTGGGTCCAAGTCCATTGGGTTTAGCCCTAGTAGCCTCGATAGGTTAGGGTCAAGTCGGTGAACTATTAGCCTTAGGTTAGAGCTCGAACTATGTAACTGCTGTTTTCAAAAATGGATAATTTTGAACTTTTGTAAAATTAATTATTTAATAATAGGGTTAAATCATGTTATTGATTTATTGGTGATTTTGATTATTTTAATTAATTAAATTAGTGTTTTGTAATTTTGTTCTTTGGCTAGTGTAACCTTAGAGCTCGTTAGCCTAGAGACTAACCATGACCATAAAGACCTAACCCATGTGATTAGATTAGCTAATTACCACTTTTTAGGCTAAGGGTATTTTGGTCATTTTGTGACTTTTGAATTATTTAGGATTTTGATTAATTGGTGAATTTTAGATTATTTTAATAATATTGAATTGATGTATTATTTTGGTCATTTTTCATATTTTAATATTTTGGGAATTTTTATATTTCAATATTGTATTTTCGAGATTTGTTTAGTCGGGTTTAAGTTTCGTTTCGTTCCGACTTGTGTCAGTGACCCGGGTAGTTAGACTCTAGACGGGATCCCAAGATTAGTTAGACATGGTCCACTAAACCATTAATTAATTTAGTATAATTAGACTAATCCCACTTGATTAGAATGGTTAGATTAATGACTTAAACTTGACCTTTTTGACCCGAACCTCTTCCATTTGATTTATTAGCCAAAGGGCATGCAAAAAGGGCAAATAGGACATTTCAAATAGGCTCAACCTATCCAAGACATGGCCGGCCATATGGAGAGGGATTTCCATTCATTTTATTCTCACATAGCCTCTTTTTTCCTTTGGTGTTCTTCCCCAAAACTTGAGAGCAACCCCTTTGGATTTAATCTCCCAAATCCACTCATTTTTCCTCCATTCTTCTCAATCCATCAAGGAGAGGGAGCCTACTAGGAGTGGGAGCAAGGAGAGGAGTCCATTTGCAAGGAGAGTCTGGTCGGATTCGTGTCCCTTGGATTTTTCATTGTGATCCAACTCCCAATAGGTATCTCTCTCTAATCCCTCTCTATTTCATCTTTGCATTACATTTTGATAGTTTTGAACCCATAGGCCACCCCCATGTATGTACCATCCTCAGGTTTGATTTTGAGACACTTTGGAGTTCTCATTTGGAAGTTATGATGGTTTTTGTGGCACCCAAGGAGAAATTCCGAGGGTGGCCCACAAGTGTTTGTAGGAATGCCCCATAGATATTTTTGTCCTCTAAATTCAGATTTAGATTAGTTGGAGGATAGTTTAGACATGTTAGATAGGTTCCCCATGATTTTCATTAGGTTCCCTACAAGGTTGGACATGTGTTTTAGGCTCACATGTCATATTTACATATATCTATGTGTTAAATAGTGTAATTATAGGTAGTGGACAGTTTTGAGCTATATTGTTATATATTTATATGTTTGTGGACGTGTGGTGGTGTTTTGATGTGTGTAGAGAGAGTGGGGGAATCATATCTATCATGTTGGAAGTTGTGGTTGAGTGTTTGGTTGAAAGTGTGAGATATGGTTGTGTTGTGCTTGTGTGAGTGTGTAGCTCCCCTTCCCGAAAATTTTTGAAATATTTTTATATTATTTATTTGATTTAAAATTGTGTTTTTAGAATCTTATAAATAATTATTTAGTTAATTATTATGGTAGATGACTTTAACCATGGTTGAGTTTTGAAGTACAAGACGACCAGGAATCATGGCACGGATGGTGCAGTGACGTGCTTTGACTAATGTTTAGCCATAGTAGGAGAATGTCGAGCCATACGTGTGTTCTAACTAAGAAAACCAGACCAAGTTACGAGTTAACCTCTATAAATAATTAGCTATTTATTAAAATAAATGATTTTAGGAGACCCGGTTGTACCAAGTTGGCCCAGACTATACCCAAACCAAGCACAAACCCATGACATATAGTACGTCCAAAGAGGCCCATGCAGATAATTATGGGGGTGATATAATTAGTGTATTTATTTTACTAGATAAATAAGTAATTTTATATAAATGGGCTTTGTATATGAAATGTGTGTATTGATATTTGGTTTCTGAGTGTATGATGGCATGTCTTAGGAAATGTCTTTTGGGATTGCGAGAATTGCTAGGCTATATGTATACTGGTGATATATAGGTACGTATATTTAGGGTATACAAATACTAGGCATTATGTGTAGATTAATATATCTTATTTATATAAACTTCATAAATATTTCTTATATTTAATTAAAGTATATATATTGGTAGCTTATTTGATAGACTCGTTTTATATAAATATAATATATGCATATTATGGTATATAGGTATTTATCATATTGTATAAATATACATGTAAATAAATATAAATAGTTATATATATAATATTTTATAAAACAAAAGAAATAAATTATAAATACTTTTATTGTAAATATGCAAATAATGTATATGTATATCTATACTTGTATGCATACATAAATGTATATATATACATATGTGCAAGCATTAAAACAAAAGAAAAAAAAGGAGGAGAATTCCCAGCCCAAGCCGCACAGGCCTGAGCTCAACCCAAGAAGCAAACGACCCCAACCCAGCCCAGAAACCCAAAGCCCAAACATTGGAATTCCCCGCACTGTAGCACAGTGCCCACACCCGACCTCCCAAATTGAACACGTAGTTATATACATACGTATATATAGATCGAGATAGGAGGAGAGGGAAGTTGTCCAAAACCCTAGCTAAAATGCCGCCACCCCGGTTCGCCGTTTCACGAACCAGTTGCTCCGGTATGTCGATAACCTATACGGCTATAATTGCCTTCAATTATGTTGTATCTAGATGCCCTAGGTTGTCGGCAAAACGACGCTAAACTCGACCAAAAATATGTTCAAAATAGGGAACCGAACCAGTCCATGAACCCACATTGGAAGATCGATTCTGATCGATCCAGCACCAGTTTAGAAATTCCACCTGAACAAAGTTTTAGAACACATATAGGACTTCGCAGCCTAGTTTGTATTTTCGAATTTCATTAATTATATACAGAGAAAACAGTTTTCAAAGCGAGAATTTATCTATGTAAAAACAGTTTAGAAATTTTGAAAACTTCCGATACCACGTGCGTCCCGCCAATCCGGCGACGTGGTCGCGAACCGAAAGTATCGAAGGTGCGTAATGGCTTCGCGCATGGTCGTAGAAGGTAGAACGGCCAATAGAGGGCGCATGGCTGCCACTTAGGACAGTAGGCGCATAACGAACTCCACCCACAGTAGCCACGGAGGGAAATTCGAAATTCGAATTCAAAATCGAAGGGTGGCATTTGCACGAGACGATCAGGGAAGGGAGGTAGCTAGGGGTCTCTGTCGCTCGAGGCCACCGGAGAGGTGGCGCGATGCCGGGGAGTAGTGGAAGCCAGACGGGGTCGAGCGGCAACGCAATTCGGCGGCTGGTCTCGTACGGAGGAGCCGCACAGGGAGACGTAGCGAGGGGTGGCCACCGGAGGCGGGGAGCGGCCGGGGGGGCTGAGCCGGGGGAGGATGTCTGGGGTGGCCACCGGAGTTTGGGGCCACCGCGACGATGGGGGTGGCGACCATAGAGAGCTGCTCGGGCGTCCAAGCAATGGAGGGACGCGAGGCGCATGGTCGCCTCAGGCATGACTCCACCAGAAGGGCGCCGAAGACGAGGGGGCGGTTGACCGGGGCCGGAGGGCGAGGGGGTGAGGCTGACGGCGGGCGGCCGCGGCCGCGCGGCCCATACGCCGAGGACGGGGGGAAGGGGAATCATGCGGCCATAACAGGAAAAGGAGAGGGGATTTATATATATATATATATATATATATATATATATATATTTATATATATGTATATATAGTCGGCTAGAAGAGGGCTAGCCGCAAGAGCTATGGCTATGCCACGTGGCGGCTATCCAACGGCTTCGCCCAAACAGCCAACGACTGGATGGTGGGCCGGGTTCGTAGAGTCGGCTAAGAGCTGCTCCATATATGGAAAGATGCACTGTCATCAGCCTATGCCACTAACAGCTGGGCCCGTCCCGCTTGACCTGAGCGGCTGACAGGTGGTCTCGGCTCGCTGATGCGGGAGTTGACTGGGTAATTCATTTTAGTAAAATAATTTAAAATTTTAATGCCAAATAAATCAACATAAATTCCTTAAAATACCTAAAAAAATCCTAAAAAATTACAAAAAATTTCCTAACCTTCTAGAGCCTAAAAAAATACCTTGTCCCAATATAGTCCCAAAGGGCCTCATATTAAATCATGAAAGTCTTTAAAATATATAAAAATTTGTAAAATAATTATCTAAAAATATCTAAAAAATTATATTAAAATATGAAGTAGCTAACAAATACCCTTATAAACTATTAGGGTCAATATGACCATAGTATGGTCATAGGTCACCTATGAGATTAGGCATGAACCCTAGGATCATAGAAGTTAATCGTAATCAAATAAAATTAAAAAATCAAAATAAATTCGAGAAGTAGGCTTGCACTAATCAATGCATATAATAGATATTCAATTATCAAAGTAATATTAGAAAGTACCTTAAACTATTTATTTGAAAATACTTGGTAGCTAAGATATTTTCAAATTATATTAGCAAGAGCAAATATATATACGTTCTGGAAAAAAAGGAAAAAAGAGCCTTTATGAATATATATACTTTCAAATTATATATACTTTTAAATTATATTAAAGAGCCTTTATGAATATACTGGGGGTGTTCTGGAAAAAAAAGGAAAAAATAAATTTATAAAAGATGACTTATATACGTCTCGTTAATTACAAACATGATATACAAGCGTCATCTGTATTTACACGTCATTGTTAAATCACACGTTGACTTACCTATGTCATTGTTATTTATAAAAGATGACTTTTATCGTGGAAAAACAATAACAACTCAACACTCAACACACATCATTATTCTTTATAAACGATGACTTATATACGTCATAGTTATTTATAAAAGATGACTTATTTGTGTCATCTATATTTACAAAAGATGACTTTTATCGAGGGTACAACAATAAACGTCATCTTTATTTACATATGATGACTTCTATGTGTCATCTTTATTTATAAAGGAAGAGTTTTATGCGTCACTAAATATTCATTATTATTTACAGTACCCATTTTTGTAACTGGTACAATTTATTATTAAAACAATATCCATAGAAGAAAAACAAAGAATAAGAAAATTGCTATGTAACATCAACCAAAACATTTCACTTCATAATTTTTCAAAGTGAACATTGGACTAAAATAATTACTTCATTCTCACATACTTCAAAACATAAAATACAAATACTACTAAAATTTTCTTAATGCCATTATTGTTTTACATATGGTCTTCATTAACAACATCCATGATAACTTTGGCTAGCTCTCCTCTCATTTGATCAATTTTTTTTTATAGAGTAATCCTTTCTCCCAGCAAACTACAAAAACAAACACAAAATTGACTATTATGTTAATGACATCATGTTATACAAACAACCAATATTACATTAATAGAATCATCTTAAAATGTAACTTACCAATTTTTCTAATTTGGAAGTAGGAAGTTCGAATATGTCCTTCATATATTTTGTCATAGTAATCACTTTCAGCATTGTTTGGTTGTTTAGGACACTACATTAGAAAATAAAAAATTAAAGGAGTTAGCACGCGTAATCAAGATAAAAATAAAACCTAAATTAAAAATTACATTCACACACTTCCTTTTCACTTTGTTAAAAGTGAATCATAGATCAATTTTAATACAGTAGGGTTTACTCCAGTAACCATGTAAAGCTAATGAGAGTGAATAAAATATTGCCATATCTATATACAACTGCAATATTGTATGACACTTCCCAACATTTGAAATTTTTGTTATGGCAGAACCTAGAGAGAGTTCAAACATATAGTTTAGCTAGTTATGGATAGGCAAGAAACATGTGTGACTTCAAAAAGAATAAGACATAAGCCATACCCCTAACATACATAAGATCTCGACGTTAAAAGATAGGGAGCTCAAGTACACACAGAACAAGTTCATAAAGGAGCTAAAGAAGCAAACAATTGCAAAAAAAAAACTTGCTTTCAAAATTTAAAAACAGTTAAGGCAATATTGAAACCAACAAAATACGTCATTCACATGTGTTGGGTCCAACATTATGACATCCTGAAATTTATTTTCAACTGTGCAGCAACTTGCTTAGTTATAAAAATATCTAATGTTGCCTATGCATTTCTAATTTGAAAATAGAGGAAAAACCTGCTGCATGTAAACACCATTTTGCTGCTAAGCGAACTGAGGAATTTTTTCAGAAGCACCTGCCCAAAGGAGTTATAGTGGAATTACTCAAGTCAGTGTAAACTTCAGTATAACAAGAAGTTGACCAAAAAACCTATTTAGTATGCTAAAGTTAATGAACTTCTCAAGCGAAATGTCTAACTTTGAGCGATTCACATAATGCTCTATTTTTATTAATGTTTACTGCAGATGCAATCATCATTCTAGCATAAGATTGTCAACAGATGATAAGAATAATCAGTGCTTCTTTACATCTTAGACTGTAACAGAATGCAATAAAAAAACCATCCTTTCAAACTCTAAGCACAATTCTATACGTGAGAAGTTAGGTATTACTATAATCCTTGCAATTAACCAAACTAATTTGAATTATTCTATGATATGCATTGGATTATACTTATTACTAATCTTCTCTATAATCATGATTGAATTAGAACTCTCACATAATTTGAGTAGTTGAATTATACCATAATCTGCACATAGGTGCAATTCATAAAACTAATCATCCAAAAGAAGATACAAGTCCAAATTTCCATTAATGATAAAAACCTCTATGATTATTCCTGCACTGATCGTGGATGCTGAAGTTACTAATCGATGTGAGCAATTAAACACAATATAGAACATTAAATCAACTAAATTTTTTTTAGATAAATCAACAAAATTAGATTAACAAGTGTAGATATCTAATCTACACACCTAAAACTGAGAATCTTCTTGTTGACAATGGACTTTTGGAGTTGAGTAGCTGAAACCATCCAGATGGCGACTCAATACAATAATTTTAGGTGATTGCAAAACAAGCGTAATCATAAAAATGGATCCAGACCTAACACAAGGGATGCATGAGACTTCATATGGAGTCCATAAACACTTATCAGAGACTCAAAAATAGTAGAATATATTTTATTAAGTTGGTTGATATATGCATATATCATGAGTATCTTCAAAGAGAGTTAGATGAAACAAAATTATTCGATAATATTGAAGAATCATGCATAGTAAGTTATATAGTGTGGTTGAAGTTTCTGAAAAATTTAAGAGGGAGCGATTCATTATAAAAATAAATCAGTCAAGAGACAAGACAAACAAGTGAGAAGGAAGCCACAGAAATCAATTACAATCTTACATATGTAAGAAGCAATAGATGATAAGATTTCTTAAGACTACACATACCTAGTCCCAGATGGTGCTAACATAATAACCGATTAAGTGACATTATTGATATTGAACATGAACAAAAGAAAAGTACACAGTGCCAAAACTTACCTTCTGTACTTTCCTTTTATTGTTTGGAACTGTTGCCAAGCATTTTGATGCTTTGTCACGCCCCAGTACCGGAATACGGACGGACGTAGGCCAGCTACACCGTATAAGGTATAAAGACGTTATACGGCGATCGTGCTGTCAATCTTGTTGGGTATCCTAGCATGCAAGCAGTCTATGGCCTAAATCCGATCTCATATCCACAGGCAATAATCAATGAAATAACGACAAGAGAGATAATCATATGAAAAAAACAGGAAATACTCATATGATAATCAGAGAGTCTACAATAAGAAATAATGTAGACAAGAATACCTTCCCACACAGTTCCCTCATGGTCAGGAACTGAAGCACGTCCTCCAAGTCAAGTCTGGAAGATCCACAGGTCGGTCACAGGCAATCTGGGAACAATCCAGGGTTGGTCAGGCCAACCGTAGCAAGTACCAGAAAGGAAGGCTCAAGGACGGGCGAAGAAAACCAGCAGGATATAATATAACAGGAATAGCATCTAAAAACAGTAAATAAGGTAAGGGATCGTACGGTACCAACGCACGATTACAGAATATAAGGCAGTAATCCAACCACTAATACGTAAGTAACCAACAATCATCACAGTCATCCTAACATCCACTAATACTTGCATCGCCAACTGGAACTCGTAGTCCGTCATCGGAACGGTAACCCATCCCTACATCAAAAGAAAAGGGAATGAATCACCGCGCCGGGACAGCGTTACGTGCCAGCCAGCTTGGCAAGCAACAAGCCATACAATTTAGGTGAATAAGCGGCCACTCAAAAGTCTACGCTATCTATGTGGAGGTTGGGTTACCCCAACAATGCAATATAGGAATCCTCAGATCGTGCCATATCCTGCAAGGGCTAGCGAGGCCAAATAACGCATAGTAGGTAGGTATGCACGGTCCCTCGGAAGGCCACCGTGCTAAGCAGGAGTACATATAGTAGTCGGATACTACCATATCCGTGGCGGCCAACCCCGACGCGCCAGGACGAGCCTGTGGCGGCGGTAATGCACGATCTCGGGATTCCGTTCCCCCCCAATGCTTCTACCATTTTTAGTTGCCTAGATTAACCCTACATTTATCGGAAATCACATGCCGTGGTCACATGCTCATCCTCCTAGATGTCGTACCTCAGTACGAGAACGCTAAGTAAGAATCAGCCTCGGCACCTATAGTCCCAGTTGTGATCCATCCTTAGTGTTATGCAACAAGCAAGCAAGCAATCCTAACCACGCTAAGACTATAGGCCAACTACCAGATACCCGTGCAGGTAATCATATAATATAGCCAGAATATCAAGATGGCATCGCAATGCCATATAATCATGGAAGTAGTACCTCAAAGTGCCAATAGACAAAGGGCACCGCATGTAGTCAGGGCCAGCACCTCACAGGGTAAGCTGGACTTATAGCACGGATACAGGTAGTCAGGTCTGGGACAAGGACAACTCTGTCAGTCACAAGAAGTCATATACCCACGTGGCATGGATATCAGGTCAAGTACAAGACCAGAACCTCTACTATAATAACATCTCAAGCATATATGGGAGCCTACAGCTCCAATCATCAAGTCGATCTACCCACCGGATCAATCTATCAATAGTCTACCAATCCTCGATGGAATAAATATCATATCAGAAAATACGATCACTTGGTACTAGGCTAATCACTAAAGACAATGCTAGGCCCTCTAGCTCACAAGAATCCTCCGAGCAATGATCACAGGCTATCAGCAACTAAGTCTCCCAACTACCGGGATACAGCAAAGGTACCAGGTTTTGGGCGCTTGGGAAGTCGAGTAAAAATCATATATTGATATCCTCGATATTCTATTCGTTCCGCGAGACGCTCGCACCAATATCAAAATCCAAGAGTCCTCAAGACATATCTGATCAAATTAGAACATTACCAAAGAACTAGTAACACTATCTAATCCACTTAGTCTACCATAACCACTTTCTCAATATCATATCTCCTCATAGTCAATCCTCGAATAAGATCATAATCCCACATGGGTCAACACTAATCAACGCGTCGGAGAATGGCAAGGATTGTGTGAACCACTCTGGATCAGATCCACAACCCTTAAACCAAACAAGGACCAGGGTTGCAGACCTTCACCCGAGTAGAACCGCTCTCCTTACGCAATCTGACGGACAGGACAGACAATGGGATAACAAACTAAACTAGAACCATCTAAAAGAAGAGTCACGGGTCAAGAGTCCAATGGATGATACCGTCGAAAAGGCAAGGATTGCGTGAACCACTCTGGATCAGATCCACAACCCTTAAACCAAACAAGGACCAGGGTTGCAGACCTTCACCCGAGTAGAACCGCTCTCCTTACACAATCCGCGACAAGACAGGTCAAGACGCTAGGCGACTAATCTAGTCGGAGTCTACCTAGCAGGCAATAGGGTCAGGGATGCCATACCAAGAAGAACATGCATGAGTTCAGTCCCGCAAACCAAAGAATGGTTCTGCCCAATCTTCGAACCAAATTCCCAACCGGGAATTCTGGAAAAATCTGGCAAAGTCTCCTTTGTATCTAGATGGGAGTACCCTACAAAAGGAGCTAAAGCCACTCGGCACAACCCGCCGCAGAATCGCAGAATCGCGGACTCGCGGGCTGAGAACACTAAGTCTCACTACCAGTAGCACTACGATGCGTACTGGGAATAAATCGATAGCCGAGAACACTAAGTCCCCCCTCCAGCAGCGCTACAATGCGTACTGGAAACCAATCGAACCCGAGACCACTAAGTCCCGGCCTCCAGCGCGCTACAATGCGTACTGGGCGCCAAACCAACGTGCATAATAATAAACTAACCGCCTCGCAGGGCGCACCACAACACATGTCTATAAATCTCTAACCTAAGCACAATCACCGCCACAAGTAAAGTTAGCCAAAGCTGTTACCCGACCGCGAGTCGGATACGGGGCATATGGGGACAATCCGTACAAGTGAGTCGTGCTCGTGTCCTCGGAGGTGTGGATGACCCATCCGAGTCGTCTGATACGTTCTATCCCAGTATCGGACCAAGCTAATCTAGGTTATCATGGCAGTTCTACTACTAGACTACACTACTCATGGTTATACATTTACAAGTACAAATTAATTAAATGCCATAAAATCTAGGAGAAGGACAAGAGCCGTCGATGAGCAAGGGATACTTGCCTAGAGGGCTCGGCTAGGTAAGCAAGTCTTCGGCAGTCGCGATCCAAGCTAGCACGCCAATCAAGATCCTTAGAACACACAATAAACATCATTAGAATTAAATAATAAATAATCACAAGAGATGGCAGAAGGCTATACCGTGTGGGTCCCGCAAGCAGTACAGGGATCTCTTACGGAAACCGAGGCATGTGGACCGACGCGGACACGCAAACCGAGATGTGTACGGATATCGAGACACGCACGAGAATCGAGATAAACAGGAGACAACGTGTACGTAAATCAAGACGTGCACGTAGATCGAGGAAATCTCGAATATCGGGATGGCACACGAATCAACGCGACATGCAAATCGAGGCATGTACGCAAATCGAGACAGAGCGAGATTCAAGAAGCACGCAAATCAATACGACATACAAGTCGACGTATACACGCAAATCGATGCGGTACAGAGTCTAAGGTGATACACAAACCAAGGCGGCATGTAAATCCGTACGTGCACGTAAACCGAGATGGCACAAGGACCGATGCGGCACGCAAGTTGGAGCGAGCACGCAAACTAAGGCAACACAAGATACAATGTGACACGTAATTCGATACGGTACGCAAATCGGTGCGTGCACGAAAATCGAGATGGGCACAAAGGCTGAGACACATAAACGAGGCAACACGCAAACCAATAGGGCACGGTGCCCGAGGCAGCACGGGGCTCGAGGCATCCCGCTGCCCAAGGCAGCACGTGAATCGAGGGTACACGAAAACCTATAAGGCGCACGCAAACCGAAGCATATGCAGAACGAGGCGCACACGGATCGAGCAGCGCACTGCTCGAGGCAGCACGTGCACCGAGGCACGTGGCCGAAGAGCACGCCGCCCAAGGCTGGCTCGCTGCTCGAGTAGCACGGGGCCCAAGGGCGTCCCGCCGCTCGAGGCGGTGCTGGCCCGGGCGCGGCAACAACACGGCGGTGGTGCTGGCCACCGGAGAGAAAGAAAAGGAAGGACGGGGGAGATCGGGGCTCACCGGGGTCGGTCGAGCTCCGACGGAGGGGCAGCAGCAGCAGCGGTGGTGGTGCTGGTGGCGACGGAGGAGGCCGGCCGAGAGGGAGGCGACGACGGCGACGATGATGGTGGCGCTGGTGGCGGCGACGGCGGCCATGGTGAAGGGGGTGGCTGCGATGGCCGAGACGAGGGCGGCCGCGGTGGTGGCGGGCGCCGGGAACAGCGAGAGAGGGAGAGATGGAAGTGGTGGCGGTGGAGACGAGGGCGGCCGCGGTGGCGGTGGTGGCCGGAGCTGGCCGGGAAGGAGAATAACGAGGGAGAGATGGTGGAGCCGGCAGTGGCGGTGGAAGCAGTGGTGGCCGTGGCGGTGGCTGGCCACGGGGGCGACGCCGGCGGAGGAGAGGGGCTCGAGGGAGAGGGGACTGGCCGGAGCTCGGGGAGAGGGGGCTGGCCGGAGCTCTCCAGCAAGAGGAGAGAGAGAGGGAAAGATGAGAGAAAGTGATGGATGGGGTTTGGTTAGGTTAGGTAAGGGGAGGGGAGATTATTTAAATAAATAATGATGATGAAAGTAACAATAGTGATAATGGTAACAAGAACAATAATAGAAAAAAATCCTATAATGAAGCTAGCAACGTAAATTTCAATAAACATACCGACAGTGATAAATACCAAGTTCCAGGCCTCAACAATCCTGACCAAATCAAGATCCAAGAATTAAAAAAAATTTAAATAATACAAAAATTTAAAATCTCCATAAATACCGAATACGTCGTATACATATTTTGGAAAAATAGGGATATGACATCCTACCCACCTTACAAAAAATTCGTCCTCGAAATTTCGAAATCATGTATATAAGATTTTCAAAACTAGTACATATAGGTACCATGAAAACTCTACCCACCTTACAGAAATCAAGTAATACAATAAGAAACGAACAAAATCTCAATATGAAAACATCAAAGACAACAAGGTCTCGATAAATCAACTCGCAAGGTAAATCGAAAACATCGAAATAACCTCGAAAATCAAAGTCTCGCATACACGAAATAACCCCATAAATCAAAACAAGTATAGAATGTCAAAAACAATATCAGAAAATGTAAAATTCCAACTGCATAAAGAAAAATAATAAATCCGCATAAAATCATAAAATACAGGATATCTGTTTCGAACCGATGACCGTAGTTTCCTAATATCCGAAAAATGTGTGTCATGATCATTCCTTGCCACGCCATCCGGAATGGCTGCAAAAGATGCATCAGGGCACTATAATCGAGCGGCTGCAACTTTCGTTACCACGCCGTCAAGGTATACTAGGGTCACCCGGTACTCTCGACAAATACCCAAAAACGAATCAAATCCATAACTCACATATCCAAATCACTAAAATCACAAAAATCTCTAACAATATAACGAGAGTCCTAGAAAAACAATCAAAATCCAAAATCCAGGTGAATCGTATCACACATCCGAAAATATCTTCAATAATAATCACAAGATAGCTTTTCTAGGAAAATACTCCATATCCGTAGAAAAATATTCTAAACCACGGATCCATATCAAAATATAATGTATAGAAAGTATATCTATAAACAAAACAATATCTGAAATAGATAATCATTAGTCCGAAAATATCCTGAATCGAAGGAGCTGAATTCATACAAGAACATCCACTGGATACTCAACAAATGTTAAAATATCCAATCTCAGAGTCCAGATGGAATCTTCATTCTGCAGCAATCCAGCCAACGCTCAAAGAGGGCGATAATAATACTAAGTCAACACAAAGTCAACGCACGAAAGGGATAACAAGAAATCAACCAAGGTGAAACACCGGTAGAGAGTACAGAACCCAAGACAAATAATCAAGTAACCCCATGATGGAGATAAGATGACATCTCATCGGATAAAACGATCGACATGACCAACTATAGGATCACATCTATCAAACAAGGATCAGAGGTAGATAACAACAAATGAGACAGGGCAAAGCAAAATAGGTCCAGGTAGAGATGAGGACAAATTTACAAGTTCAAGGGAGCGAAGGGCAAGTGTAGCAAGTTAGAATCCCAAGGAATAGTGGACTGAGATCAACAATCATGTGATACCCAACAATATCTCAAAACAAGACCTACATGGGCCACCACTAAAACCTTGTCATGCCCCAGTACCGGAATACGGGGACGGACGTAGGCCAGCTACACCGTATAAGGTATAAAGACGTTATACGGCGATCATGGCTGTCAATCTTGTTGGGTATCCTAGCATGCAAGCAGTCAATAGCCTAAATCCGATCTCATATCTACAGGCAATAATCAATGAAATAACGACAAGAGAGATAATCCTATGAAAAAAAATAGGAAATACTCATATGATAATCAGAGAGTCTACAATAAGAAATAATGTAGACAAGAATACCTTCCCACACAGCTCCCTCATGGTCAGGAACTGAAGCACGTCCTCCAAGTCAAGTCTGGAAGATCCACAGGGTCGATCACAGGCAATCTGGGAACAATCCAGGGTTGGTCAGGCCAACCGTAGCAAGTACCAGAAAGGAAGGCTCAAGGACGGGCGAAGAAAACCAGCAGGATATAATATAAAAGGAATAGCATCTAAAAACAGTAAATAAGGTAAGGGATCATACGGTACCAACGCACGATTACAGAATATAAGGCAGCAATCCAACCACTAATACGTAAGTAACCAACAATCATCACAGTCATCCTAATATCCACTAATACTTGCATCGCCAACTGGAACTCGTAATCCGTCATCGGAATGGTAACCCATCCCTATATCAAACAAGAACAAGGGAATGAATTACCGCGCCGGGACAGCGTTACGTGCCAGCCAGCTTAGCAAGCAACAAGCCATACAATTTAGGTGAATAAGTGGCCACTCAAAAGTCTACGGCTATCTATGTGGAGGTTGGGTTACCCCAACAATATAATATAGGAATCCTCAGATCGTGCCATATCCCGCAAGGACTAGCGAGGCCAAATAACGCATAGTAGGTAGGTATGTACGGTCCCTCGGAAGGCCACCGTGCTAAGCAGGAGTACATATAGTAGTCGGATACTGCCATATCCGTGGCGGCCAATCCCGACGCGCCAGGACGAGCCTGTGGCGGCCGGTAATGCACGATCTCGGGATTCCGTTCCCCCCCAATGCTTCTACCATTTTTAGTTGCCTAGATTAACCCTACATTTATCTGAAATCACATGCCGTGGTCACATGCTCATCCTCCTAGATGTCGTACCTCAGTACGAGAACGCTAAGTAAGAATCAGCCTCGGCACCTATAGTCCCAGTTGTGATCCATCCTTAGTGTTATGCAACAAGCAAGCAAGAAATCCTAACCACGCTAAGACTATAGGCCAACTACCAGATACCCGTGCAGGTAATCATATAATATAGCCAGAATATCAAGATGGCATCGCAATACCATATAATCATGGAAGTAGCACCTCAAAGTGCCAATAGACAAAGGGCACCGCAGTACAATGTCAGGGCCAGCACCTCACAGGGTAAGCTAGACTTATAGCACGGATACAGGTAGTCAGGTCTAGGACAAGGACAACTCTGTCAGTCACAAGAAGTCATATGCCCACATCGTGGCATGGATATCAGGTCAAGTACAAGACCAGAACCTCTACTATAATAACATCTCAAGCATATATGGGAGCCTACAGCTCCAATCATCAAGTCGGTCTACCCACCGGATCAATCTATCAATAGTCTACCAATCCTCGATGGGATAAATATCATATCAGGAAAATACGATCACTTGGTACTAGGCTAATCACTAAAGACAATGCTAGGCCCTCTAGCTCACAAGAATCCTCCGAGTCAATGATCACAGGCTATCAGCAACTAAGCCTCCCAACTACCGGGATACAGCAAAGGTACCAGGTTTTGGGCGCTTGGGAAGTCGAGTAAAAATTATATATTGATATCCTCGATATTCTATTCGTTCCGCGAGACACTCGCACCAATATCAAAATCCAAGAGTCCTCAAGACATATCTGATCAAATTAGAACATCACCAAAGAACTAGTAACACTATCTAAGAATCCACTTAGTCTACCATAACCACTTTCTCAATATCGTATCTCTTCATAGTCAATCCTCGAATAAGATCATAATCCCAACACATGGGTCAACACTAATCAACGCCGTCGGAGAATGGCAAGGATTGTGTGAACCACTCTGGATCAGATCCACAACCCTTAAACCAAACAAGGACCAGGGTTGCAGACCTTCACCCGAGTAGAACCGCTCTCCTTACGCAATCCGACGGACAGGACAGACAATGGGATAACAAACTAAACTAGAACACCATCTAAAAGAAGAGTCACGGGTCAAGAGTCCAATGGGTGATACCGTCGAAAAGGCAAGGATTGCGTGAACCACTCTGGATCAGATCTACAACCCTTAAACCAAACAAGGACCAGGGTTGCAGACCTTCACCCGAGTAGAACCGCTCTCCTTACACAATCCGACGGACAAGACAGGTCAAGACGCTAGGCGACTAACGTAGTCGGGAGTCTACCTAGCAGGTAATAGGGTCAGGGATGCTATACCAAGAAGAACATGCATGAGTTCAGCCCCGCAAACCAAAGGAATGGTTCTGCCCAATCCTTCGAACCAAATTCCCAACCGGGAATTCTGGAAAAATCCGGCAAAGTCTTCTTTGTATCTAGATGGGAGCACCCTACGAATAGGAGCTAAAGCCACTCGGCGCAACCCGTCACAGAATCGCAGAATCGCGGACTCGCGGGCTGAGAACACTAAGTCTCAGCTACCAGTAGCACTACGATGCGTACTGGGAACAAATCGATAGCCGAGAACACTAAGTCCCGGCCTCCAGCAGCGCTACAATGAGTACTGGAAACCAATCGAACCCGAGACCACTAAGTCCCGGCCTCCAGCAACGCTACAATGCGTACTGGGTGCCAAACCAACGTGCATAATAATAAACTAACCGCCTCGCAGGGCGCACCACAACACATGTCTAAAAATCCCTAACCCAAGCACAATCACCGCCACAAGTAAAGTTAGCCAAAGCCGTTACCCGACCGCGAGTCGGACACGGGGCATATGGGGACAATCCGTACAAGTGAGTCGTGCTCGTGTCCTCGGAGGTGTGGATGACCCATCCGAGTCGTCCGATACGGTCTATCCCAGTATCGGACCAAGCTAATCTAGGTTATCATGGCAGTTCTACTACTAGACTACACTACTCATGGTTATACATTTACAAGTATAAATTAATTAAATGCCATAAAATCTAGGAGAGAGGACAAGAGCCGTCGATGAGCAAGGGATACTTGCCTAGAGGGCTCGGCTAGGTAAGCAAGTCTTCGGCAGTCGCGATCCAAGCTAGCACGCCAATGAGATCCTCAGAACACACAATAAACAATCATTATAATTAAATTATAAAATAATAGAATAATCACAAGAGATGGCAAAAGGCTATACCGTGTGGGTCCCGCAAGCAGTGCAGGGATCTCGCACGGAAACCGAGGCACGCGGACCGACGCGGACACGCAAACCGAGACGTTTACGTATATCGAGACGCGTACGAGAATCGAGATGAATAGGAGACAACGTGTACGTAAATCGAGACGTGCACGTAGATCGAGGAAATCTCGAATATCGGGATGGCGTACGAATCAACGCGATACGCAAATTGAGGCATGTACGCAAATCGAGACGGAGCGAGATTCAAGGAAGCACGTAAATCAATGCGACATACAAGTCGACGTATGCACGTAAATCGATGCGGTACAGAGTCCAAGGTGATACACAAACCAAGGCGGCACGTAAATCCATACGTGCACGCAAACCGAGATGGCACAAGGACCGATGCGGCACGCAAGTCAGAGCGAGCACGCAAACCAAGGCAAAAAGATACAATATGACACGCAATTCGATACGGCACACAAATCGGTGCGTGCACGAAAATTGAGATGGGAACAAAGGCCGAGACACATAAACGAGGCAACACGTAAACCAATGGGGCACAGTACCCGAGGCAGCGCGGGGCTCGAGGCATCCTGCTGCCCAAGGCAGCACGTGAATCGAGGGTGCACGAAAACCTATAAGGCACACGCAAACCGAAGCATACGCAGAACGAGGCACATGCGGATCGAGCAGCGCACTGCTCGAGGCAGCACGTGCACCGAGGCACGTACCCGAAGAGCACGCCGCCCAAGGCTGGCTCGCTGCTCGAGCAGTACGGGGCCCAAGGGAGTCCCGTCGCTCGAGGCGGTGCTGGCCCGGGCGCGGCAACGACACGACGGTGGTGCTGGCCACCGGGGAGAAGAGGAAAGGAAGGGCGGGGGAGATCGGGGCTCACCGGGGTCGGTCGGGCTCCGACGGAGGGGCAGCAGCAGCAGCAGTGGTGGTGCTGGTGGCGACGGAGGAGGCCGGCCGAGAGGGAGGCGACGATGGCGACGATGATGGTGGTGCTGGTGGTGGCGACGGCGGCCATGGTGAAGGGGGTGGCTGCGGTGGCCGAGACGAGGGCGGCCGCGGTGGTGGCGGGCGCCGGGAACAGCGAGAGAGGGAGAGATGGAAGTGGTGGCGGTGGAGACGAGGGCGGCCGCGGTGGCGGTGGTGGCCGGGGAAGAGAATAACGAGGGAGAGATGGTGGAGTCGGCAGTGGCAGTGGGAGCAGTGGTGGCCGCGGCGGTGGCTGGCCACGGGGGCGACGCCGGCGGAGGAGAGGGGCTCGAGGGAGAGGGGGCTTGCCGGAGCTCGGGGAGAGGGGGCTGGTCGGAGCTCTCCAGCAAGAGGAGAGAGAGAGGGAAAGATGAGAGAAAGTGATGGGATGGGGTTAGGTTAGGTTAGGTAAGGGGAGGGGGAGATTATTTAAATAAATAATGATGATGAAAGTAACAATAGTGATAATGGTAACAAGAACAATAATAGGAAAAAATCCTATAATGAAGCTAGCAACGTAAATTTCAATAAACAATACCGACAGTGATAAATACCAAGTTCCAGGCCTCAACAATCCTGACCAAATCAAGATCCAAGAATTAAAATAAAATTTAAATAATACAAAAATTTAAAATCTCCATAAATACCGAATACGGTCGTATACATATTTTGGAAAAATATGGGATATGACATGCTTGTTTTGCACAACCTCAAGTTTCTCAAAGTGAACCTTTGATTTAAAAGAATAATCGTATAGCTTTTGTATCTTTCTGCAAAAATACAATAGTTAGACGAGCATCATACAAAATAATTCAATGCAGTTATACAAAAAACATAGTAGACGAGCATCATACAAAATAATCCAATACAGTTATATGAAAAACATATTCTCCAAGATAACATGTTCGTTTCAGGTAAGAGAATGAACAAAATGTACTTCAAGTGGAGTTTGTGACAAGTAGATATACAAGCCACAAAAGCAAAGCAGATCGAGCCATCTTATAAGCATCAACCTACTCCTTCCTATTCTTTATTTAAAATACTTACAAAGAAAAAACCTACCTACATGACAGATGTCATTTTAAGAGCATCTAAAGAAAATAATAAACATTGAGAGCTCAATGGAAAATATAACATTTTTAAGTAGTAAGAAAACTACAATCATTAATCTAAGAGATATTGTGATAAAAGCTCCAAAACTTATCAAGAATGATTCAAATTGATCTGGTTATTTTTTTCATAGCATAAAGAAAGCAATAAACAACTAGTAAATCATAAAAAAGTGAAAAAATAAAAAGCTGGTTAAGTGGATGCTAATATGAGCCAGCTGGGGGCCAACAAAAGAATATATCAGGCTGTAGCACCACCATATTGGCCTTTAGATGTTATACTTGACTGATATGGCCTATATGTAGCAGCACAAAAGTACTCAACGATACTTCGGCCATAGGTGTCGGATACGCTTTCCAATATATCCTATATTCCAAAATACTGCTTACCATATCCAAGTGCATCAATGGTATAAGTAGAAATAACATAGTAATGCTAGTTAGAAAATATACAACATATTATCAATATTTTTATTATTTTTAGTAAACAATTTAGCATCCTCTCCTTTGGCCAACCCAAAAGTTATTTTCCGGGGGAGCAAAAATATACTAAATGTTTTTTAGGGAAAAGAAATACACTGACTAAAAATTAAGGGGCATTGTATACCTTCGTCCGGAACCACCCCCAAATCAGTTAATGGTTCGCACTACCTCTGAACAGGCGAAACATGAACCCCAGCTCGACAATCTGCCTCGTGACTCAACATAACGTCTTCAGAACAACACATACAAGTAACAAACAGCAATATAAACCACATGATCCAAACTTTATCCCAAAGATCCAAACTTTTATGATGTATTATGATGATATTTACATGTTCTTGGTCCTTAATTCCATTGTATTGAAGCTACAAATCGCTTTACAAGTGAAATTATCTCATTACTCAGTACAATTACTAACTTTTTACCATATACTAATAATATAAACTACTCATCAAGAAAGTAGGATATGAAACAAGGATAGTTTCTAATTGGAAGAAGTAAATGTCATTGATTTGAGTATCATAACTTAATTGGATCCCTCTTGGTATTAAACCTGAGTATCAAACCAGGACGCCTCCTTAGTCTCAATGACAACACAAAGTGGTGGTGTCAAAGTAGGATTATGGTCGCATAACTCATAAAAGTGCAAATGAGGTCAACCCAAAGTCCAAAGCAACATTATAAATTTAATCAGGAATATCAGACCTAAACAAATAAAGGTAAGAAATGGACAAAAGTCGAGCATTATTACACTAACGCCAACAAATAGTAACAATTTCATGGTTTTAATCAAGTAAATACAAAAATTGACCCCTAAAATTTGGACAAATTTTATGCAATCAACCCCCAAATAGGATAAAATGAGAACTTTGTAGAAACCGTACTTCAAAAAAAATAGACAAATGAATTTTTTTTCTTTTTAAAAGGAGATGCAGTTCAAAATTGAAAATATGAGTACAAAATCTATTGTACATGATCTTAAAATAAATTTGATCAACAAATTGCTAAATGTCTTCCTTATGCCTTATGCTTTTACTTTCTTGCTTGCATAAATGATTGCTTGGTTGACTACAAGTCATAGATTATCAGTATTAGTATAGCTTGCCCCGACACCTCTAGCCTCTTGATTAAATTCCGAGGAAGGAATTCTTTTAAGGTGGGTAGAGTGTCACGACCCGCACCCTGTTTAGGGGCACGAGCACGTGGGTACGTCCAGCCTACACCGCAGTGTCAGCGGTAGAACACTATATAGGTCGTCTATAAAATCTAACATCAACAATATATATATGTACCTGTCATCTCCGTATGGAGGAATTTATATATATATATATATATATATATATATATATATATATATATATATATATATATATACATAACCCAATCATATGAATCTAAGGAAGATACGCACGAAAGATAAAGATATGATGGAAATAGGAAAGCTGAAAATAGATACAAGTCACAGAGTCACAACCAGAAGTAGAGAGTATATCACAATGTACATATCCCAAAATAATAATATACTACAAGCCAAAATAATAAGCTGGAACGCAGTCCAGTCAAACCTACTAGTCTAGATCCCTACCGGTGGTGCATCCTCTAAAGGTACCGACTCCACTAAGTCCAAGTGGTAATCTGCGTCTACGCCAAACCCGTAGAAGGTCGGGCAGTCTGTATCTGAATCCTTTGAAAAATATAACAAAGTTATCCTATCACGATATGAGCAAGTACAAATGCTAACAACAGTTCCATGTGAATTGACAAATTCTATAAGAGACAGTTATAATAAAAAATAAGACAAAATATTAAGACAGGAAATGTGAACAGGATATGTAAACTGGATATCATGTCATGGTATGAAATACAGGAATATAGAATAGAACAGGGATATATGATGTATAAATGTAAACATAAACTGGTGCCATGAGATATTAGAGCGTTATGTGATCGGCTTGGGACACATGATAAGGCTATTCCATTTGGCCCGACTATCACAGAAAAATCTCAAGAAGGGTCAAGCTGGCCAACATGGAAAGTGAGCACAAGAAATATAAGATCTCACTACACCCTACGTGTGGTGAGGGTGACGCAAGCACAAGAACAGTGACATGAGGGTATTGATCACATAACCTCTAATAACTCCCCATCCCTGAGTAGTTTAATGGATCCAACCATGACACGTTATGACACGAGATTTAAAAAGCAGGGGGCCAGCCCACTCCCAAATCGGTATCTATACAAGTACAAGAAACAAGATCGAACAATATACTCATATACCAGGTAAACCAGGAATAACCTCTCATGACGAGATCCAAAGTATACTAGTCCGTGTACCATCGTGTCGGGAATCAAGTAAGATACTATAACTGAATCGGATATAGCAGATATCAAAATAATAAAAACTATCAGAGAATGTACTCACCTGTGGTCCTGAGCAGTCAATAGGAATCGAGGCTCAGAGAATAGTCACAGACCTAAATATGAGATATACAAGAGTTAATTAGGGTTTAATAGTATTTGGCATGCTTTCTAGTGTATAATATGCAAATCTAGGTCAAACTAGGTCAAAAAAAGTCAAACTAAGTCAAGGTAGGTCAAACAAAGTCAAACTAGGTCAAAAGAAGTCAAACCAAGTCAAACTAGGTAAAAGAAAGTCAAACCAAGTCAAACTAGGTCAAAAAAAAGTCAAACCAAGTAAAACTAGGTCAAAGGTTGACTTACAGTTGACTTTTTGTCAACTGGTCAACTGTGGTCAACTCCTAGTCCAATCTAGGTCAAACTAGGCTAATGGTTGACTCACAATTGACTTTTGGTCAACTGTTCAACTCTGGTCAAGTTCTAGTCAGTTCTAGGCTAAAAGTTGACTTTTGGTTGACTTTGAGTCAAAGCAGTCAACTATGGTCAAACGGGGTCAATTCTAGCCTAGGTATCCTATTTCTAGCATTTACCTACCAAGATATTTCATATTTTGGTCAAATTAGTATCCCGATACCAATATATTAATTTAGGCACCAATATCTTAGCCTAGGCAAACCCTTACCTTAATACCCAAACCATACCCTAGCTAGGTAAATCCAATACCTTGGCCTCTAACCTTAGTCTCTAGGTGTCCTAGAAGGTATGCCAATACCTTAGCTCTTAAGGTAAACCAATACCATAACATTACCTAGGTAAATCCCTTTTACCTAGGTAATACCCAAATACCTTGGGGTAAACCTCTTACCTCAAGATAAAGCCAAAACCCACATCTTGATACCCTCAAGATACCCCTTGTATCTTGACCCTATATCTTGGATATCTAAGATATCCAATATCTTAAATATCTAGATATCTATCTATCTAATATATCTAATACTAACATATCACATATATACTAACTTATATTAGATATCTAGTTAACTTAGAGATCTAATTATCTAATATCATAACATAGACTAACTCTCTAACTAAACTAACATAGAAACTAACTAATACTAACTATCAAACTCTCTCACACTCACTCTCAACAAGTAAACACACACACACACTCTAGGCTATGCAAGGGGGCAAATGGGGTGCCCCCATTGCTTGCACTGCTGCTACCACTGCTAAGGTAGCTGCTGCTGCGGCACTACTTCTTCTTCTCCATATATATATATATATATATATATATATTTATATATATATATATATATATATATATATATATATATATATATATATATATATATATATATATATATTTATATACACATACTCACAAAACACATTACACTTCTTCCTTCCCCTTCACTCTCTTAATCAAACACAGTCACACACTCAAATACCACCACCACCACAATACTCCAACACTACCACCACCACAAACACTCAACATTCTTCCCTCACAACACTATCACACACACACTAAAACACACACACACACACACACACACACACACACACACACACACACACACACACACATATATATATATATATATACATATATCTATCTATATATATATACACATTCACACAACACTAATATTTATATATATTAAAAATATATATATATATATATATATATATATATATATATATATATATATATATAGATATATATATATATATATATATACACATTCACACAACACTAATATTTATATATATCCAAAACATCCTGAAACCTATTCCAATACCCAAAGCCTCACAATTCTATCCTCTAGGGCTTAGACACATACCCCACACAAGCAATCTAACTCACGCACTCGAGCGAAAACGAGAAACGAGGCCCGAATGGCCAAATGGCCATTCTGGCGACTCTGGAGTGTCCGATTCGCGATACCGCACGATACGGGCACCAAACCTATCCGAATTTGACCCAAACTCTACCCACGAGTTCTAAATAATGATTAGAACCCATTCTAAATGGTAACTTTCTGATTGTAGTGGCGGTGCAAAAAGTCACCCGTGTGTTGGAACCCGAAAACCCCGAAAAAGCCTATTTTTGTGATTTCTCGCAAAACAACCCCACGTATCCAAATATGGACACGTGCCTAGCCTCATCTCACCCAAACTAACCTATTTATGTCTAATTAGGTAAGGGGCAACACCCAAATATGTCAATTTAGGGTTTTCCCTAAATTTGGCACTAAACCTAGGCCAAAAGTCCCAAATTGTGTCCAATGGGTTCCAAACCTCTTCTAATGGGTTATCCTACACCTCGAGTATCCTTTAATATGCAAATGATACTAATTAGAAGTAATTACAAGGGTTAGAGTGAGAGTTTACCTCTTAGGAGTTGGAATCCCAAGAAAAGGTCCCAAAATCACTTCTTTTTAGGTCAAAGTCCAAAATCTATGCTTCCACCACCACCAAGCTAGATCTACCTAGATCAAAACCACAAATGAGAGATAAAATAAGGTTAGCACCAAGATTAGAGAGAGATCTAGAGAATTAGAAGAGATTTACTTACCTTTTGAGCTTAAAATGCAAAGGGAAAAGAAAGGGATTTTGTGGAATGAGAGAAAAGAAGGAGAGAGAGAATTTCATGCAAATGAGAGCATGGGGGGTGTGTGTTGCTGGCCGGCCACATTTTAGTGGGTTGGGGGCATTTGGCAATTTACCAAAATGCCCTCCAAGTCAAAGAAATGAGTGTTTTGAGTTGGGGTCAAAATGATAACTTGAAAACTCCTAATTCCAAGTTCTAAATCTAATTCTAATCCCTAATCCCACTAAAATCAAATGGGATTAGTCAAATATAAATATCTAGGTTTGGTCATGACAAGTTGGTCGGGTCCAGTTGGGTTCAAAACTGACTCGGGTCGCTAGCACAAGTCGAAATGAGACAAAACTCAAACCCGATCAAATAAAACCCTGAAACACAATATTAATAAATAAATATTCACAAAAAATATTAGAATATTGAAAATAACAAATTTGCCCTCAATTTTGAAAACTGGAGGTGACAAATCTACCCTCCTAAAAAAAATTTGTCCTCGAAATTAGAGAAAACTAGTACAGGAAAGACAAGCAAGAAATAAATAAAACAATACCTCAAGGCTCGAAGAGATAAGGATAATGCTTTCACATGTCGTCCTCCCTCTCCCAGGTAGACTCACCTGGAGAGTGGTGCCTCCATGCAACACGGACCAAGGTTATAACCTAGTTCCGGAGCATCTTCTCCCGACGATCCAGAATCTCCATAGGCTGTTCTGGATAGTTGAGAGTAGGCCCCACCTCAATCGTGGAATGATCCAATACATGGCTAGGATCTGCCACGTACCGTGTCAATTGCGACACATGGAACACGTTGTGCACTCCCTCGAGCGTAGACTGCAGGTCTAGTCGATAGGCTACTTCACCAACCCTCCCAAGGATAGTGAAAGGCCCGAGGTAGCGTGGGCTAAGCTTCCCACCCGGGCCAAAGCGAAGCGTGCCCCATATTAGAGAAATCTTCAAGAACACCATATCGCCAACCTAGACACAAAGTAAGACTCAATACCAATCACAAGCAAACAATCACAAGCAAGCACAAACTGAAACTGAAACTAACCTCGAACTCTAACGATCTCCGGTGGCTATAGGCCCAATGCTGCTGCCTATCCTAAGCCACCCGAAGTCTATCTCTGATCAATCTAACCTTCTCCGCTGAATCTACCACCATCTCCGGGCCAAGCAACACCCTCTCGCCAACATCGTCCCATGATATAGGAGTGCGATATCTCCCTCCGTATAGAGCCTCAAATGGTGACATCTCTATACTGGCCTGGTAGCTGTTGTTGTAAGCAAACTCTACCAGGTGAAGATGATCCTCGCATAAATCTTCGAAGTCTAGCACACACATGTAAAGCATATCCTCAAGAGTCTGGATGGTCCTCTCTGACTGTCCGTCTGTCTGGGGATGATAAGCGGTACTGAATTTGAGCTGGGTGCCCAAACTAGTATGTAAACTCCTCCAGAAATAGGAAGTGAAATGACTATCCCGGTCTGAGACTATGCTCACCTGAACTCCATGCAATCTGACTATCTGACGCACGTGTAGCTCTACCAGCTTTTCCGTAGACAAACCCACTTTAAAAGGCAAAAAGTGGGCTGATTTGGCCAATCTATCAACGATGACCCATATCGCGTCTCTTCCTCCAAGAGATCGTGGAAGTCCGGACACAAAGTCCATGGTGATGTGATCCCACTTCCACTCTGGAATGGGTAGTGGCTGTAGCAATCCACCTGGCCTCTGTCTCTTGGCTTTCACCTGCTGACACACCAAGCAGCAAGATACAAACTGAGCTATATCTCGCTTCATGCCATACCCCCATACGTGCTCTCTCAGGTCTCTGTACATCTTGCTAGCTCCAGGATGCATAGAGTACTGAGAGCTATGTGCTTCCTGAAGAACCTCCTCCTGAATCTCTCCACCTCGAAATGCATAGTTTAGCACTGTGCCTCAGCGATCCATCTTCGGCTGTAGAGAAACCGTCGAGCAACCTTGCCCGCACCTGCTCACTAATGCTCCTCAGGACAACATCATCATACTGTGTTGATTTGACTCTGTCCATCAAATCAGACTGAATCTGTAAGCCCTACATCTAAATCTCCATGCCTGGAACAATCACCTCGATACCCAAACTATCTAGATCGGCCAAAAGATAATGATCTGTCGTCAAATACATAGCGACTGGATACCTGCTCAAGGCATCTGCAACTACGTTGGCCTTGCCTGGATGGTATTGCAACAAGATATCAAAGTCCTTTATCAGCTCGAGCCACCGTATCTGCCGTATGTTTAGCTCCTTCTGTGTGAATACGTACTTCAAGCTCTTGTGATCCGTGAAGATCTCAACTCGTTCTCCGTACAAGTAATGCATCCACAACTTTAAAGCAAAGATAACAGCGGCCAACTCCAAATTGTGGGTAGGGTAGTTCTTCTCATGATGACGTAATTGCCTAGATGCATAGGCAATCACCTTTCCGTGCTGCTAAAGAACGCAACCTAAGCCCTTCTCAGAAGCGTCATTGTAGATCGTAAAACCACCAGTCCCAGAAGGCAACGTCAAGATAGGAGCTGAGGTCAACCTCTTCTTTAGCTCATCGAAGGCAGCCTGACACTCCTCAGTCCAGATGAACTCCACGTCCTTTCTGGTAAGTCTAGTCATCGGCTCGATAATTCGAGAGAAGTCTTGGACGAACTTCCGGTAATAGCCTGCTAGACCTAAAAAGCTCCGAATCTCGACAACAGAACTGGGTGTAGACCAAGACTCCACTGCTAAAATCTTCTTCTGGTCCACTGAGATCCCGTGCTCGGTCACAATATGACCCAAGAACTCTACCTGCTCCAGAAAGAACTCACACTTCGACAGCTTCCCGTAGAGTTACTCCTTCCTGAGGGTCTCTAACACAATCTGTAGGTGCTCCTCATGCTCCTTCGACATCTTCGAGTAGACCAAGATGTCATCTATGAAGACCACCACGAACCTGTCAAGGTATTGATGGAATACCTTATTTATCAAGTTCATGAACATTATTGGGGCAT
Organism: Iris pallida; assembly: GCA_029216955.1. NCBI lineage: Eukaryota > Viridiplantae > Streptophyta > Magnoliopsida > Asparagales > Iridaceae > Iris > Iris pallida. The sequence continues at coordinate 4,504,358 of JANAVB010038417.1, read as the reverse complement.
TGGTCAACCCAAATGTCATAACAGTGAACTCGTACTCGCCGTACCGAGTCCGAAAAGTTGTCTTCGGAATGTCTTCCCGCATCACCTTCAACTGATGGTAATCGGACCCCAAGTCTATCTTCTAAAACACCTTTGCGCCGATCAACTGATCGAACAAGTCGTCAATCCTCGACAATGGGTACTTTTTCTTGATAGTGAGGTTGTTAAGCGCTCTGTAATCGATACACATACGTACCGTACCATCCTTCTTTGGTACAAACAGAACAGGTGTGCCCTAAGGTGAAGAATTGGATCTGATGAAACCCTTATCATGCAACTCGTCGACCTGCTTCTTCAGCTCTGCCAACTCGCTGTTGTTGACCCTATAGATGTGCTGTGAGATAGGCTTATCGCCCGACACCAAGTCTGTAGAGAACCCAACATCTCTGTCGAGCGGCATCCCAGGCAACTCCTCCGGGAAAACATCCAAGAACTCTGCTATCAATGGATATGGTAAATCCTGCCCTGCCAACAAAGCTCCACAGAAACCATCTCCAGGCTCAGCTGCTCCCCTGGTGAACTCAAACTCTGGCTCTCCGGGCGGCCTAAACAAAACCCTACCTCCTCTGTAATCTATTCTAGCATGGTACCTGCTCAACCAATCCATACCGAGTACCATATCGTAGCTCGAAAGTAGTATTACGAGCAGATACGCACTCAAATCCCGACCTCCTAGTATAACTCTCCGCCTCTTGCAAAAATTATTGACCAGGATAATGCCTCCCCCAGTCATAATCTTGCAAGTCCTACCCAAGGATTCAGCAATAATGTTGTGCCTAAGAGCAAAAGATACAGACACAAAACTGTGTGTAGCACCAGAGTCAAATAAGACTAATGCATGAAACGAATCGAGAAGAACAGAACCTGCCATGACATCTGCTACGGGCTCAACCACCTCTACTGCCAGTACGAACGCTCTGCCCTGGGGTACTCCCCTCTGATGCTGGGCAAAATGCTGCTGTTGCGTCTGAAGTGGCGGGCCCCTCAGCTGAACTGCAGGTTCAGTTGGAGCTCTAGCAGGTGGTCCTCTGTCCTGACCTCCCTTGGCTGCACGAACAGGGCAAGTCTTTAGCTGATGGTCGATCGCTCTATAATACAGACAAGCGCACAACCTTTTCCGACAGACCTCTCGGCTGTGCCCCGACTTCCCGCAGAAGCCGTACAGAGTGGCCTGTCTCTGCCCCTGGTGATGCACACGTGCTTGTGCCTGATGCTGCTGTAACTGAGGCTACTGCTGAAACTGCCTCTGCTGAGTGTGAGGGCGCTTGGCCGACCCCGCACTAGAACTAGCCCCCAAAGCATCACTTCTCCTCTTGGGCCTCAGACCGTAGTCCTCCTCTGCTATCTGAGCATCCATCAAAATCTACTCAAATGTCGCATCATAACACCCAGAAATACGAGAGCGAACTGCGTGAAATAGGCCCCTCCTGAACTTACGGGCCTTCTCTCCCTCATCATGAACCATCCCTGGAGCGAATCGGCTCAGGCGAAAGAACTCCGCCGCATACTCATCCACAAATGAGTTCCCCTGTAACAGTCCTGCAAACTGGCCCTCCAACGTGCTAAGAGCTACATCAGGATAGAACTTCTCCTTGAATAGCCTCCGGAAGTTCTTCCAGGTCAACCCTCTGACTGACGTACGAGGATCCGTACGGTACCAGGTCAACACAAAGTTGAAGAACTGGCTCACCGCTGCTGATACCCACAGCCTCTATAGGATCTCTGCCAGCTCCAGGCTCCTCTCTACGTCCTCTAGCCAATCATCAGGATAAAGGATGCCCTCGGTTCCCTTAAACTCTCGAAGGACCATCTTCTTGAAGTCCAGTACTGTACCAGGCCTCGACTGATGCTGATGTGGCTTCTGGGTCGGGGTGCCATGAACCAGAGCCGCAGCCACCTTCTCGACTACTGCCATAGCCAACTGATGAGCATTCTCCATGCTCTGCCTCAAAGCCTTTGTCTGACGTTGTGACGCCTCAGTCTGCACTCGTTGTACCTCAATCATCTGCTGGAGAAGCACAAACATCTGTAAAGCGTCGGTCGGTATCGGAGGTGGCGGTGGAAGAGTGTCCAGTATGACGATGGAAGGCCTTCAAACTGGAGGTAGAAGACCTTCCGGAACTGCTGCTGCTGGTCCCATCTAGATGGCAGGAACAGTAGGGGCAGCAGGGACAACCGTCTGGACCTCTCCCTCCTCTAGAGCAATAGACCTCGACGGATCGGACCTCGTCGGAGCAGTACTAGATCTAGCTGCCTGAGCTCTGGTAATCGTCATCCTGAAGATAGATTCGAGCAAAAAAATCAATATGGCACAAGATAAGATATTATCAAAGAAGGACAATTAAATTTGAATTGCAAGAAGAGTTGTCATGATAATCGAAAGATCGGAAATTTTTCTAAAATGTGATTGAGTACTCCTATCATAACCTAGAACCTATATCCTAGCTACAGGCTTGTAATTAGTACTCTAAGTCGTATACCATTACGAGATCGTACTAGTTGCGACATAGACCTGCATGGGCCACCACAAAAACGTGTCATGATCCGCACCCTGTTTAGGGGCACGAGCACGTGGGTACGTCCAGCCTACGCCGCAGTGTCGGCGGTGGAACGCTGTATAGGTCGTCTATAAAATCTAACATCAAAAATATATATATGTACCTGTCATCTCCGTACGAACAAATATATATATATACATAACGCAATCACATAAATCTAAGAAAGATATGCACGAAAGATAAAGATATGATGGAAATTGGAAAGCTGGAAATATATATAAGTCATAGAGTCACAACCAGAGGTAGAGAGTATATCACAATGTACATATCCCAAAATAATAATATACTACAAGCCAAAATGATAAGCTGGGACGCAGTCCAGTCAAATCTACTAGTCTAGATCCCTACCGATGGTGCGTCCTCTAAAGGCACCGGCTCCACTAAGTCCAAGTGGTAATCTGCATCTACGCCAAACCCGTAGAAGGTCGGGCAGTCTGTATCTGAATCCTCTAAAAAATACAACAAAGTTATCATGTCAGGATATGAGCAAGTACAAATGATAACATCAGTTCCATGTGAATTGACAAATTCTATAAGAGACAGTTATAATGAAAAACAAGATGAAATATCAAGACAAAAAATGTGAACAGGATATATAAACTGGATATCATGTCATGGTATGAAATACAAGAATATAGAATAGAATAGGGATATATGATATATAAATGTAAATATAAACTGGTACCATGAGATATTATAGTGTTATGTGATCGACTTGGGACACATGATCAGGCTATTCCATTTGGCCCGGCTATCACAGAAAAATATCAAGAAGGGTTAAGCCGACCAACATGGAAAGCGAGCACAAAAAATATAAGATCTCGCTACACCCTACGTACGGTGAGGGTGACACAAGCACAAGAATAGTGACATGAGGGTATTGATCACATAACCTCTAATAACTCTCCATCCCCGAGTAGTATAATGGATCCAACCATGACACATCATGACACAGAATTCAAATAGCAGGGGGCCAGCCCACTCCTAAATCGGTGTCTATAAAAGTACAGGAAACAAGATCGAACAATGTACTCATTTACCAGGTAAACCAGAAATAACCTCTCATGACGAGATCCAACATATACTAGTCCGTGTACCATCGTGTCGGGAATCAAGTAAGACATTACAACTAAATCGGATATAGCAGATATCATGACAATAAAAACTATCAGAGAATGTACTCGCCTGCGGTCCTGAGCAGTCAATAGGAATCGAGGCTCAGAGGATATTCACAGACCTAAATATGAGACATGCAAGAGTTAATTAGGGTTTAATAGTGTTTGGCATGCTTTCTAGTGTATCATATGCAAATCTAGGTCAAACTAGGTCAAAGGAAGTCAAACCAAGTCAAACAAGGTCAAAGGTCAAAGGAAGTCAAACCAAGTCAAACAAGGTCAAAGGAAGTCAAACCAAGTCAAACTAGGTCAAAGGAAGTCAAATCAAGTCAAACTAGGTCAAAGGAAGTCAGACCAAGTCAAACTAGGTCAAAGGTTGACTTACAGTTGACTTTTGGTAAATTGGTCAACTCTGGTCAATTTCTAGTCTAATCTAGGTCAAACTAGGCTAATGGTTGACTCACAGTTGACTTTTGGTCAACTGGTCAACTCTGGTCAAGTTATAGTCAATTCTAGGCTAAAAGTTGACTTTTGGTTGACTTTGAGTCAAAGCAGTCAACTATGGTCAAACGGGGTCAACTCTAGCCTAGGTATCCTATTTCTAGCATTTACCTACCAAGATATTTCATATCTTGGTCAAATTGGTATCCCGATACCAATATCTTGATCTAGGCACCAATATCTTAGCCTAGGCAAACCCTTACCTTAATACCCAAACCATACCCTCGCTAGGTAAATCCAATACATTGGCCTCTAACCTTAGTCTCTATGTATCTTGGAAGGTATGCCAATAACTTAGCTCTTAAGGTAAACCAATACCTTAACATTACCTGGGTAAATCCCTTTTACCTAGGTAATACCCAAATACCTTTGGGTAAACCTCTTACCTCAAGGTAAAGCCAAAACCCACTTCTTGATACCCTCAAGATACCCTTTGTATCTTGACCCTATATCTTGGATATCTAAGATATCTAATATCTTAAATATCTAGATATCTATCTATCTAATATATCTAATACTAACATATCACATATATACTAACTTATATTAGATATCTAGTTAACTTAGAGATCTAATTATCTAATATCTTAACTTAGACTAACCCTCTAACTAAACTAACATAGAAACTAACTAATACTAACTATCTAACTCTCTCACAGTCACTCTCAACAAGTAAACACACACACACTCTAGTCTATGCAAGGGGGCAAATGGGGTGCCCCCATTGCTTGCACTGCTGCTGCCACTGCTAAGGCAACTGCTTGCTGCTGCTGCTGCACTACTTCTTCTTCTTCTTCTTCTCCCTATATATATATATATATTTTTTCCTATATATATATATAATAATAATAATAATAATAATAAATATATATATATATATATATATATATATTTTTTTTTTTATATATATATATATATATATATATATATATATATATTTGTGAGTGTGTGTGTGTATATATATATATATATATATATATATATATATATATATATATATATATATATATATATATATATATATATACACACACTCACACAACACATTACACTTCTTCCTTCCCCTTCACTCTCTTAATCAAACACACTCACACACTCAAATACCACCACCACCACTATACTCCAACACTACCACCATCACAAACACTCAACACTCTTCCCTCACAATACTATCACACACACACACACTAACACGCGTATATATATATATATATATATATATATATATATTTTTTTATATATATATATATATATGTATATATATACACACACACATTCACATAACACTAATATTTATATATATCCAAAACATTCCCGAAACCTATCCGAATACCCAAATCCTCACAATTGCACCCTCTAGGGCTTAGACAAGTACCCCACATAAGCAATCTAACTCGCGCACGTGAGCAAAAACGAGAAAAGAGCCCCGAATGGCCAAATGGCTATGTTGGCGACTCCGGGGTGTCCGATTCGCAATACCGTACGATACGGGCACCAAGCCTATCCGAATTTGACCCAAATTCTACCTACGAGTTCTAAATAATGATTATAACCTATTCTAAGTGCTAACTTGCCGATTGTAGTGTCGGTGCAAAAAGTCACCCGTGTGTTGGAACCCAAAAATCCCGAAAAAGCTTATTTTTGTGATTTCTGCGAAACGACCCCACGTATCCAAATATGGACACGTATCTAGCCTCATCTCACCCAAACTAACCTAATTAGGTCTAATTAGGCTAGGGGCAACACCCAAACATGTTAATTTTGGATTTTCCCCAAATTTGGCACTAAACCTAGGCCAAAAGTCCCAAAATGAGTCCAATGGGTTCCAAACCTCTTCTAATGGGTTATCCTACACCTCGAGAATCCTCTAATATGCAAATGACACTAATTAGAAGTAATTACAAAGGTTAGAGTGAGGGTTTATCTCTTGGGAGTTGAAATCCTAAGGAAAGGTCCAAAAATTACTTCTTTTTAGGTCAACGTCCAAAATCTATGCTTCCACCACCACCAAGCTAGATCTACCTAGATCAAAACCACAAATAAGATATAAACAAGGGTTAGCACCAAGATTAGATAGAGATCTAGAGAATTAGAAGAGATTTACTTACCTTTTGAGCTTAAAATGCAAAGGAAAAAGAAAAAGATTTTGTGGAATGAGAGAAAAGAAGGAGAGAGAGAGTTTCTTACAAATAAGAGCATGGGGGGTTGTGTGCTACTGGCCGGACACATTTTAGAGGGTTGGGGGCATTTGGCAATTTACCAAAATGCCCTCCAAGTCAAAAAAATGAGTGGTTTTGAGTTGGGATCAAAATGGTAACTTGAAAACTCCTAATTTCAAGTTCTAAATCTAATTCTAATCCCTAATCCCACTAAAATCAAATGGGATTAGTCAAATATAAATATTTGGGTTTGGTCATGACAAGTTGGTCGAGTCCAGTTGGGTCCAAAATTGACCCTGGTCGCTAGCACAAGTCGAAATGAGACAAAACTCAAACCCGATCAAATAAAATCACGAAACACAATATTAACAAATAAATATTCAAAAATATTAGAATATTGAAAATGACAAATTTGCCCTCAATTTTGAAAATTGTAGGTGACATAGAGTTGTCACTCTCGTTTTCCGTTATACATATTTTTTAGGATATGTATACAGATTTCTGACAATTGCCAGGTGACCTGTACTTTGACTTGTCTTGCTTAGCCTAGTCTTGGTTTAATTTTGGCTTGGTTTATTTTCGTTTAGCTTGGCTTGGCTTGGTTTAGTTTGGGTTAAGATGGAGAGGCTTGATATATAAGCCAACTCCACTCTCTCTCCCCCATAACTCTTTCATTTACTTCTTCTTCTTCTCCATTACTCCTCCCACTCACAAAAGAAACCCTAGGCAAGAGTAATCTTGCTTCATGATGGATCTCCTATTTTACTTTTCTATTCTCTTCTCCACTTGATTCTATGCCTCTTTAGAACTTGGCATTTTCGGTTTTGATGCGTAGATTTTTGTAGATTTAAGTTTTGATATTTTTTTGTTTTTCTTGGTTTTGATATATTAAGGCTTGTAGGAAATCTCGTTCTATGCAGTTTAGACCCTTGGAAGTCTCAATTCGGACTTGTTTTGAGCAAGTTATGGCATTTTGAAGTTTTCGGGTTCCATGGGTTCTTCTTTGCTGTTTGGAGAAGAAGAACAAGTCCTGGCGCAACCCGACCTCGCGCAGCTTAGTCTGGCGCAACCTAGCCCAGCGCCCTTTGGCCGTGGCACAACCTAGCCCAAAATTTGGCCCTGGCGCAACCTAGCCCAGCACCCCCTTGGGCCCTGGCGCAAACTGAGTTAGGCGCAATCTGAGTCAGGTGCAACCTGACCTAGCGTAACCTGACCTGGCGCAACCTGATCTGGCGCACCCCAGCCTGGCACAACCTAACTTAGGTGGCCCATGTCTCTCTTGGTGCCACCTGTCATTTCCTGGCGCCACTTGACCAGGGCTACTTGTTGCCATGATACTTCTTGCCCTTTGTCCCCATGCATGTTCTCCTAGTTCTAGTTGTATTTGCCTGTGATCGTGCATGTGACTTGTACTTGACCTATCTTGTGATGACCCGGCTCGATAACTTCTTGAGCATAACATGACTTGCCAGTATTGATCATGACATGAATATGACTTGACATGAACACGATATAATAATCTTGATAGTGGCCCGTCGAGGCGCACTTTTGACAAGCCCTCTTGACATGATAAGTAACTTGATAAGACATGTACAATCTTGATAGTGGCCCATCGAGGCACACTCCTAATATGTAATCTTGACAAGTAATAAGTAACCTGGCATGACATGATAATCTTGAAATACTGTTGCGACAGCTATCCTGACTTGCTAAGTAACACTTGTCTTGACACCGTGGTTGATTTTCCTGATTATGATTGTATAAGCTACATGTCCCCTCTTGTATCATGTCTAGGACATAGATTCCTGGTTACCATGGTCAGTGATTCATAATGAATATGAGTAGGTTAATGACTAGATTGATCAAGTAGTTCATATAAAGAGATTTTCCCAGTTACAGGCGATCCCGTTATCCCGGCCATACTTGAGTGGACTTGTAGCCTGCCGACGAGTAGGGCACATTTCCAGCCCACTGTCATATGGGGCACTTCTTGAAATTATAAGTACTAAAGCACACAGCCATGTGTTGCACTCCAAGTCACCTAATGATTCCCTAACTCTTGGTAACTCTAAGCAACCTCGTCTGGATAACCTGGATAGCTGCAGGGCTTGTGACTCAGGAATATCTCAAATGCATCTTGTAGTAACTAGGCTTGTGATAAACCTAGTTAGTTAAATATTAAGCCGTACTCATTGCTTGGCCGTGATTGATGGATGGAGTCCAGTCAATTCTTGTCTAGGCAGCACCAGTCTATGATTACTTTAGTACATTACTGTTTATGCTTTACTCTTGTCAATAAATAATTGGAGACTAAGCTCTGTTCAGGTGAAGGGTTACAACCCCGGTCCTTGTTTGGTTTACGGGTTGTAACTTGGTTACCGAAATAGTCCTTTAGTTATCTTATGTTTGTCACCCCTTTTCCCTAACTCATGTCTTTCGTTATCATTTATGTCTTTATGTGCTAATATGCTTGTTTTAGTTCTTAAGTGAAGCCTCCCTTGTGGCACTTGCTCTTTCTGGGGTCTGACCCAGCTGGTTTTGTATGGCCAGATTTCGGAGTAGCTCCCGAAGATCTACCTGTCTTCTAGCCCGATGGTGAACACCAGGCGTAACCCAGGCAACGAGGGGGTTTTCTTCTTTTGTTCACCGCTCTATTGTAAATTATTCTTTTGAGGCGTTTAGCCGTCGAGCAAGTGTTAGCTCGTATTGAAACTTATATTATGTCTGCCTAAGGGCTGTAACATGATTGAAAAATCCTAGGGTTGATTATGTATGACTTTAACTCTTGCTAGTCTTCGTATTTTGTATGACTAGCTTCATGATCATCTGAATATGTAATGTTTGGGATGCCTTACCTTGTATGTCTGATGATCTAATATCTTGTAACAGTTACTTGCTTGCTTGAGATTGAGACACTAGGCTTGTTCTTGACCATAAGAGACTGCTGGCTTGTAGTTAAACCCTCATGCATCTAGACAGCCGTGACCGTATTGCAAGGTGGGTTGCACTTCAATGTACGTACCTAGCTGTGTCTGTCCCCCGCTCCAGTATTCTGGTTCTGGGGCGTGACATTTTTGAAGAAATTTTTTGGCACATCGTTGGTGGTTGGATCTCAAACATCTACGGGGGAGGGGCAGGGAGATAGAAATGGAGAAGACTTTTGTATTGTTGCAGATAGTCCCTTTGTAGTATTGGTTATTTATAGAGGGACCGTCGGCCCCATGGCTCGTCGACCGTCGGCCCCATGGCTCGTACTCCGCCCATGCATATGCCGGCCCCATGACCCTTGACGAGGCTGCCTCCAACCTCTACTGCCACTTTGACAGCTCCTCCGAGGTCTATGTATTAGGTTTAGGGTTTGTAGCTAAGGTTTGAAGGAGTTCCATGGAGGCTCATGAGGGAGAGGAGGAATTGCGTGGGGGGAGAGAAATTGTGGAATAAAATTATGGTACGGGGGTTTCGAGTTTGGGGGCATAATTTACTTTTCCTACTGCGAAATAAGCTAAAGAGGTATTTTAATTTTTTTTTGTAATGTCGGGACGGTAAATAAAAAATAAATTTTGTTATATTTTTAAGAAAAAAACAGAATTTCTTAAAAATATAAAAATATAAAAAAAATATAAAAAATCTTAATATTTAAAAATAATAAAATAAAAATAAAACAAAAAGGTGGAAAACAAAATAAAGAAAATAAAATCCTAAAAAAATAAAATCAATCTTAACATTAGATGTACTTCTCTGTGATACTAGACATGTAGTGCCTCTACCTTAAACCATTTTCTGAAGTAATCAATGAGCATTAGCATATACTTCATTCGTATAATCAACGCTGGAATCAATCTAACAGTATGCCAATTCTTAAATCAATATTTTATGACATACAACATGTCATCATCATTGTTTAAAATAAATATGATTCTTAATATCATTGTGTCATTATTAGTCCCAAACATATTTTTTCACATACAAAAGATGACATACATAATTTCTTTTATAACTCTTATCTTTTTAGCCGTCATCTTATAGTACTTATCATGACATTAGTTTTTTTAGTGTCATTGGTAAAGTTATTAATGATGATCATCTAATGAGTCGATATTAAATGTATCATTAATGACATTTTGAGATGGATGTCATCTATAAAGTGTCATTGTTAACGATTTTTGTCAGTTGCTCGGCCATGCTGATAAAGGATGATAACTGTCCAAGATCCCGATCACGGAGAATCCCCAACAATCGCTATGTGTCAGCTCAGCAGCAGCCTTCACAAAGCAGTTACAACAGATCCTCCTGAAATCCCCTGCGCGCAGCGCTCCTGCGCGCCAAAACCCTTATGCACATCGTATATGTGATTGCCTATATATAGAAGGAGTTTTCCTTCGTTAAAAAGGTCTTCGGCGTCTTCTTGATTGGCAACCCCGAGTTCCACTCACAGGCATCAGAAAGTCAAAGCAATTTCAACTCGTCGTCAGATCGTCAACGGAGTAAAGGATCCGCTGTAGTGCTCAATCTCCACCGTAACACTTCTCAGAAATTCTTGTACCTAGATCTCCTGTTTAGGAATCTCTTGTACTCTTTTACACGTTTAATATACAAAAGTTCGTTACACTTTTTGTTATGGCAAACAAGTCCGATTAGCCTAGGGTCGATATTAAGTTGACAAAATCACAAAAAATAGGAAAGTATGACAAGTCTTGGTCAAGATTCGATATTCGAAAGAAATTCGTTTTATAAAAAGGAAATCCTTATTAAAAAAAATATATATAGAAAAAATACTTGTAATCTATTTATAAAATAATTTCGATATTTGAAAACTAATAGTCAAAATATTTTAAATAATTATTTTGGAACTAAAGAAAATCATATCAAAGCTATACTATAGATAGAAAAATGTTATAATTATATTTTAAAGTCGATAAGCTATACTTAAATACCAAAATAATAATATTATTTAATTCTGAAATAAATTACTTAAAAATGGCGGCTGTGCGTGTGAAGTGGGATTAAATGTGAATATCTCTTCCCATGACTTACGGAACGTGATTTCTCACAAACAAAAGGCGCTGAGTTAATTGGATGAACCTCATAGTCATCACAATGAATCTCATTTATGAGAGTTATGACTAAGTCTTCAGTCGTCTCTCGAGCAACAGAAATCGAGGAGCTATTTGACCAGAGCGCCCCTAAAAGCGTAGCACCTCAGAGCGCCCCTAAAGCGCAACACTCCAGAGCGCCCCTAAAGCACAACACTTTCGTATGCCCCTAAAGCGTAGCTTCTCAGAGCTCCCCAAAAGTGCATCTCCAAGAGCATTGTCCCATTACCCTGCATTTATAGTATGATAAACAAGTGTTAGAAGACTGTAAATTATATCTATCAAGTTGTCAGTTGGCAGATGTCAGTCCAAAGCACGTCTTCCAAATGCAACTTCAAAAAGCACAGTCACCGGGATGTTCCAAAAAGTGCAACCTCAGTGATATCCAAAAGCACAGCCTCAGTGATTTCCAAAAGTGCAGCCTCAGTGAGGGAACTTCCTACACCTAAAGAGCTTTGAAGACATTCCAGAGATAGGACACAACTCTAAATCGATGTCAAGTTTCTGGAAGATAACCGCCATATGCATAGGATAAAGGAGGTTGTGGTCTGTCATTCGATAGCTTGTCATGTATAATATCATAGTCTTGGAAAAAGAAAATTTAATCCCAAAGAGGATATGATACATAGAAGATAACTCTAAGAGCGTGATCTCGTGAGTGGATCCCGTCTTAGGTAGCAGAGATGAATAGATAATACGATGAAGTTCATAGAATTGTTTATTGAGGTAACGTGCATACAACCGTGACCGAGGAACCGGATTCGGATAACACAACATGACCTTGAAGGAGTCAAGAGTCATGTCGGAAGGAAATTGAACTTTTTTAATATCGCAAGAGTGTCACCAATGTCTGGCATTAGAAAATATTCGCTTAAGTCTTCAGAATTAAATTCAAATTCCTTGCCAATGACACATGAATGAATACTGTCGTCTACTTCTTGCAAGTTACAATAAAATATGAGGATAGTATTGTCATAGATTGAATTGGAAGTCTCTAGAAATCCTTGAAGTCCTAGGTTTTCAAAAGTAGCCGCATATTCCGAGAAAATGGTTAAGTTTATCATTTTTTGGGCAAATTTTTCGATACCGAAAATGATCGAACCAAAGGGTTGATCGTTCGGATGAGGCAAAAAGGGTCGGATCATAGTCATGACCGTCATCGGGACGAAAGGGACTAAACACATTGATCGGTTCATATTCCGAAGTAGAAGATGAAGTGATGTCTTTAGTTTTCTTCCTCTTAGAAATTCTATGAGCCATGAAAGTAGAGAAAGAAATGGTAGAAATATACCTCAATGGAGATAAAAAAAAATGGTAGAGAACAACTTCTTAGAGCCTTAGAGCCAAGAAAAATGAAGTTTGGAGGCTTGTGAAGGGGTTTTCTAGAACCTAGGGTTAGGGTTTTTGAGGTTGGAGGCAGCTGTTCGGGAGGAAGAAGAAGATAAATAAGAGGAGGGGGGCTGCTGGTTCATTGTTGTTTATAAAAAGCTCTCCATAGAGTTCGGCCCGAACTCGGTCAGAACTCGGCCACTTATATTTTAGGTCATTTTTGTGTAATAAATTATAAAAATAACTCATAAACTTGTAATTCTTTGATTTAATTAATATTCATCACCTTGGGTTAGCTATAGGAGCCAAATCTCAGGTAGCGGTAGTCCAAAGACACTTAGCACCATGTCGCTTAAGCTTTTATGCCTTGTTGACAGAAGGACCCTTTCAGCTTGTACCAAACATAACTTTAATTAATAAATCACTGAATATTAAGTTTTAAGCATTTTTATTAATCATAACACATTACGGCTCTAAAAATTCAAGTATGCCTAACTCTCGACGTAGATAGTTGAAATAATCTTCAGCTAGTGGTTTTGTGAATATGTCTGCCAGTTGATGATCTGTGTCAATAAACTCTAAGCAGATCCTCCTCTTGTTGGTGATCACACAAAAAGTGGTAACGTATTTCCATGTGCTTTTGTGCGTGAGTGACATACTGGGTTCTTAGTCAGATTAATGATGCTAATGTTATCACAATAAATGGGAATCTTAGTGAAGTATAGATTATAGTCTTCTAGGGTTTGCTTCATCCATAAAATCTGACCACAACAATGTCCTGCGATGATTTACTCAGCCTCAGTTGTTGATAACGCTATAGATTTTTGCTTCTTGCTAAACCAAGAGACTAAAGCTTTTTGTAGGAAATGACATGTACCGCTAGTAATTTTACGGTCTACTTTGCATCCATCAAAATTAGCATCGGAGTAACTGATTAGGTCAAACGATATAGTTTTGGAATACAATAAGCCGACTGTAGAAGTTCTTTTAAGATATCTGAAGATACGCTTAACGGCACGTAGGTGTGATTCTTTAGGATTAGCTTGATATCGTGCACAGATGCAAATGCTAAATATTATATCAGGGTGACTAGCAGTTAAATAAAGTAAACTACCAATCATACCTTGATACTTATGCTCGTCGACTGGTTTGCCACTTTCATCAATATCAAGTCATGTTGATGTTGCCATTGGCGTGCTGATAGGATTTACGTTGTCAAAGTCATACTTCTTTAGTAAATTCTTCGTGTACTTGGCTTGATTGTTGAAGGCTCCCTATTAGTGCTGTTTGATCTGGAGTCCTGGGAAGTAGTTGAGCTCTCCCATCATACTCATTTCAAACTCACTCTGCATATACTCAGCAAAATCTTGATAAGATTTTTCGTTAGTAGAACCGAAAATAATGTCATCAACGTAAATTTGCACAAGAAAAATATTGTCAACTGAAGATTTGATAAACATGGTTGTATCAACTCTTCCTTTTGAAAAACCATTTTTATGTAGGAAAGCATTTAGGCTTTCATACCAAGCACGCGGTGCTTGTTTGAGTCTATAAAGCATTTTTCTAAGCTTGAAAACTTGATCAGGTTTTTGAAAATCTTCAAATCCAGGGGTTGCTTCACAAAAACTTCTTCCTTTAAAAGCCCATTCAAAAATGCACATTTCACATCTATTTGAAAAGTTTAAAATTGTAAAAATATGCAAATGCATAAAACATACGAATAGACTCTAGTCAAGCAACAAGAGCATTTGTCTTTATAACGCCCCAGTCCCAAAATACGTAGGACTAGAAACGTAGACATGCCAACCGTATAATAGATATATGTAAGCTGTAAAATACAGTACACCATGACAACTAATCTCATCCATAAATAAAGAATAAATATATCATAAAATCACCTTTGAATTTATCATTTGTACTTGTAGTTGGACGGGGACAAATCCATTTCCAACTATTTTAAATGAGAAGAAAAATACAAAAAAATAATTTATAAAGAATAGTAAGACGACCCAAGAGTACCATCTTCGAAGGAATGGGAAAGATCACAACTTTGGCTAAAATACCTACGAAAAGGCACAAAAGCACACACCTGGAGAATTCACCAGGTCCTCAGAGGGATGTAACAAGATACATGAAGAACATGCCATATAAACTGAATATAAATTGTTCAATAATAATCCGTACCATAACATAGTTCGGTACCTTATCATTGAAGCAGTGAACCACACCTACAACCAAACAAGGACAAGGTATGGCAAACTAGTCCGAGACAAAATGTCGTTCCAAGTCATGGTCAGGCATAAGTACATAAACCAAAAGTACATATACCTAATGGATAATGGTCACCGAACCACTCAATGTGTAATGCAATCAAGAATAGTGCATGGTCGCATAACCTCCGAGTCAAGTCAAGATAAAAGTACCTCAGCAGCGAGTCTAAACCAATATACCATTCCTCAATCGCGATTCTATAGCATACAGTCTATATACCATTCCTCAGTCGCGAGTCTATAGCATATAGTCTACCTATCTTTCCTCAGTAGCGAGCGAGTCTACGATAGATAGGGTGTAGGTCAACGTCCAATAGTATTCTTCCTACCTAATGTCCTAACTCTAATAACTACTAGTCTCTATCACGCAATCCTATTTAGTAGTTATAGCCTAACGAACGTCCTTACGTATCGGTGGTCGGCCGACTATACAAGTTCGAGACCTATATGCAACTCATGATTCGTGTATCACATGTGTCAAGGCAAATGGATGCATCACAACAGAGGGTAGTCTTCTTAACTCTAAGTCGATGCATAATAACAAAAATAAAAGGAATATGACTAAATAGTTATTTACATAAAATAAATGAAGGTAGTAAAATGATAATAAGTAAAGAAATAATAACACTAAATAAGCATGATAAGTGGCATTAAATAATTAGAATATATTGGCAATGTATCTTGCATGGTGTTGGTGCAGAGAATAGAAGGCCCAGTCACTTAGATCGCCAGAATCATAAGCAATGCAAAGTCGAATCCTGCAAATGCCCTCAGATGCTGAAATATAAAAGTTGTGTCTAAAAATTTCTACCCAAAAGTCCAATTCTGGATATGGGGGCAAAATCATAATTAAGGGTCAAAATGATGTCCGCCGTTGGACCCACTTTGCACCGAAAAGTGTGCCAATACCGACGGTCTCTAAAGTCAATAAACTATATGTCTATGGGTCTGGTTTGACGATACGAATCCAACTATATGTCCAAAGTTAGATTCTGGTGGGCCGTGCATAAATTCGCCCGTTGGATCGGATCGCGGGCCTGCCAAAATAGCGTTCTGGTCGACCTTCTCAGAATCGGACCAAACTTGGCTCACAGGACCAAAAAAATGACACGGTCCTGATGGCGCAAGTTTCATCTCGAGATGACAAACGTGGACGATGTTATGGGCTAGTTTACAAAGAGGCCGATACAGGGTATCTCGACCGATACGTCTCAATTTCGTCGCGCATGTACAACAAAATTGAGTTCCATTGAATCCCACACGTCCTCGAAGTCGATATGCACCTTTTGATATTTTTAGGTTCATGACCACGTCGCCCGGTTTGTCGGGACGCACGCCATATCGGTGAAATTTTCTCGAATTTGGTTGTTTTTGAAAAATGTTTTACTGATTTTTAAAGTCTTTTTTCATGGCATACAGTAAATGAAATCAAAAACTACGAAAGGGGTTTTGATGATGTTCTTGGCTTCTAAACCATTGTTTAGATGGTTTCCTAAATTTCACAGAGGATTGCCAAGGATTGGCCTTTCAATATAGGGGGTAGGGTTCGTTTGAACACTATTTTTAGAACAGTTTTCTTGTCGACTTAACATCGATTTTTCGGCCAAGGGATTCAACTAAGCCAAAATCTAATTTTTGGAATCGATACTTGGTTATGTTGGCTATCTGATGAATTAATCAAATCGAAAATGGAGAAGCGAGAGCGGAGAAATCATACCCGAAATAGAGGTGTTCATAGCCTTGCTGCTGTTGCTGTTTTTTCTGCTGTTTTCCAGTTCTGACGGTCGACTGCGCTCCGGCAGTAGCACAGGTGGCTTGCGGCGGTCCAGGGGGTTCACAAGAGGGCAGACGTTCGCTAGGAATCGAGGGTTGGGTTGGACTTGGAAGTTTCTAAAATTTTTGGAAGAGAACCTTAAAGTTTTGTTCTATATACTTCTATAGAATTTCATTCGATTTAAAATTGAATTTGGATTCATTGGTACAACAAAATTTAGATTTTATGGAAGAGAATCGGTTTAGGATTCAGTAGGGTTTGATTTGGATAGAAACGATTTGAATTAATCGAGATATGAATCTCTATTGCGGTCTTCCATTTTCGAACCTGCATTCGATCGGGTTGGGAGGAGAACTGTTCCATCCCTGTGGGGAACAATAATCTCCTTCCTTTCTTTTCTTTCTTTTTTTCCTTTTCTTTTCCCCTTTTTTATAACTAAAAGATAATACTTCAGAGCTAAAAATTACTATAATACTTCAAAAAAATCTAAAAATTCTAAAATGACTTTTTTTAAAATACTATAACATATATTATATATAATTGTAAAAGCTACCCCTATGATACATCATGCAAAATATTTGATCACGTTATGTTTAATATTAATCACTAGAATATCTGTTATAAATTCAAAAATTACTAAAATAGAAAAATAAAAATTATTTTGTAAAAAAAATCCTATTTCATAACATGTATAAATTAGTCTAGGTAATTATCAAAATCGTACCTAAATAATTTTAAATAATAACAATAATAAAAAATATTACGAGAATTTTAGGGGGTTTACAGTCTTATCATAATCAATTCCTTTTTCTTGATTATAACCTTATGCAGCTAGATGTGCTTTATTGCGTAGAACATGTCCATCCTCACTTAGTTTATTTCGGAACACCTATTTGGTACTAATTATCGATTGACCAATAGGTTTAGGAATAAGTTCCCAAACTTGGTTTCTCTTAAATTGATTAAGTTTCTTGTGCATGGCATCAATCCAACATTTATCAGAAAAAGCATCTGCTACTGACTTAGGTTCTACTTGAGAAATGAAAGCTAAATTTGCTGTTATATCTCTAGTAGAAGAATGCGTACCTACTCTTTTAGATACATCACCTATAACTAGTGTCTCTGGATGGTCTGGCATGAATTTCATCTTTTTCGGCAGACTCTCCGGATAATTCTCGTTGGTAGCAGTATCTTCAGATGCCTTGGATTTGCTTTGTACATTTTTGTCATCACTATCGTTAGATCTCTGACTATTTAGCTCATCAAAAGTAACATTAATAGATTCTTCAATAATCATAGATCTTTTATTGAAAATTCTATATCCCTTACCCTTGGCAGCATACCATAGGAATATCCCTTCGTTTGCCTTCGAGTCGAACTTACCCAACTTATCCTTGGTGTTCAGGATAAAACAGCGACAACCAAAAACTTTAAAATAAGAAATGTTTGGAATCCTTCCAAACCAGAATTCATAGGAGGTTTTCTTCGATATAGGTTAAATTAACACTCTATTCAAAATATGACAGGCTGTACTTACAGCTTTTGCCCAAAAATATAGGGGGTAGGGTTCGTTTGAACACTATTTTTAGAACAGTTTTCTTGTCGACTTAACATCGATTTTTCGGCCAAGGGATTCAACTAAGCCAAAATCTAATTTTTGGAATCGATACTTGGTTATGTTGGCTATCTGATGAATTAATCAAATCGAAAATGGAGAAGCGAGAGCGGAGAAATCATACCCGAAATAGAGGTGTTCATAGCCTTACTGTTGTTGCTGTTTTTGCTGCTGTTTTCCAGTTCCGACGGTCGACTGCGCTCCGGCAGAAGCACAGGTGGCTCGCGGCAGAAGCACAGGTGGCTCGCGGCAGAAGCACAGGTGGCTCGCGGCGGTCCAGGGGGACATATAGAATTTAATCAAATCGAAAATAGAGAAGCCAAAATCTAATTGTACCATATCGCTTAGAGTATGATTCTTTCGCTCTACAAAACCATTTTGTTGAGAAGTTTTAGGATAATAAAACTCATGGTAATTTCCATTATCATCAAAAAAAAAATTTGAAATCAGTATTTTCGAATTCGCCACCATGATCACTTCGGATTCGAGTAATCATGAAGCCTTTTTCATTTTATACCTTTTTGCAAAATACATGAAATTCAAAATATCACTTTTGTTTGTGAAAAAGTACACCCAAGTATGACGAGAGAAATCATCAACTAAAAAAAGCGTAGAGTTTACCGCCAAGACTAGCGACTCTACTAGGACCAAAAAAATCCATATTAATTAACTGCAAAGGTCTAAAAGTGCTTACATCATTGATGGATTTAAAGAATAACTTAGTTGCCTTGTTCTTTTCACAGTCCGAACATACTATATCCCTCTTGAAGGAAATTTCTGGGAGTCCTTTTACCAACTTTTTAGTGCATAGCCTTGAGATTGTGTCCATGTTTACATGTCCTAGCCTCATGTGCCATAGCCAGCTTTCATCTTGATTGGCTACTAGGCACTTTCCTGCACTGTTAGTACATTCTAGAAAGAAAATATAAATCTTGTCTTTCCTGATCTGTAAAACCCCTAAATTTCTACTACGGTTTTTTTAATAAATATGGTATTGATTTGTGTACTTCGTATTTGTACGTCGCGTACGAGTTTACGTTTCATAAATTTCTCGTCAAGTGCGAATAAGTACGAAGTACATATTTTTATAAAACGTTTTAATTATATAGATGTTGAAAATATTTCAAAATAATAGACGATAAATATTTTATATTGCTTGAAGTTGTAAATGGTGCCGAGGTTTGCCAAACTTTATTTTTATTTTAAAAAGGCCATTTTATTTTATGGTACATGTATAACTAGTAATTTAGAAAAACTGTATTTTATGTAAGTATTATTTTTGCATGCGAGTGTATATATATTTGTATTTTCAAAATTAATTATTATAATTAATATATTATTTTGAAAAAGGTATATTAAATATGGGTTGATTTAGTATGTAATTAATTATGGTGATTTAAGTTGGAAAAAAATATTAAGTTATTTAAATACAGTTTAAATTAGAGGTAGAATCTATCTACATTGGATTATATCTGATTGAGTTACTTTTAAATCAATTTGAATTAAATAGTGGAAAATCTAAGGGGAATTAAAACTCTTCTTAGTCATTATCTAGGTAAGACTTTTGTAAACTCCCTGATTTTTCAAAATAAATATTTCTGGAATTTTTGGATTTTTAAATAAATATTTATTGACTTATTATATAATTTGTATTATTTTACATATATTTAGTATAGTGCTCATTAGTGAATTTAGTATAAAAATATATAAGGCTATTTTTCTAGTACATTAAGGATCTAAACTATATTATACAATTTTTCTCAAAATTTTAGGATTTATTTCATAACTTTTATTACTTTTTACATGTTACTTATATTGTACACTATTTACATAATATAGAATAAATGTCAATTTAGTGTTAAATATTTTAGCTTGTATAAATGAGATTAGATGAAGGTTGTTTAAATAAATATTAACACTATTTATTATCTATAGTAATTTTAAATAATGTTATAGATAATTTAGATAAATATGAATTATATTTTAAGTTCATCATAAGCCTAAGTCTAATAGAAATCATCCATGTCTATATTATATCATAACAAAGTAACTCCTATCAATTTAAATCAAATCCTATCTAATTTAGGAGGTAAATCTGAAATATGTACCTATATATATACCCAATACGTTCCCTTCCTATCAACCATAATTTGAAATTATTTTTAGTCCAATAGGAAGTCAAAATTTCGTCATCAGAATTCAGCCCCGCTTTTTAGTAGCAAGAGCAACTTGGAACGACGATATCTCCTAGCTCCGAACTCCGTTTCGCCTCCAGTTTTTTTTAAAGAAGCGTATCGAGGTAAGCTTTCCAGAAATATATTTTAATAGACAATATTTGTTCTGTAGATTTCTGCAAAACTGTTTGAGTATCTAGTGTCCTAAAAATACACGTGTTTCAGTATTTTTGCGATTTCGGGAGATTCCGGAAACGAAAATGCGACTAGTTTTTCGAAAAGTTGATACGAAAACCTATACCATATCCTAATTTTAGAATCTATTAAATATATGTAATAGGTGCAGTATTAATTATAATTAGATAACATACTATTTTTAGCATCCGAAGTTGTTCCTACACCTTCTCCTTTGTGCGTTGTTGTTGATTCATCGTCAGGACATCCTACCTCACTCCGGACATTAGGCAAGATACCTTGCCATAATTTACTTTTAATAATTAGTCTGCATTTTATTTATTACATATCACTATGTATTTATTTCCATTTTTTTTAGCTGTACCATTATTACAGTTCCTGATCTAGTGCCCGCTCAGTGATATTAGTTGTACTTTGTTATTATCCTTTGATTGCATATAGACTTAGAGTTAAGGGACTACCAACTATAGTATATTGCATAAACCTTGACACAGTTGTACCACGAGATATGTGTGAGATGAGTAGCATGTAGAGGTACTTGCGTGTTGGCTGATCACCCGTACTCATGTGTTAGGTCTAACTGCTAAAAATTTGTTATATGTTCAGGTGGTTTTTAAATTAAGATTTGTTATGTATCAAAATATCTATCAAAATATTTTTTTATATATCTATCTAAATATATACATTCCTAAATATATATCAAATATATACATATATCAAATATATAATATATATATATATATATATATATATATATATATATATATATATATATATATAAATATATAAATATATATATATAAGCGGATCCAAAGCCCCCCTTAGAAAACTCCCTAAAAACCCCCTCACTCTCAGTCGTCCATTTAATGTTAATATTAATGTTAATATTAATGTTAATATTAATATTAATGGTAATATTAAGATTGGCGGAACCGTATATTTCTTTCAGACTTGGGCGTGGTGAGGGCTCAACGAGGTGCGAAGATTGGCTCCTGGGGGGCCCTCGGTTGGGTAGCGTTGCTATTCCGTCGGATGAGGGAGTGGTGGCTGGGACCAGGCGCGGAACCGGGAGACAGAATCGGGTGAGACGGCGAACCCAGGAGTTGGAGGCGTCTGTCTCGGGGCGGGTTCCGTTCGATGGTGGCACCGGGGAGCTTCGGAGGTCGGCCAGATTGGTCGGGAGGAGGGTGTTTCTACAGCATCGAACGGTGACTGTGAGGGCTCTATCGGATAGGGGCAGGAAGATCCGAGATTCTAGGGTGAGGAACTCTGACAATGGTGGTCCGGGTATCCGTCTGTTTTGGACAAACGATGGATGGGATTTGCCTATGTTCATGGAGCTGTTTGGGGTAGAGGCAGCGAAACGGCTCAGAGTGGCAAATCTGGCTTGCTCTTCGGCTCCCGATTCTTTGGTCTGGAGAGAGCGGAAAGGATCTTTCTCGCTTGCCTCGGCTTGGAGGTTTTGTCGGATTTCCCATCCTACATCTTCTTTATTTTCTAATATATGGGGCAAGTGTATTCCGGCGAAGTAGAGCATTCTGATGTGGTGGGTTTGTCACAACCGGCTACCCACTGATGACAACATTCAAAAGATTGACTTCCATTTGTTTTCCAGGTGTCATTGCTGCCAGGATGGGAATGGGGAGACCCTTCAGCATATTTTCTTCCATGGGGATCTTGCTAGGATGGTTTGGTCTGTCTTTCGGGGTTTCTTCAAGGTACGAATGCATAGAGACTTCCTAGCCTTTCTTCAAAGGTGGTGGCGGGGCCAGGGCAGTCATCATCGGAGATCATTGACCGGAGCGATCATTTGGGTGCTTTGGAAGAACCGGAATAAGCATCGCTACGAGGGGCGCAGTGTTGGTTCTGATTTCTTGGTTCGGGAGGTGAAGCGTCAGTTTCGGAAGTCGCTTTCGGGCTGCCGTCATCTTCTGACTATTCCGCATTGGGCTTTAGAGTAGTGTTTATCTTGTATTTCCTTTTCTTCATTTTTGTTACCATGAGGTCGGATGTACTCATTACCCTCTTATTTCAATAAAGGTAACGGTTTTCCAATATATATATATATATATATATATATATATATATATATATATGTATATATATATATAATTCTAAAAATCTAGTACTTTACCTCTCGGATGAGCAGACCAAACGCTATGGTTTTTGACTTGTAAGACACTCTTATTTCTTGTAGTGGAGCTAGGGCCATCATCCCCCTGGATGATCTACCGAGCTACATACATAAAGATGCTGACCATGTGGGGGTACTCGTCCAATCCCCCTCGAAAACTCAAGTAAAATCGAGATACAATTTAATTTGATAAAACCTTCCAATAATTATTTTGATCAAAATTTAAAATATATGTAAGAATTAATTTAAATTGGACATTTGAATTTGTAACCGTTACAAATAAACGATTGAGAGATCAATGGCTTGCACTGATTGATTGTTATTTTAGCAATAGTTATCACAAACTTTGTTATTTAACAAAAAACATTGTAATTAGTTGGAAACAAATTATTGCATGATAATTAAAAAGGCCACCCACAATATGTTACAAAAAGCGTTGCGCAACTGTTACTAACATTAAGTCTTTTTGTAGGGCTTAAACTAATTGTTGCAAAATACTAACAAATTTGCAACAATTACTTAAAACCCTTGCATAACCGTTGCCCATTCAGCTCATTTTGACAACACTTTCACTAAATCGTTGATGGACTGTTGTAAAAAATAATTAAAAATTAGCAAGCATTTACGAACCGTTGTAAAAGATTTTATTAGGCAACGGTTCACTTTTAAATGTTGCATATAGATTTAATTCTGTAACGGTTACTAGAACCGTTATAAGATCGTTGCAAATAAAATTTATAACAATACCCATATAAATGTTGCACAAAAACCGTTATAAAATGGGGACAATTTTTGTAGTGGAAGTCTCTGACGCTTCAAGATGTAAAGCATGTACCTGCTATTACAAAGAACCTAATCTCTAGAGGCCTACTCTGTAATGTAGGCCTAAGGATGGACATCAGTGCTGGCCAAATGGTGATGTCCATAAAAGAATCATACTTCAAAAAAGCGTTTTATATCGGAGGAATGTTTAAACTTCAGCTTGTAAATCAGTCTAATGTAATTAATGCAATCGCTCATTCTGGTTATACTCTTGAGTTGTGGCATAATAGACTAGGACATGTTCATTGTAAAAGAATAAACGAAATGTCTAGTGTAGGACTTATCTCCAAATGTAGTGGTAAGGTAGAGAAGTGTGAAGTATGTGCTCAAATAAAGATCACAAGGAAACCCTTTCATCGGGTTAATCGAAGCATAGATCTTCTGGAGTTGGTACACTCTGATATCTGTGACTTCAAACAATTCTCTACAAAAGCCGGGATGTAGTATTTCATAACGTTCATCGACGACTTCTCAAAATATGCATTCGTCCACTTGCTGAGACGAGGCATTCAAGAAGTTCAAAGAGTTTAGGGCCGAAGCTGAATGGCAAACTCGACAACAACTCAAGAGGTTAAGAAGTGATCGAGGCAGAAAGTATCGATCTCATAAATTCGTATCTTTCTGCAAAGAACATGGAATCATCAACGAGACTACTGCTCCGTATTCTCCTCAATCTAACGGAGTAGTAAAAAAGAAGAACATAATGTTGATAGAAATGATAAACTCAATGTTGTTGACTGCGGGTCTTCCAAAATGCTACTGGGGAGAAGCTGCATTGACGACCACTTTTATTCTGAATAGAGTGCCGCATTGTGAGCCCCTTAAATTTTAGGGATTTTTTTTCAAATTTTTTAAATGAATTATTTTCGATAATTCATTTTTATTTAGTTATTTTTTATCATTAAATGCTCTTTTCCATGACTTTGATTTCTGGAGCATCAGAGATGTCAATCTCTTGAAACTTTCTTCACTAGTTTGTAGAAGACAAGATTATCTCCATTTTGATATATCATGTCCCACTCAAACTTGTTCCCTTGTGCTCTTTTTGTATCGCACAACTTCAGGTCAATTTAGGCCATTTGATCGTTGAATAATTATTAATTAATTTTCCACTTTTATCTTTGATCATCATATGCATGTTGCCGTGACTTTTAATTTAGGAGCATAAGACTAGTCGTTTTCTCAAAACCAACTTCTCGTGTATGATCTACTCAAGACACCCTACACCCATGACCTTCGTGTCCCACTCAGACACACCATCTTGTGCTTCATTTGCTTCACACAACTTTCCTGACATGAGACCCAATCCTAATTCATCCCACGGAGTCATATTTATTTTCGACTTGAATTGGGGACACCCTTTCGACCCAAACCTATCGACCCAAAATATGGACACGGCCCACATTAAGCCTATTACCCACATAACACTTGTGTCCCATTTAATTTAGCCTCCGCATGCTACTTATTTATCCGAGATCATAAGTGGCTAAATTAATCCATTTACTGCATCAAACCCAATTTTGACCCGACTCGACTCAACTGAACGCAACCCAAGTTTCATGTTACCCCCTCATGAATACTAGCACTCATACCCCTACAAAACACCAAACACCTAGTCTATCCACTCAAAATATTCCTTGGACAACCCCCTTTGATTAAATTCCTAACGAATAATCTAATTCCCAATTTAAATCCCAACCCTTGATTCCACTCCTATTTAATCACAACCATACATCTCTATAAAACACTCACTCCCACACCCCCCTAAATGATGGCCGGCCCTAAATCAAATCCCACACGCTCTCTCTCCTTTATTAAATGCCATTCTCTCTCTCACTCATTTTCTAATAACTCTCTCTTCTTTCTCCCTACCTAGCCGACAGCACCCCTACTCCAAACCCAGCCGCTCATTCCATGGCCGAACAACCCCCCCAGCCGAACTCCACCTCCTCCCTTTCTTATTTATTCTCCTTATCTTCAACTCAACCTCCTCTATATCATCTTCTTCTCCTCCTAACTACATTTCTTCAACACCACCACCATCACCACAACCGACCCTTGGCCGACCGCCGCCCATGACAGCAAGTGGCCCCAGCGAGCCCCCTCGCGGCTGCGAGCAGCAGGTAGCAAAAAACTGTAGCAAGCAGCAGTCGCAGTCGCAACACAGCAGTTGCAACAGCAGAAAGCGTAGCGCCAGCAGCCGCAACAGCAGCTCCGGCGACTGCAGCAGTCGCACGGCGGCGCTGCCCACCGTCGTACGCCGTCGAACACCCTCCTCCAAGTCCGACGAACATCCCGTGGCCACTGCCCTCCTCCCTGATGCGTACCCTAGACGATTCGTGCGTTTCGTACGGGATCCCGTCGGCGCGCACGAGAAATCGAAGTCCAGAATTCGTTCTCGGGACAGCGACTTCGTGCGTATTTTTCGAGAAATTCGACCATTGGATCGTCGATCTGTTTCTTCCGTCTCTATCCCGCTATATACCACTTCACTCCCCTAAAGTCTTAACCGTAAATTCCATCGTTTGCTATGTCAAAATCGGCCACCAAGTTGACCATTTAATTGTGTATATTTTTGGACAGTTTTGTGGAGCCAACTTTGTCGACTCGTATCTCCGCCATCGCAGCTCCGTTTGGCATTCCACTAGTTCCTATTCACAGCTGGTATAACCCTCTTCCTGTCCCTTAAGTTTTATTTTATTGTGAGCTTGTTTGATTGGTTGAATTTGACGTCAAAGTTGACCGTCCGAATTCGTAATTTCCAACTTGTAAAATTCCACTTTTGAACCCGGGACTCCGAGTTCAAATTCTGACACCACCAGTAGACTCGTGGCATCGTTCTGGCATGATTTCATATAAATTTTGTTATATTTGGAGGACGTAGGCCCCGACACGCATTTCGGTGTAAGACGGGTCTCATAGTTCGAGTCAACGGACCATTTTGAGATCTGCTCATCGGAATCCAACTCTGGATATACCGTTGAGTTCATATCGTCATTCTGGATTCGTGAACATATATTTTGCTAGGTTTTGAGGACTAGTATCATTGTACATTTTTCTGTGCAAAGTGGGTCCAACACGGACGCCATTTTGATCCGAAATTACCTTTTTGTCCATGTGTTCAAATTAGACTTATGGGTAGGCTATTCTAGCTATTTTGACCATTCTGGATACGTTGATGATGGTTGTTTCATCATCTAACAATATATGTAGGTTTTTTCCTTATCTATCACCATTTGTTATAATCTTTCTCTTTTTGGTTCGTATTTTTAGATCCTCGCATCGAAATTGAGATTCGTCGATTTCAGTGATTTCATATTACTGAAATTGATGAGTTGTCTATGGATGATTATAGAGACTAGCTTTGACCTAGTTTAACCTAGAATAGACTAAGGGTTGACCAATTGACCAAAGTCAACTATAAGTCAACCTTTAACCCAGTTTAACTTAGTTTGACTGAGTTTGACCTAGTATAGGCCTAGAAGTATAGAATTAATGTATTTATATATATTGTTTACTCTAGAACACTAAGTAACTCTGTAAATTCATATTAGGTCTCTGTGACATCGGTTCAGGCACAGACCCTTACTTTTTGCTCAGGACAGTAGGCGAGTACATTTTCTGATAGTTTTCATTGTCTTGATATCTACTATATCCGATTTCGTTGTAGTATTTTACTTGATTTTCGACATGATGGTACACAGACTAGTATACGTCGGATCCTGTCGTGAGATGTTATTCCTGGGTGGCTATGGTATATTGGCACATTATTCGATCTTATTTTCTTATACTTGTATAGATGCCGATTCCTAAGGGAATTTGCTACCCTTTTAAAGAATCTCGCATCATGATGTGACATGTTCGGATCTATCATACTACTCGAGGATGTGGAGTTATTAGAGGTTATGTGATCATACCCCACTGGTTACTACTTGCATCATAGCTTTACCCTTGCCTCACGTAGGGTAAAGCCTGACCTGATACTACTTGCACCATAGCTTTCCATTTTGGCCGGTCTGATCTCCAGGTTTACCTGTGCTTGTTCTTGCACCATAGCCGGTCAAATGAAAAAGCTTGATCTTAACCCAAGCCAGTCACATAATGCTCTAATATCTGAAGGTACTGTTTATATTTACATTATACATCAGATATTACTGTACTGTTCTATATTCCAGTATTTCATACCCTGACATGATATCCAGTTTTACATATGCTACTTTATTTCCAGTCTTGATATTTCATCTTGTATTTCATTATAATTGTCTCTTATAGAATTTGTCAATTCATATGGAACTGCTATTAGTTTATGTACTCGTTCCCATCCTAACTGGATACGTTGACAATATTTATAGGAGTTGTTATGGTCTCATTATTGGACTACAGGATGTTGCTAGCTGAGGCGAATCTCGATATTCTTTCACCGTAAGTTGTCTCCCAAGAGTGCTAGGCCTGATAGTTAATTTAGTTTTGTTATTATTTTTCTTCCGTTTTATTCTTGTCTCATATGATCCTTTGTAGATTCTAGTTGTTCTAGTGTTATTGTTATCTTTCTTGTCTTATCTTCCTTAGCTTTTGTGATATGATTTGAGTACCTTTATAGTTATGGATCTTTTAGATATTGTAGTTAGTATCGGGTACTTGACAGCGCTCTACCATCGATACTGCGGTGTATGTTGGGCGTGGCCCACGTATTCGTACCCGTATATCTGGGTACGGGTTGCGACACATTTTTAGTGGTGGCCCATGCAGGTCAGTCTTTACTATTAATGCAAAGTCATGGTAGTACTTGAGCTTATCTGTACTACTGCGAGCCTGCCCTAGGATTAAGATTGAGTCATGGAATATTTTATGATTTGGTACTCAATCACATATTAGAAACTCTTAATAGATTCCAGGGATGACCCCTGGGAGTCCTATTTCGAAAGTTTTTCAAGTCTATTTCACCACTTGCTTCTATTCGTCCTAATTTTGAAATATATGTCTGTTATCGAACCCTATTCTTGCATTGGGATGTGTTTATGGACCCCAAAGGGAACTAGAATGTAGAAGTTGAACTTTTATATCATCTAGGTTGAGAAGAGAATATGATTAGCCAATGAAGGTTAAGATTTGTTTTAGATTATATTCCAGGAATCTGACCTAGATAGTACCTTCGGGACATCCCCTGAGAACCTTCCTCTAAACCCTACCTCGGAATCTGTTTTTGCTTGTTTTCATTTACTTATCCTTGATTCGTTGATGAAAATTTTGAATCTTGATGTCCGTTGTTGACTTTGATTTTGTTTTTAGATAAGTTTTTATGAATTGAGTTAAGTCATATTCTGATAACATATTTGATGAGAAGGGTAAATGTCTACTTTATTTATGGAGTTTAGAATTTATCGCAGTCATACAAGCTAGCATGACGAGGACATGGAGCCTGATTTTGGGTATACTATCCTAGTTGTAGAATTTAGATTTTCTTGCAGCCATACCGGTTGGTGTGGTAAAGAATCTAGATAACTTGATTATAGGGTGTATACCTTAGTTATGGACTCTATCGTTTATTGCAGCTATGCTTTCTGGCATGACAAAAATTTTGGCAACATGATTTCGGATAGACGTGTATGGTTATCAAATCATGTCTTAAACTGATTCACTTCTTTTGACCAAATAAGCAAGGACAATTCCTACCATTATTTTTTGTGTTATCATTTTCCTTATTGTCTGACTTTTTCCTCATCTTACTATTATTCCGTTGTCTATTTAACCATGTCCTACTTACATCGATCAACTACCTCGTATTTACTTTTGTTATCTATACTCTGAAATCTTTTGAGCTCTTGTATCTCTTTACCTTGGAAAAGTCGAGGAAGTATCGTAAATCATCTAGCTCGGAAGGCAAATTTGTTATCAAGTGGTATCTTGGTAGGAATATGAGATGTTGGATCTTGGTATAGAATTTTGAGATAAAGGTATGACTGAGATTAAAAATGAAACCAAGAGGTCGATATAATCTGTTTAGAAATAATTTACTAGAGAATTTGGAGGACAAATCACTTGGAAAGAACATAGAAGGATTCCAAATGAGAAGGATAATAGGATGTACATTAATGGTTAGAACATTAATATTTTGTGGATATAGTTTAGAAACTGACGAGGATATCTGAGATTGAAATATTTTTGAATTTGGATAATTTTAGGTTATTGATTCTTGAGATATTTCACACGAAAGTTATGATGCTAAAAATTTAGAATTTAATAATGGAGAAGAGATTTTAACTATATGCGATGATGATACAAAATTGGACATGAAATTGGTAAGAGGATAGAGAACACAAAAAAATTTTGAGTTACAAAAAAATGGAGATTTTGTGGATATAAATTTTTTTTATTAATTAAGATGGATAATATTTGAAAGTGTATGTTGAAGAAAATATGAAGGTTGATTTTATAACGGAGAAAAGGTTTTATAAGGCCTAGTGGTATTAGATTTGAATAACAAGAGCGTGATTTGAACAAGGACAAGGTAGAAGAATTGGGATATAAGGATGATTAAGTGGATAGTGTTGAGTTCTAATAAAGGGTATGCTTCATGAGTAGTATTTTGGAATTTAGGAATTTAGCCTATGGTAATCATGACAAGGTCCAATCTTCATGACGGAAGGGTATAATTTTTGGTAGTAGTCATATAAAGGTTGATTTTCATATTTGGACTTGTGAGATAAAGGTATGATTAGCAAATGATGATCAGATAACTTGATAGTATTAGAGAGAGATGATTAACTTGACTTTCCTATGAAACCTTGTCTTTTGAATTCCTTATCAAAAAGAGAAATTCGACTTATTTCGTATCCTTGAATCGTCCTTTAAGTTTTCAATAATCGTTGAATCCTAATTCCCTTGATCGTGACCAATCGATTTTGGTCGTCTTGTTTATCATGCCAAAAAGTCTTGATTGCTGACTAGACTTAAATGACTTCAAATTAAATTGTGATCTGGATTTTCATCCTTGGATGCTCGTGCTCAGACTTCGATGACCTTGTTCTTCATCTTGCCTAAATCCTATTTTGATGATCAACTTAGATCGTATCGGGACTTAAATTTTAATCGTGATTGGATTTCAATGTTATTACCACTCATGATTAAGTTCTGTTCCAATCATGATTAAGCTTCATACTTTCCTTGATCATACCAAAATTTCATGTTTAGTCATGCCTATGCTGCTATCATACTCTTCATCATATCTAATACTGTCAACTAAGGTTAGACTGACCTTTTCTATGATCATGTCAAATTTCGATTTTGATCACGTTGGTTTTTTTTAAAAATCGTACCGAAAATCTTTTCTGACCATGGTTTGATTCCTCGATCTTATCTGAAATTCTCGTGGTTTGTCGTGCCAGAATTTGGACTTGCTGATGTCTGAACCACTTTCTATTCCTGCCAGAATTTGATTCTGAAATTACTCATACTCCGGTTCCATTCCTAAGACATGCTCAAGTTTTGATTTCGTATTCATATCTTAATCGTGCCAAGTGAACTTAGATTATTTCCAATTTTTTAATCACGTCCGAACTTGGATCGCATTTCATGACTTAATAAATCGTACTCTTTAAATCTTCGATCGTGCCTATAAGACCTTGACTTCAATTTTGTTTGTGCCTAAAATTTTATCTCAATCATGACAAACCTTGTTTCGGTCATAGTTAACTTTTTATCTTGATCGGGCTTGTGCGACTTTGATGTTGATTTTTATTAAATCTAAGCGCTACATATCACCCTGTACTCGAACTTCATTTATATTTTTTGATCTCTTAGTCATCACTAAGATCGTGCCTCAATGACTTAACTTACTTCTAAACTGTGCATATATAGTTTTGTTCATATCATGATTCTATCGTGCCAAAATTATTAGTCGTGTCTAAATAATTTTGAATTGATTATATTGATCATGCAAAACTCGATGTTCTTTGAATCGTGCCTAAGATATTGCCTAAACTTTCTATCATGTTTTAACCCCACTACCAACCTTTAATTTCGAGGATGAAATTCTTATAAGGTGGGTAGGATGTGAGCCCCTTTAATTTTAGGGATTTTTTTTTCAAATTTTCTAAATGAATTATTTTCTATAATTCAATTTTATTTAATTATTTTTTTATCATTAAATGCTCTTTTCCATGACTTTGATTTCTGGAAAGTCAGAGATGTCAATCTCTTGAAACTTTCTTCACTGGTTTGTAGAAGACAATATTATCTCCATTTTGATATATCATGTCCCACTCAAACTTGTTCCCTTGTGCTCTTTTTGCATCGCACAACTTCAGGTCAATTTAGGCCATTTGATCATTGAATAATTATTAATTAATTTCCCAATTTTATCTTTGATCATCTGATGCACGTTGCCGTGACTTTTAATTTAGGAGCATAAGACTAGTCATTTTCTCAAAACCAACTTCTCGTGCATGATCTACTCAAGACACCCTACACCCATGACCATCGTGTCCCACTCAGACACACCATCTTGTGCTTCATTTGCTTCGCACAACATTTCTGACACGAGACCTAATCTTAATTCATCCCACGAAGTCACATTTATTTTTGACTTGAATTGGGGACACCCTTTCGACCCGAACCTATCGACCCAAACCTATCGACCCAAAATATGGACACGACCCACATTAAGCCTACTACCCACATGATACTTGTGTCCCATTTAATTTAGCCCCCGCATACTACTTATTTATTCGAGATCATAAGTGGCTAAATTAATACATTTACTGCATCAAACCCGATTTTGACCTGACCTGACTCAAATGAACCCAACCCAAGTTTCAGGTTACCCCCTCATGAATACTAGCACTCATCCCCTACAAAATACCAAACACCTAGTCTACCCACTAAAAATATTCCTTGGACAACCCCCCTTGATTAAATTTCTAACAAATAATCTAATTTCCAATTTAAATCCCAACCCTTGATTCCACTCATATTTAATCCCAACCATACATCTCTTCAAAACACTCGCTCCCATACCCCCCTAAATGGTGGCCGGCCCTAAATTAAATCCCACACTCTCTCTCTCCTTAATTAAATGCCATTCTCTCTCTCTCATTTTCTAATACCTCTCTCTCTTTTCTCCCTACCTAGCCGACAGCACCCCCACTCCAAACCCAGCCGCTCATCCCATGGCCGAACAACCCTCCTGGCCGAACTCCTCCTCCTCCCTTTCTTCTTCATTCTCCTCACCTTCAACTCATCCTCCTCCACATCATCTTCTCCTCCTCCTCACTACATTTCTTTAACACCACCACCATCAACACAACCGACCCTTGGCCGACCGTCACCCATGACAGCAAGCGGCCCCGGCAAGCCCTCTCGCGACTGCGAGCAGTAGGTAGCAAAAAACCGCAGCAAGTAGCAGCCGCAGTCGCAGTACAGCAGCTGCAACAGCAACAAGTGCAGCGCCAGCAGCTGCAACAGCAGCTCCGGCTGCTGTAGCAGCCGTATGGCGGCGCCGCCCGCCGTCGCTGTCACCCTCATTTTCCATATTTTCCTGTATTTCGTATTTATACTCGTATCTGGATTTTGGCATGTATTTTTATTTTCTCAGCTTGTGGAATTTCGGTATTTCTCATATTTGGGTTTTTGGCTTGGCTCGGTTTTATTGGGTTGGTTCGGTTTGGTTTGGTTTATATGTTTTGGATCACCTTAACCTATGCTACCCCTCATCCCCACGACAACTCCCCCTCTTTATAGCCCCACCTACCACTCTCTCTCCTCATAACTTTCACCATTAATTTTCTTCTTCTTTTTCATCTCCTTCCTCAACACAACTCTCCTAACCCTAGGCAAGTGCATCTTGCCATTACATAAGAACCCTCTTTTCCTTGTCCATTTGCTAGATTAGGACATGGAGACCAATATTAGAACTTCGGTTTTTGTAATTTGGAGCCCCCATTGTCATAGATCTAAGTTTTTCCTATTTTTGGATTTTGCATAGTTGAGCTATTTATGTTGGTTTTCTATGAGTTTTGATGTTTCCTTGTGGAAGAGCTTTCAGTTTCACCCAAGTTGGAACTTTGGAAATCCGGATTTGGAGTTCGGATGGCCAAGTTATGAACTTATGAAGCTTTGGGTTCTTCCTTGGTGTTCTTGCTATTGGAGAAGACAGTGAGCAGTGTGCAGAGCTGTTTAGCTTACACACACTGAGCTACGCGCGCTCTTTAGCGCTGCGTACGCAGGCTTGAGTACGCTTCCTGTTGGAAGCGTGTCTCCTTGAGCGTGCGTGACTTTCACGTACACTGCTCCCTGTAGCGTGCGTGACTTTCACGTATACTGCTCCCTTGTGCGTGCGTGACTTTCACACACTGCTCCCTTGAGCGTGCGTGACTTTCACACACTGCTCCCTTGAGCTTGTGTGACTTTCATACACTGCTCCCTGTAGCGTGCGTGACTTTCACACACTGCTCCCTGTAGCGTGCGTGACTTTCACGTACACTGCTCCCTTGTGTGTGCGTGACTTTTCACCTACGCTGCTCTTTGTAGCGTGCGTGACTTTTCACATACGCTGCCCCTTGAGTGTGCGTGACTTCTCACGTACACCGCTCACTTGAGGGTGCCTTGGTACGCAGACTTGAGTGAGCCTTGCGTGCATGCTTTTGCACGTATGCTGCCCCTTGACCCCCTTGCTTAGTCCACTGACTCTTGGAGTTTTGGTTTTATTTCTTTAAGCTTGGAATGACCATTGTACATGACTTGGTATGGCAAGGAACTAGCATAACACGACAGTGGCCCGTAGTGGTGCACTCCTGACATGATAGTGGCCCGTCGTGGCGCACTCCTGACAAGTACCCTGACATGATTTATCTTGATAACTTAACTTGACTTGCCTTGACACCGTGGGTGGTTCTTTCTTGCTTGCTTGATTAAATCCACTTGTCCTGTCTTGTATCATGTCTAGGATGGAACTCCTGAGTACCACGGTAAGGAGTACCTACTAAAATGGATTAAGGTTAATAACTAGAATAACACAGTAGTCATGAAGAGATGACACAGCTACAGGCAATCCCGTTACCTGGGCACTCTTGGGATCTGTAGCCTGCCGTCGAGCAGGGCACATTTTCAGCGCACCGTCGAGTGTTGCACCCTCTAAGTCACATAAGAGTACATTTGTCTCCTGGACGATGTACCCACCTGAAATCAACCCTAATCTTTCGTCCTGGGTAGCCTGGATGGTCTGCAGGGCTTGTGGCTGTGGAACAATCTTACTGCATCTTGTTAGTAATTAGGTCTGTGATAACCCTAGTTAGTTAAAGTAGTAAGCCGTAGTATCTGCTTGGCCGTGATTGATTGAATGAAGTATAACCAGTTTAGCTATGTCTTGATCCAGTATAAGATTGCTTCCGGTCTTGATTTCTTACATTATTATCTTGTCGATAAATGGTAGAAAACCAAGTTCTGTTCAGATGAAGGGTTACAACCAAGGTCCTTGTCTGGTTTACGGGTTGTAACCTGGTTATCGGAATAGTCCCATGGTTATCTCGTCGTATATCACCCTGCCATGTTTTCGTAAGTTTTAATTTTAATATTAGATTTTCTGTGCTGATTGCTGGCTTTTGTTCTTATTTCGTGGCCCCCTTATGGCACTTGCTCTTTCTGGGGTTGACCCAGCTGGTTTTGTGTGGCCAGATTTCGGAGCAGCTCCCGAGGATCTACCAAGCTTCCAGCCCGATGGTGGCGACTAGAAGGAACCCGGGCTACGAGTGGGTTTTCTATTTTGTTTCGCTCACTCTATTGTAAAGTTATTCTTTTGAGGCGTTTAGCCGACGAGCACCTGTTAGCTCGATGCACTTTACTTACTGTCTGCCTACTGGCTGTAAACATGATTAACAAATCCTAGGGTTGATCATGTATGACCTAACTCTTGCTAGTCCTCGCATTTTGTACGACTAGCTTCATGATCAGCTGATATGTAATATTTGGGACGTCTTTTATTGTATATTTGGTGGTCAAACATCTTGTAATTATATTACTTGCTTGAGATTGAGACAATAGGCTTGACTTTAACAGACTGTTGGCTTGTAGTAAACCCTCATAGCTAGACAGCCGTGACCGTATAGTTGAGATGTATTCTATTTCGATATACGTAGCTGGCTATGTCTTCCCCCGCTCTCTAGTATTCTGGTTCTGGGGCGTGACAGTCGCGCTCCGTCGCACACCCTCCCCCGAGTCCGAAAAACCTTCGGTGAACACCCCGTGGCCACTTCCCTCCTCCCTGACGCGTATCCTAGATGATTCGTACGTTTCGCACGGAATCCCGTTGGCGTGCACGAGAAATCAAAGTCCATAATTCGTTCTCGGGAAAGCGTCTTCGTACGCATTTTTCGGGAAATTCGACCGTTGGATCGTCGATCCGATTCTTCCGTCTCCATCCCGGTATATACCCCTTCACTCCCCTAAAGTTTCGACCGTAAATCCCATCGTTTGCTATGTCAAAATCGGCCACCAAGTTGACCATTTAATTGTGTATATTTTTGGACAGTTTTTTGAGCCAACTTTGTCGACTCGTATCTCCACCATCGCAGCTCTGTTTGGCATGCCACCAATTCCTATTCACAGTTGGTATAACCCTCTTCTTGTCCCTTAAGTTTAATTTCATTATGAGCTTGTTTGATTGGTTGAATTTGACGCAAAAGTTGGCCGTCCAAATTCATAATTTCTAACTTTTAAAAATCTACTTTTGAACCCGGGACTCCAGATTCAAATTCTGACACCACCAGTAGACTCGTGGAATCGTTCTAGCACAATTTTATATAAAGTTTCTTAGATTTGGAGGATGTGGGCCCCGACACGCATTTCGGTGCAAGGCGGGCCCCACTGTCCGAGTCAACGAACCATTTTGAGATAGGCTAATCGGAATCCAACTCTTGATATATCGTTGAGTTCGTATCATCATTCTAGATTCGTGGACATATATTTTCCTAGGTTTTGAGGACTAGTATCCTTGCACGTTTTTTGGTGCAAAGCGTGTCCAACACGGACGCTATTTTGATCCAAAATTACCTTTTTGTTCTTGTGTCCAAATTGGACTTATGGGTAGGCTATTCTAGCTAGTTTGACCATCCTGGACACGATTGTGATGGTTGTTTCATAATCCGACAATATTTGTAGGTTTTTCCCTTATCTATCACAATTTGTTATAATCTTTCTCTTTTTGGTTCGTATTTTTAAATCCTTGCATCAAAATTGAGATCCGTCGATTCCAGTGATTTCACATCATTGAAATTGATGAGTTATCTACGTAGATGATTATAGAGACTAGCTTTGACCTAGTTTAACCTAGAATAGACTAGGAGTTGACCAATTGACCAAAGTCAACTATAAGTCAACCTTTGACCCAGTTTGACTTAGTTTGACCTAGTATAGGCCTAGAAGCATAGAATTAATGTATTTATATATATTATTTACTCTAGAATACTAAGTAACTCTTTAAATTCATCTTAGGTCTCTGTGACGTCGGTTCAGGCATAGACCCTCACTTATTGCTCAGGACAGCAGGCGAGTACATTCTCTGATAGTTTTTATTGTCTTGATATCTACTATATCCGATTCAGTTGTAGTGGTTTACTTAATTTTTGACACGATGGTACACGGATTAGTATATGTCGGATCCTGTCGTGAGATGTTATTCCTGGGTGACCATGGTATATAGGTACATTGTTCGATCTTGTTTTCTTGTACTTGTATAGGCGCTGATTGCTAAGGGGATTTGCTACCCTCTTAGAGAATCTCGCATCATGACATGACATATCCAGATCCATTATACTACTCGGGATGGGGA
The DNA here is from genome assembly GCA_029216955.1 of Iris pallida. Taxonomy (NCBI): domain Eukaryota; kingdom Viridiplantae; phylum Streptophyta; class Magnoliopsida; order Asparagales; family Iridaceae; genus Iris; species Iris pallida. Next base: position 4,466,758 of record JANAVB010038417.1, on the reverse strand, counting down.
GTTATTAGAGGTTATGTGATCATACCCCACTGGTTACTACTTGCATCATAGCTTTACACTCGCCTCACGTATGGTAAAGCCTGACCTGATACTACTTGCACCATAGCTTTCCATTTTGGCCGGCCTGATCTCCAGGTTTACTTGCGCTTGTTCTTGCACCATAGCCGGTCAAATGGAAGAGCCTGATCTTGACCCAAGCCGGTCACATAATGCTCTAATATCTCAAGGCACTATTTATATTTATATTATACATCTGATTACTGTACAGTTCTACATTCCAGTATTTTATACCCTGACATGACATCCAGTTTTACATATACTACTTTATTTCCAGTCTTGATATTTTATCTTATATTTCATTATAATTATCTCTTATAGAATTTGTCAATTCATATGGAACTGCTATTAGTTTATGTAATCGTTCCCATCATGACTTGATACGTTGACAATATTTTTAGGAGTTGTTATGCCCTCATTATTGGACTACATGATGTTGCTAGCTGAGGCAGATCTCGATATTCTTTCACCGTGAGTTGTCTCCCAAGAGTGCTAGGCCTGGTAGTTATTTTAGTTTTGTTATTATTTTTCTTTCGTTTTGTTCTTGTCTCATATGATCCTTTGTAGATTCTAGTTGTTCTAGTGTTATTGTTATCTTTCTTGTCTTATCTTCCTTAGCTTTTATGATATGATTTGAGTACCTTTATAGTTATGGATCTTTTAGATGTTGTAGTTAGTATCGGGTACTTGACAACGCTCAACCGTCGATACTACGGCGTAGGCTGGGCGTGGCCCACGTATTCGTACCCATATATCCGGGTGCGGGATGTGACACACATGCGACTTCGGACGTCACTCATCATGAACTCTGGTCCAAAGTCAGACCTAACTTGAATGTCATTCGAGTGTAGGGATATCTGGCATATGTGAAGCTCCCAGATCTAAAGATTCAGAAGCTCGGGACAAGGACTACAAAGACGATCTTCTTGGGTTATGTCAAGAAGAGTAATGCTCGAAGATTTCTTGATATAGAATCAAATCATATCTTTGAATCTTGTAACGCAAAATATTTTGAAGATAAATTTGCAAGGTATAAGAACATTGTTCTTACAGATACTTCGGAGAACAATGAGGGTAAGCAGGAAATTAAAGTTTCTAATGAGAACATAGTCCAAGAAGAAGTTGTTTTTGAAACAACTATTGAACCAGAACTCGCTGAGCCGTCAACTAGGCGAATGAGGAGGCCGAAAGACTTCGAAAATGACTTTGTCACCTATCAGGTGGAAGCAGATCTGCTTACCTATGATGAGACGATAAAGACCAGAGATGCTATTTCTTGGAAGGAGGCGATAGACAATAAAATTGATTCAATCACCTCTAATAACACTTAGGTGTTGGTTGATCTTCCTGAAGGAGCAAGACCAATTGGATGCAAATGGATCTTCAATAAGAAGATGAAAGCAGATGAAACTATTGACAAGTTCAAGTCTAGGCTGGTACCAAGGGGTTTTTTCAGAAGCAGGAGATCGACTACTTTGATACGTATGCTTCAGTAGCCTGGATGACCACCATCAGAATGTTAATTGCTCTCGCGATAATACATCAATTGGTGATACATCAGATGGATTTAAAAGAAGCTTTTCTGAATGGCGAGCTGACCGAAGAGATTTATATGCAATAATCTGAGGGATTTGTCGTCAAGGGTCTTAAAGACAAAGTCTGTAAGTTGGTTAAATCCTTGTTCGGTCTTAAACAGGCTCCCAAAATGTGGTATGAGAAGTTTGACAAGGTAATAAAGTCAAATGGCTACGAAGTCAGCGAGACGGACAAATGTGTTTATACGAGATTCGCTGATGGAAGTGGTGTAATCGTTTGTCTGCACGTGGATGACATACTGATCCTAGGTAAGGATACGGGCTGTGTCACAGAGACAAAGAAGTTTATCTCGACTAAGTTTAGTATGAAGGACTTGGGGAAAGCTGATGTCATCTTGGAGATCAAGATCATTCGGACGAAAATTGGACTGGCGTTGTCACGGTCTCATTATATTGAGAAGATGATCATACACTACGGGTATCAGAATCTTTCAGTGATCGATACACCTTACAGGTGTGATCTAAAGCTGAAGCCTAATTTGAAGGAAAGTGTCAGGCAGCTTGAGTATGCAAGCGATATCGGGAGTTTGATATATGCTACTACTGCCACAAGGCCTAACATAGCTTTCAACATGGGAATACTGAGACGCTTCACGAGTAACCCAAGCGTTGAGCACTGGAAAGTTATAAAATGGGTAATGAGATATCTTAAGAAGACACAAACGTATGTACTACACTACAACAGAGATCTGCCGGTAGTAAAAGGTTTCAGTGATGCCAGCTAGTGCTTAGAGTTGGAGAGCGAGAGATCCATGGGTGGATTCATTTTCACAATGGGTAGAGCTACTATATCATGGAAGTCGAAGAAGCAGACTATGCTCTCTCATTCCTCTATGGAATCTGAGTTCTTCGCACTTGATACTGCAGCAGAAGAAGCAGAATGGCTTCGAAAGATCATGTATGATCTTCCAGAAGTTGGGGTGCAGATACCAATGATTCTGATATACCCCGATAACCAGGCAATTGCGACGTTGGCATCAAATGACATCTTCAATGTGAAGAAAAGAACTGTGCGATTAAAGCACAGGATAGGGCATAATCTCATCAAGAGAGGAATCATTGCAGTGATTGATGTTCGAAGTCAGGAGAACCTGGCGAACCCGTTCACATAGGGCCTAAAGTGCCAGCTGGTCGATGACATAGCTTATAAAATGGGCTTGAGGGCATTTTGATATTGTGTTATTGTAATCTTACCATAAAGTTTTATGCTATTAGTTCAGAGAAATATACCAGGCATCTAGCTTTTGGTTCAAGGAAGGACCACTAACTAGGAAAATATCAAGAACAGTGGGTACATGTCCTATGTGACATGAAAATGATATGAACCTATAACCACTATTGTCTATTATATATTTTATGCGGAGAACAGATCCTGTGGTGAGGATGGCTTAAACGCTTTATTGAGTTCTCAGGCAGAGTGAATGCCTGGTGTCCTTTACAAGAAGTATGGTAGTGCAGTACTACAAGGAGTGTAACTCTATGCTACAGTGGGGTGACTCCACCATGAGGTTCCCAGGTAGGGGTAATGCCTCGGCTTTGTGAGCCAAGTCACAGCACCGTAGCACCGCAAATAGGCTGGTAGCCTAATGCTGTATGTTGAAATTAAAGAGTTATAGACAGTACTACAAAGGGGACGATGTCCTCATGTTATAGTGGCATGACACCACGATGAGGTACCCAGATAGGGGTAAAGCCTCGGCCTCACAAGCCACGTCGTTCCGACGTAACACCGCAAAGAAGCGCAAGACTTCATGCTGGGTAGTTTGGCACTACAGAGAGGCTTGTGACCTCATGCTACAATAGTATGACCCTACAATGTGGTTCTCAAGTAGGGATAATGCCTCGGCTTTAAGCCATGTCATAGCAATATAGCACCGCAAGGCTTCATACCATGTCTCTATAATAAAAAAAACTTACCTATAGTATATGGACAGAGATAGCAGGCCGTCTCTTGAGGGTAAACTTGTAGACGTCCAAAATAATACACTAAAACTGGGATGGCACAGGACCTTTAATGTGCAGCAAGAAGCACATGTGACTATGTTATGTGATTGGGAAGGATTGCACCTATGGTGCAAAATTCAAGGCTTAGTCCATTCTTTTAATGTAGTCTGTTGTTTGACCCATGCGAAAAGATTTAAGTCGTCAGTGACATCTATCCTAATTATGATGGACAGTTACTGTGGAAATACTCAAACCCATATATTAAGATATTTGGAGGATTGTTGGTGCTTTTCCTTAACATGTAGACAGAGCTTACTCTCAATACATGCCTAGTATTTTGTCCCACATCAAAAATGTACCATGAAGTGTATCTCAATATATACTTCATATGTTTTTGAGATATGCACATGGGATGGTGGCCCTAAGGAGGAAACCATGTTGATGATTTTACTAGGAGGTAAGGATAAGACCCCATATTAAAGCATTAATGCTTTTTTGCTCTTGGAATTAATTTCCTTTGGAGCTAAGCCCCATAGGGGCTTAGCGACTCGGACTCGGGCTCGGGCTCGGGCTAACGGGCTAATGAGGTATAATATGGTATTTTGTTGGCGCACTTTGCACTTAGCACGTCAGCATTGTCGCTAGGCACATAGTGCGCTTAAGTTGCACTCCTTGTGCGAGCCTTTGTGCAGCCGATCGTGCGCATGTTTGCACAGCCATTTGGTGCAACAGTTTGCATGCATTAAGTGTAGTGCACGTTGTGCGCAGTTGGCATAACGGGTGCATGTGTGTGCTTTGAGCGCATGTGCGCAGTTGCTGCAGCGAGTACGCGTGTGCGCGTTTAGCGCGTATGCGCAGTTGGCGCAGCGGATGTGTGTGTGCTCGTATGTGTAGTTGGTGCAGCGGGTGCGCGTGTGTATATTATGCACGATTGAGCCTGAGAGCGCATGCTGTGCACAATTGGCATAGATGGCGCGCGCCGTGTGCCATTTAGCACAATCGTGTCTGTCCATGATCTGAACAGTTACGAAATGGTTCCTCCTTTCACGAGCACGTCCGGAGTGTTTCGTAGATTAGACGATTACTGGACTGACACTGTAAAAGTTTTTCTCCGCCCTCTCTGACACAGAGTGGTTCAAGAATAATTTCCTTACGAAATTTCAGAGTTCAGAGAAGAGAAACAAAGGGAGTCCGCACCATCCGATGAGTCGGAAGAGCAAAGTGTTCTATAGGTTCTATTCTGAACTTGCTGGTTCCTGGAAGCTGTTCGTGTGGGGCGTATCAAGCTTTGAGCTCCGGTGATCCGTCACCCCAGCATGAATTCTTTTCATTCCGTCCATTTCTTCTACTGCTTATCAACTTTTATCTCGTTCTGAACGAGAGCTTTTCTGATCTAATCAGAAAAAGTTAGTGGACTTTCGCTGCTGCTGCTACGAATTCTTTTGGGCCTTTTTCGAAGTTATACATTAGATTTCGTCTAACAAAATCCTCTGGGATCTCTTTTGTGCACCTTCTTCGAAGTGCTGCAACAAAATCAATTTTTCCATCAAATAATCACGTCTCTGGCAATAACAATCTCAAAGCTTGATTTCAAAATAGAAAACTTTCGTGCTGCTCTCATTAATTCCAACTTTAACAAGTTAAAGAAATTTGATGAAGAGTACTACCAAATCTGGAAGAGGAAGGTTAGCCTTAATCTTTAATTTATTGAAGTTGACTATGTGCTAGCTGAGAAAGAACCAAATGTTCCATAAACTGGGTCTACAGCCGCAATTACTGCTGCTACTAAAAATCAGACCAAATGGAGAAGGGAGAATGGCCTTTGTAGGCTTCTAATCTTAAATGCTATAGAGAACTCCCTGGAGGAATCATATTCTAAGAAGACTATTGCCAGAGAGATATGGGTGTCTCAGGAAAAACTGTAAGAAGATGACAAAAACAGGAGCAAGATATTTATTATTGAAAATATCACAAGTGGCTCTTTGAAGACGAAAAGACGATGTTATTGCAGGTGAAGGAATTTCTGAAGCTGCAACAAAAATTAGAAGATGAGGGGATGCCCCTTAACGACAAGTTTGTTGTTGGAGGGAGCGTCTCCAAACTCCCCGCTGGTTGGAGCAAATTCTATACAAATATGCATAGGAAGAAACTGGATATCAGTCTAAAAGATCTCCTGCAAGAAATCTATGTTGAGGACAGATGAGGGATCAACTGAAGGTGGACGCTCTGTCCAAACAGATGGCTAACGCCAATTTGGTCCACATGAAGGAATCCAAGGAAAAGCAGGCAGCTTTCTACAGCAAGAAGAAGGACCTCAATAATCTGAAAGTGAAAGGGCCTTCTTTCAAGCAACAGAAGCCAAAGTCCAAGCAACTTGCTTCAACTGTGGAAATAAGGGCCACTATAAGAGTGAGTGCAGAGCTAAGCCCAAGAAATCAGAGCAAGGTGAGCCTAGTAAATTTTCAATGATCACTGGCATTATTGCCATGAATGCACAGGTCACTGCAGTGGGGGTTGACTCTGACTGGTGGGTAGACACTGGTGCCACCTGCCATGTCTGCTCAAGCAAGGAATGGTTCACCACATACATACCAACTTCTAAAGTTGTTATGGTGGCGAACCAAGCACAGCTGAAGTACAAGGATCGGGACGGTGGTATTGATGCTGGATTCAGGGAAGTCTTTGACGCTTCAAGACGTAAAGCATATACCTGCTATCGCAAAGAACCTGATCTCTGGAGGCCTACTATATAACGCAGGCCTAAGGATGGACATCAATATTGGCTAAATGGTGATGTCCATAAAAGAAACATACTTCGGGAAAGCATTTTATACCGAAGGAATGTTTAACCTTCAGTTTGTAAATCAGTCTAATGTAATTAAGAAGTGATCGAGGCGAAAAGTATCGATCTCATGAATTTGCATCGTTCTACAAAGAACATGGAATCATCAACGAGACTACTGCTCCGTATTCTCCTCAATATAATATAGTAGCAGAAAGAAAGAAGAGAACATAGAAGAAATGATAAACTCAATGTTGTCGACTGCGGGTCTTCTAAAATGCTACTAGAGAGAAGCTGCATTGACGACCACTTTTATTCTGAATAGAGTGCCGTATGCAACTTCGGACGTCACTCCTCACAAACTCTGGTTCAAAGTCAGACCTAACTTGAATGTCGTTCGAGTGTGGGGATATCTGGCATATGTGAAGCTCCCAGATCTGAAGATTCAGAAGCTCGGGACATGGACTACGAAGATGATCTTCTTGGGTTATGCCAAGAAGAGTGCTGCTCGGAGATTTCTTGATATAGAATCAAATCATATCATTAAATCTTGTGACACAGAATATTTTGAAGATAAATTTGTAAGGCATAAGAACATTGTTCTTGCGGATACTCCGGAGAACAATAAGGTTGTACAGGAAATTAAAGTTTTTAATAAGAACGTAGTCCAAAAAGAAGTTGTTGTTGAAACAACTGTTGAACCAGAACTCGCTGAGCCATCAACTAAGCGAATGAGAAGGCCGAAAGACTTCAGAAATGACTTTGTCACCTATCATGTGGAAGCAGATCCGCTTACCTATGATGAGGCGATGAAGACCAGAGACATTATTTTCTGGAAGGAGGCGATAGATGACAAAATTGATTCAATCATCTCTAATAACACTTGGGTGTTTGTTGATCTTCCTAAAGGAGCAAAACCCACTGGATATAAATGGATCTTCAATAAGAAGATGAAAGCAGATGGAACTATTGACAAGTTCAAGGCTAGGCTGGTAGCCAAGGGGTTTTCTCAGGAGTAGGAGATCGACTACTTTGACACGTATGCTCCAGTAGCCCGGATGACCACCATCAAAATGTTAATTGCTCTCGTAGCAATACATAAGTTGGTGATACATCAGATGGATGTAAAAATAGCTTTCTTGAATGGCGAGCTGGCCGAAGAAATTTACATGCAACAGTCAGAGGGATTTGTCATCAAGGGTCTTGAAGAAAAAATCTACAAATTGGTGAAATCCTTGTACAGTCTTAAATAGGCTTCCAAAATGTGGCATGAGAAGTTTGACAAGGTAATAAGGTCAAATGGCTACAAGGTCAGCGAGACCGACAAGTGTGTTTATACACGATTTGCTAATGGAAGAGGTGTAATCGTTTGTCTGTACGTAGACGACATGCTGATCCTAGGTACGGATATGGGCTGTGTCACGGAGACATAAGTTCATCTCGACCAAGTTCAGTATGAAGGACTTGGGGGAAGCTGATGTGATCTTGGGGATCAAGATCATCCGAACGGAAACTGGACTGGCGTTGTCACAGTCTCATTATATTGAGAAGATCACACGCTATAGGTATCAGGATCTTCAAGTGATCGATACGCCTTACAGGTGTGATCAGATGTTAAAACCTAATTCGAAGGAAAGCGTCAGGTTGCTAGAGTATGCAAGCGTCATCAGAAGTTTGATGTATGCTACTACTGCCACAAGGCCTGACGTAGCTTTCGCCATAGGAATGTTGAGTCATTTCACGAGCAACCCAGGCGTTGAGCACTGGAAAGCTATGAAATGGATAATGAGATATCTCAAGAAGACTCAAACATATGCACTGCACTACAGTGGAGATCCGTCGACAGTAGAAGGCTTCAACGATGCCAGCTGGTGCTCAGAGTTGGAGAGCTAGAGATCCACAGGTGAATTTATTTTCACAATAAGTGGAGCTCCTATATCATGGAAGTCGAAGAAGCAGACTATGCTCTCTCGTTCCTCTATGGAATCTGAGTTCTTTGTACTTGATACCGTAGCAAAAGAAGCAAAATGGCTTCGGGATCTCATATATAATCTTCCAGTGGTTGGGACGCAGATACCGGCGATTCTGATATACTGCAACAACCAGACAACTACGACGGTGGCATCAAATAACCTCTTCAACAGGAAGAAGATAACTGTGCGGTTAAAGTACAGGACAGTACACGATCTCATCAAGAGAGGTGTCATTACAGTGATTGATGTTCGGAGTAAGGAGAACCTAGCATATTCATTCACAAAGGGCCTCAAACGCGAGCTGGTCGATGACACAGCTTGTAAAATGGGCTTGAAGGCTTTTTGATTTTGTGTTATTGTAATCCTATCATAAAGTTTTATGCTATTAGTTCAAAAGAAATCTACTAGGCATCTAACTTTTGGTTAAGGAAGGACCACTAACTGGGAAAATATCAAGAACAGTGGGTATATGTCCTCTGTGGCATGAAAAAGATACAGACCTAGTCTATTATATATTTTGTGCGAAGAACAGATCCTGTGGTGAGGATGGCTTAAACACCTTAATGTGTTCTCAGGCATAGTGAATGCCTAGTTTGCTTTACAGGAAGCACGGTAGCACAGCACTACAAGGAGTGTAACTCCATGCTACAATGGGGTGACTCCACCATGAGGTTCCTAAGTAGGGGTAATGCCTCGGCTTTGTGAGCCAAGTCACAGCGGCATAGCACCACAAATAGACAGGTAGCCTAATGTTGTATGAGGAAATTAAAGGGTTGTAGAAAGTACTACAAAGGGGACGATGTCCTCATGTTACAGTGGCACGACACTACGATAAGTTACACAAATAGAGGTAAAGCCTCGACCTCGTAAGCCATGTCGTTGTGGCGTAACACCGCAAGGATGCGCAAGGCTTCATACTGGGTAGTTTGGCACTACAGAGAGGCTGCTGACCTCATGCTACCATAGTATGACACTACGATGAGGTTCCCGGGTAGAGGTAATGCCTTGGCTTCAAGCCATGTTATAGCGACGTAGCACCGCAAGCAAGCACAAGGCTTCATGCCATGTCACTTTAATAAAGAACTCACCTATAGTGTATGGACAGGGATAGTAGGTCGTCTCTTGAGGGTAAACTTGTCAACGTTCAAAATAATACACTGAAACCAGGCTGGCACAGGGCCTTTAATGTGCAGCCAGAAGCACATGTGACTATATTATGTGAGTCAAAAGAATTGCAGCTATGGTGTAGAATTCAAGACTTAGTCCATTCTTGTATTATAGTCTGTTGTTTAACCCATGCGGAAAGATTTAAGTCGTCAGCGACATGTATCCTAATACATGATGGACAGTTACTGTAGGAAATACTTAAACCCGTATATTAAGATATTTGGAGGATTTTTGAAGCTTTTCCTTGACATATAGAGAGAGCTTGCTCTCAATACATGCCTAGTATTTAGTCCCGCATCGGAAATGCACCATGAAGTGTATTTCAATATATACTTGGTGTGTTGTTAAGATATGCACATGGGGTGGTGACCCTAAGGAGGACACCATGTGGGTGATTTTACTAGGAGGTAAGGATAAGACTCCATATTAAAGCATTAATGCTTTTTGCTCTTGGAATTAATTTCCTTTGGAGCTAAGACTGGTAGGGGCTTAGCTACTCGAACTCGACCTCATGAGGCGTAATGTGGCATTTTGTTGGTGCACTTTGCACTTAGCACGTTATCATAAACGTTTCTTTCCTCCCTCTCTGACACTGAGTGGTTCCAGAATAATTTCCTTACGAAATTTCAGAGTTCAGAGAAGAGAAACAAAGGGAGTCAGCGCCATCCGAGGAGGCAGAAGAGCAGAGTGTTCCATAGCTTCTGTTCTAAACTTGTTGGCTCCTGGAAGTTATTCGTGTGGGGTGAATCAAGCTTTGAGCTCCGGTGATCCGTCACCCCAACATGACTTATTTTTATTCCGTCCATTTCTTCTACTGCTTATCTACTTTTATTTCGTTCTGAACGAGAGCTTTTCTGATATAATCAGAAAGAGTTAGCGGACTTTCGCTGCTACTGTTACGAATTCTTTTGTGCCTTCTACCAAGTGATACATTAGATTTCGTATAACAGAATCCTCCGGGATCTCTTTTGTCCACCTTCCTCGAAGTGCTGCACCAAAATCAGTTTTTCCATCGAAAAATCATGCCCCCGACAATAACAATATATAAATATAAATATATAAATATATATATATATATATATATATATATATATATATATTATTAGGTTTATTTAAAATATTTGTAGATACATTTTGTAATGTTTACTATAATATATTATAGGCTTTATTTAGAAAAATTGTTTTGTGACTTTTATTTATCTATATAGGAACTTGACTTATAATTATCGGGTCAAAATATTTTGGACTACATAAATAATTTGCGGTTAAATCTTATAAGTATGGGCTTTTTTATATGTTATGAGTTTCATTTATCCAATAAACAATTTCTAAAATAGTTTATAAATATTTTCCCCATATATATATTTTCCCCATATATATATTTTCCCCATATATATATATATATATATATATATATATATATATATATATGTGTGTGTGTGTGTGTGTGTGTGTGTGGAAAATAATAATAATAATAATAATATATATATATATATATATATATATATATATATATATATTATTATTTTCCACACACACACACACACACATATATATATATATATATATATATATATATATATATATATATATATATATATATATATATGTTGTCCTTCTTAAGAAAATCCTTTTCACAAAACCAATTCTCTATTTTGACTTTGAAATATGTTATATAAAGTTCAAAAATAAAATGAACATTTTGTTGATAAATTTATAAAAACAAACCTTTATTTAAAGTGAAAATTTCCTAAGTCAAATCTTCTTTTAGATTAGATTATCCTTGACCATGTCTAATCTTGCTTTCCTAAAACCTCGCGAATTCGAACCCTTTCACAACGACCATGGCTGTAGGACTATTCGGGACATGTGAGATCACCGCATAACACCAGAAAAGATACCTTTTCATATTTACTGCTTATATGTATTATGCATCTTTTGTTTAGTTACTGCATATTTATTGTTTGTCTATTTTAGTTTATCCAGTTGCATCCCACTTAACTATTTATGGTTTACATATTGTGCTTTCAATTTATAGGTTGTAATATTATTAGTCATTGTTTCTATTGATGTCATATTTTCATTGTTGTGCATATGGACCTAGAGTTAAGGGACTACCATCTGTTTAGTGCATTTCATAAACTTTATCACGAATATGCCACGAGACATGTGTGAGTTGTGAGTAACAAATAGAGGTCACTTGCGTATTGGCTGATCACCCGTGCACATGCATTATGGATAACTGCCAATAGATGCATGTCAAAAAGACTTGACAGTTATTAGGAATAAGCAGTGTTGTGGAAAGTGACACTTGTTTGTGTGTTGTGGTTACGACACATGTATAGTATCATGGGGAGGGAGAGGATAGCTATTAGCGTTGAGACTACTATTTATTTTTTTCACACATTTATGGAACGATAGTGACTCGGATGAGCGCTACTTACTGCCACACCCTAGGCCGATAGTGACTCGGATGAGCGCTACTTACTGCTACCTTTTATTTGTATTGCTGATCATAAAGCTCCCGCGTGGAATGTTGTCCTCAAAGTTCATATCACATGGACGATTAGGGAACCATTAGTGTTATAGTCATGTGGTGTTTACATTTTTCAGGTTTATGGTATGTTTATATGTATCTTGTTACGTTCCTCTGAGGACCTCATGATTTCTCCAGGTATATGTGTGTTCTTGACTTTCCGCAGGTGTTCTAGCAAAGATCGTGGTCTTCTCTATTCCTTCGAAGATGACTTGCTCTTGGACCGTCCTTTGCTACTTGACAAATCATTTCATTGTTTATGTATTACTTCTCATTCTGCTTGGTATTGGATTTGTCTTCGTCCAACAATTTATAAAACGACAATTCATATCTGATTATATAAAAGCTTTATTCTTTATTTTGTGGATGAGATTAGTTAGCCATGATTATACTGTATTTACAGCTTACGTATATTTATTATACGGCTGGCATGTTTACGTACCTAGTCCTACGTATTTTGGGACTGTGCGTTACATACATTCTACCCCCTTAAAAGAATTTTGTCCTCGAAATTAAAATAAGCTAAGGAGAAAAGGGATAAAAGGGGTTTACTACAGGAGAAATCAATTATGATTAGACGTACCATTCTATCGTAGGCGTAGTATTACCGACCTATCTGATTATAACCGAACCTCTAGTTAGCTCCTAGCAATTACCCTTAATAGGCTTTATGCGTCTGATATCCAAGCACTCATGCTAAACTTATAAACTAACTAAGATCTATCTCTAAAAAAAGATACCCTTTTCTGACTACCCCACGTCACAATCACCCATCACCTAGTTTAATTATATACTATAATATAACTATAAGTTGTGTCTAGTTAGCCATTTACGAGGTCGAAGGTAACATAATATAGAGGAATATTTATTTATATATAAAATCTTTTCTTAAAATATATATATATATATATATATATATATATATATATATATATATATATATATATATATATATATATATATATATATATATATATATATATATATATATATATATATACCCGGCCTCCGCCCTTCAGATCCCCGCTCCCGGAGACGTCTTCCCCTGGGAGTTCGCCCCCCCCCCCCCCCCCCCCCGGCGGCCCTCCCCGCCCTTCCCCCGTGCCGGCCGCCTCTAGCCGCCGCCTCTGCGGCACTCGTCGCCTCGCGGACCGCCCATCCCCCCCCCCTCCTCGGTCCCCGCTCCCCTTCGGGCCGACCGAGGCCCTCGGCCCCCGAGCTACCTCGGGCAGCCCACCCCCCCCCCCCCCCCACGTGCCCACGTGGCCTCCTTCCCCTCGGGCCCCGCGCAGGACGGCCACGTGCCCCCCCCCCTCCCCGGGCTGCGGGCTTTTTTCGAATTTCAAATTTTTGGATTTCCTTTTTGTGTGTTGGCCCGGGTCGGTTGTGTTGGCCCGGGTCTGTTGTGTGGCCCTGTGCTGGCCCTGGTCCGTTTCCGGGTTTTTTTTCAATAAACTTTTCGTTAAAAAAAAAAAAAATTATATATATATATATATATATATATATATATATATATATATATATATATATATATGGTAAGTGAACTCAACTTCTATATAAATATCACATATGTAAAATATAGATAAGCTCAAAATATTTACATAATTACACAATGTACACATATACATATTAACATATATTTAATAACCTATTATATGTGCATGTATGTTATGCACATACGCATAGTCTGTTAAGGAAAAGAGAGGGTAACATGGTAATTACCTAAATCACACGTATATACTTTGGAGTACTATTTCTTCTCCACACACGACTTCGCTGGGTCATCAGCACTCCCACGATGAGGAATCAGTGAACCCTCACAAGGCCACGAGGCTAGGGGTAGAGGTTGTGCTTGCGACGTGGAGGCAGGCGGTGCGACAAACCTCAGCTTCGTCGAAAATACAACACTGGAGGCTGTGTGGTCGGCCATCCCGACTGCTATTGCAGTCGGCTGTCGGTTGGGTCGGAGCTGTATTGGCAGGATGGTGGAGATGCCGAGTTAGCACACGGAGAATGGGACCAATGCAGAGTTGCACCATCGGCTTGACGGTGGGTCGTGTTGCGGAGACATAGCCACAATGATCTTTCACGTGAATCGCGGCACATGCTAGGACAGTTGGTGCATCCTTGTAGCTGCCATCTCCACAAACTACTGTGCTCCAGCATCTATTAGCACTGTGCAAGAGGCTGCCATGAGCAGTCGCGTTGATGCGCTAGTGTCATAGTGCACAAGATCGTGCATGCTCGGCTAGCTGCGCAGGGAGCACGTCGACGAGGAGCACTTGAGGATGTCGCACGAATTGTGCAGTCAGCAATGGTTGAGAGAGTTGCTGCACGGCTCGGAAGGCGCTGACGGACGTGGCTAAAGCATGGAGTCATGCTTCGATGGCACGTTAGCAGCCATGTGGCGTTGGAGAAGTGGTGATGGTGTTGGTCGTGCAAAGTTTAGGTGGTGGGACGACCTCAAGTCCACAAGGAAGGAGAGGACCGACGGTCGACTTTATGCCGGAGTGTGCACCGGTCGATGAGAGGTGACATTGGTACAGGCCATGCGTGTGGAAGAGGACTATCGGGGTCTGGCCTTTTTCGGCACACGCGAGAACGAGCTCGCATGGCTCTCACACACGATAGGCTATTCCACCGAGTAAGGAAGGGAAGTAGGTGCTGGAATAGGGTAGGGAAGCTGTAATGTCTCTACGGCTAGGGTTTTCTCATGATGAAGATACAACATCATTGATCCTTCCCTATATATATAGGGAAAGAGAGAAGGAGGTTGGGCCCTGGGTCTATGGATTTGTCTAAAGGAGGAAATATGGTCTGGCTTAGTTTAATAGGGATTAAATTTGGTTTGGGAATGGCTTGAACAGCGAAATGTGTTGTTAACAAAAAGACACTCCTCACATATTGCCTTGAAAGCCCAAACAACATGGGTATAAACTTAAGGCCTAACAACATACATATCTCTCTCTCTCTCTCTCTCTCTCTCTCTCTCTCTCTCTCTCTCACACACACACACACACACACACACACATATATATATATTTTTTATTTTTTTTTATTTTTTTTTTATTTATATATATATATATATATATATATATATATATATATATATATATAGCCAGCAATTGAAATTAATCACTTTTTTGGGTCCAGGCATATAAAGAGTATATATATAAAATCATGTATAGACTACCGACCCAATATAAATATATAAATATATACATAAGGCCTTATGACGAAAACATTTATATATACTATACGATTCTAATATATCACTATTAATGATAACACTATATTAGAAATCTTATGAAGAAAATGCTACAACATAATTCTATATATACATATGAGCCCAAATATATATATATATATATATATATATATATATATATATATATATATATATATATATATATATATATATATATAGGCTGAGGCACTACAAAATCTAAATACCATATATACACATATTAGTCTAAAAATTCAAGAAAAATTTTAAAAATAATTTATATTATATATATATATATATATATATATATATATATATATATATATATATATATATATATATAGGCTGAAGCAAAGAAAAAAGATGTCTCTGCTTCTTCTTCCGGAGCTCCCTTTCCTTCCTCTCCCGGGAAGCCCCTAGGGCTTCCCTTTTCCGGCGCTCCTCCGGTGGTTTGTGTCTGCCGATGGCCCATCCTTGGCTGGCCGACTGCGTGGAGTTGATCAGTCAACTCTACCCCCTCATGTTACCCCTCATCCCGCTCTCCCCCTCTTCTCCCCATCTGCCCTCCCTCCTCCCAGTCTAGAATCCATCCCCCCGGCGTCCGACCCTCCGGCCGCCCCCTAGCCCTCTGCTCCTCCCCCTCTCAGCCCCCTTCCCACCCTCCTCCAGAAGTTCTGTTTCTAGCAGCCCTCCGCCATCTCGCGCTCTCCTCGTCCTCTTTCCTGTGTCCGCGTTCGCTCCCCCTGCGTCCGCTTTGGCTGGTCGACCAGCTTCCGTGCTTGCCCGTAGTTCCCACCCTCTTCATCAGCTCCCCACCGCCCACTTTTCCATTTCCGCTCCTGTTCAAAATTCGAACGGAGCAGCCTTCTCCTCGGGGGTGTCGCCCACCTGCTGTGCAGGCATTGGGGGACTTCCCTACTGGCACCACGTGGACGGTTCAGTCTACCAATACCACGTGGAGGGCCACCCTCATTTTATTCCCGCTGTGCGTAATTATCCCATGCCAGCGGTTTCTTCTGGTGGGACCCTCTCCCCCAATGGTTTTTACGTGCCAGGACTTTACGCTAATCCCTCTGGTAGGGCCTTCCTTTCTATGATTTTTACGCGCCTGGTTCTCAGTTCGCGTATCCGGGGGATGGCGCTTCCCCATCCCTTCTGCGTACACATGGTCCCCTGTAGCCGCCGCCCTCCGCGCATCCTCCTCTCTGCAGTATGCCTTCGAGGCCCCGCTGAGTGGGCCGATCTCCCCCTCCCTCCCTCTTGGGGTCCCCGCCGGCCACCCAGAGGGCCCCTCTCCGTCGTCTCACGCCGTCACCGTGGCGCTCGAGGCCTCTGCATCCCTACCAGATTCCAGCTCGATCACTCCCCCTCATCCCCCCTCCTCCGTGGCCCCCCTCCCTCGGCTCCCAGCTCGGTGTCCTTCGGTCAGGTTCCTCCCTCTCCCCCCGTAGTTTCGGCGAGTCAGCTCGCCTCTGGCGACACGGGACGTGGTAGCCCTTTCCAGGCGGTCCCGGCGTCCCATCATCTTCAGGGCACGGATCGGTCGATTGAGGCGTCTCCCCGTGTGCTCGGTGTGACCACTTCTCCCCGTCCCGGGCAGTCTCCTTCCCCGGCAGCTCTTCCGCCCCCCTGCGAAGAGACTCAGGATCCTCCTTCGTCAGGAACAGCTCAGATTTCCTACCCTGCCAAGTTGCGCCCGGACTTAGGGTCAAGCAATGGTCTCCTTTTTCCGGACGTCCCACTCCCGGACATTGAGTACTCCCAGGAGTCCACAGTGCCTTTGGTTCTATTTTTTGAAGCAGAACTGTCCTCTCTTTCAACCTCCTTCCCCCACACTTTTATCCTCAAATTTTCAGATGGCTGCCCCAAACTCTCCAGGGTGCAGGAGACGATTGTCAGTTGGAGACTCTCAGCAGAATACCGTGTGGCCCCCCTCGACCCGAGGCATATTCTTCTCCACCTATCATCCGATGGCGACCACAGGACCGTATGGTCACTACAAGAAAAAATCCTTTTAATGACGCTCGACAGGGAGTTTTAATGACGGCTGATACATAAGCGTTATTAAGTTGAAAAATACCTTTTTTCTATGACGGTTTGGACTAATTTTGGGCTTTTTATAACGTTTATCAAACAAAACGTCATTAACACTTTGGAGCGGTGGCAAACTTGTAATTTTTTCACTCTATAAAAGCTAAGTGGGAGAGAAAATTCATTTCTCATCCATTTTCTAAGGAGCAGCATCTCTCCAAACCTCTTCTCCCCCAATTTCCTCAAGAGTTAGGTTAGGGTTTCTGATCGATGGATCTTAGCCGATGTGCGATCTCTCCAAACCTCTTCTTTTCCAATTTCCTCAAGAGCGGCCGTCCCCTCGGGTCCAAGAACAAGCCGAAGCCCCCAGTGATCATCACCCGCGAGAGCGCGAACGCCCTCCGCGCGCACATGCAGGAGATCGGCGGCGGGTGCGACGTCTTCGGCTCCGTGGCCGCCTACGCCCGCCGCCGCCAGCGCGGCGTCTGCGTTCTGAGCGGGAGCGGCGCCGTGTCCGACGTCAGCCTCCGCCAGCCCGCCGCCGTGGGCGCGGTCGTGACGGGTCCGAACGTTCTTGAGTGCGGGATCAACTGCTGAAAGGAGGAAGGTGAAGGCTGAATTAAATTTGCGTGATTAAATTTGTTCTTGTATTCAATTACTACTCTTCTTAATGTTCAAAACATACCAAGAGTGTAGATAGAAGGGTTTATATATATATACGTGTCTGCTGCTGTTTAATTACCCTTGTTTTGTTTGAAAGGAATTTTCGGAAATTTCACGAAAGTTGTTTCTGTAAGAAGAATGCTTTACATGATCAGCAATAGCTTCAATGTGAAAGAAATTGTTCAAATGTGAAAGAAGAAAGTGTGTACGTGTTGTCTGTTCCTGTTCAAGTTACCCTTGTTTATTTTGGATCTGATGCCATTCTATAGTTTTTTTAATACTTTTTCTTATTTATCTAGGGTTCATACTCACCATTCCCATTTTGAGTTAGGTTAAAGAGAAAATTAAAAAAAAATGGTAGTGTCCGTGCACTGTTACTTAGTCATGGAATTGTGTTGTGCTTTCAGTCAGTGCATAAACCTTTTCACTTTGCTAGGTCTTGTGTCACCTGCTCAATGCAGCAACCCCCCTGATTAAATATTAGTATAGCCCCTCCGAAAGGGATTTTTTTTTTTTTGCAGTGTCATTTAACAATATGTGACAATGTTGGGATATCGAGCTTCGGGTAAATATGATCCATATACCTTTAGAAGAGCTAACAGTCAGTTTGCAAGGAAAAAAAATATATGTGACAATGTTTAGACTTCTTTTGATAGTTACATTCATAAATAATAGAATCTTTTGGTTATCTCCATCTTGCTTACTGGTGTTAGTTCTTAGCATATATATTTTTATTTCTTTTAATTTTGTTTCGCTTCTTGTAACCTAGTTTATGTTTATTCTGCTTCTGAATATATAATGAACAGCTTGTGCTCTTTGCGGCTTGGAAGAGGCTTCTCCCATGACTGTGACTCGGTCTTTCCTCTCCTAAAGTTTGGGTAACAAGTCTTCCACACAACTTAACATGGATTTATTTAAGTTCAGTTAGCTGCCTTAGTTTCTGCTCTGTGAGCTTTTACTTGTGTTAACAAAGTATATATTAGTCTTGGATAAGACCAGTTTTATCCTCATTTAGTTGATTTACCTTTTACTTTCATCTATGTCATACTTCTGTACTTGCAAATTGACCTGAGTTACTACGGACTATAATATAACTTGAATGAAAGAATGAGCTATTTTACATATGCCAGAAAAAGCAAATACATTACATGGTAACAACTATGTGTTTGTGGTGAATCCTTGGTTGTAGAAATTGGAGTATTGGTGGGATAGATTTTAACATGGTATTAGACCAATTACAGTTTTATTTATTTAGAAGGTTCAAATCATGAATGGCATATTTTAAATTGGTTGAAAAAAATAATTCCTTTCCCTCTATGTTGGGACTACATAATTTTTTCCCTCTATGTTTTATTGCTTGTGTTTCAAGGACTTACTTGCTTATTGGTTCATAATTTTTTCTTGACCGGTCTGGATGGCTCATTGGTTGGGGAGTTTCCTAGGTACTGTTATCCCTAACTATAAGTTACATGTTGGTGCTGCTTGAGAAGTTTGATGCTGGCTGCTCAGCTTCCAATGTAATCTTTTTTAAGCTTATTCATGTTGATTTAAGAGAATGTACTGTCAAGTTTATTCATGCTTCCAATGTAATCTTTTTTTTATTTTTTTTCAGCTTTCCTTCTTTCATATGTGGACCAATCAATTGCAAGAGACATTAAATTCAAACAAACGAGGATACTGCTTTTTTCTATAAAGATTTTAGCAGTTGGAGGACCTTTAGTCCCTGGTAGTCCAACAGAGCTCTGGGTGCAGGTTTTTTGGTAGTTGTAAATGTATATATGTATTTGTAAATGTATATATGTATTTGGATATTCTATTTTGAGAATGTAATGAAGATGTTGATATGTACTCTATTTTGAGAAATGTAATAAAGATGGTGATATATAATGTTAATTTGATTTTTAGGCCTGACAATTATATGGACTGATTTGGATGTGCTAATTTGAATAGTATAAAGTGTTATAAATGTGCTGCATTGAGCCTATACATGTTATCTATTCATGACGTTTTAAAATTGTTCTGAATTGTGCACTATATATTAACTATTCATAACGCTTTTATAGAAACTATTCATGACGGTTATTTTATGACGCTTTTAAAAAACATTTATAACACCCGTTTTCATGACGGTTGCTGTGGAAAAAAAAAGCGTCATGGTTCGTCATTAATGACGCTTTTTAGTCGTCATTAAAAGGGTTTTTTGTTGTAGTGGGTCCAAAGGAACATGCAGAATTGATTCCCACAAGATGAAGATCATCAAGTGGTCAGCTGGCTTTAGCACCAAAGAAGACTCAGCGCAGGTTGTCGCCTTGGTCACCCTGCCTAATCTACCGCTCATTTGCTTTATCCCAGTGGCGCTTAGGCGTATAGCCAATTACTTCGGAACATATGTAGCCATAGCGCCCGAGACCAGCAATCTCACCAAGGCTCACTATGCCAAAATTTGTGTAGAACTAGACCTCAACATCGAACTGCCCAATTTCATCTCTATCGAGCTGGACAACCAAACCCACACCCAACAAATCCTCTATGACAACCATATCATGTTCTGTAACCACTGCCATTTAAGAGGTCACCTCCCTAAGCACTGTTACCGCCTTTATCCGAAACTAAAAAAGAAAGGTCCCCGGAACGACACCCAACCATCAGAGGGTAGGAATCCTAAGCCACCCCTCCTACCTCTTTCGAACTCACACACTCGATTTGAATCCAGCGACGGAAAGTCAGAGAAGAGTGAACCCCCCAGCAAAGCCTTGATCCCCTTCAACAGCCAAGCCATAACTCTCTCCAACCAATTCGACGCTCTCCATTCGGAAGATGCGAAATCGAAGACTGAAGCCCCCCAAGTCAACCGTGCTCTCATCGAGTCGCCCACTAACCCGAAGGATGTAGAGGCGACTACGACCACCGTTGACCCAGATCAACAACAAACCAACGAAGACGCTGTGGAAGAAGCCCTAGCCATTCTAGGACCAGACCTAGTGCAGAGAGGTCTAGAGGTCCTAGCCGCAGGCTATCCTCTACAGCATACTATTCTCCGGATAGGGAATGCCAATGACTCCATAGTGATTCCTTCCGAGAATCCGATCCTGGACTCCGCTGGGGAATCAGTAAGCCCTCCCCCGAACCCACAAGAGCAATCTATCAGCGTACCCACCGCCTTGTCAAAAACAGGAGCACCAGTCACTGAGGCCAAGGTCAAACAAGGTGTAGCAGAAACCACAACAGTCCAAACTAGATCCGCTGCCAAGCGGATCAAAAAACCTACCCACAATATCCTTAATGCTTAATATCCTCTCTTGGAATGTTTGCGGCCTGGCGAACAAACCCACAATAAGGAGAATAACCACTCTTCGGAAACTCTATAAGATCGACATCCTCATTATTCTCGAATCCAAAATTCCCCCCAAAAGATTAAAATCTATCCAGTTGCAACTAGGCCTCCCCACGGCCGTAGCAGGCAGATACGATATTTGGATCCTCTGCACGGAGGACGTCAACACAGGAGTCATCCAGGACTCAGGACAGGCCCTCTCCTGCTGGTTTGAACACCCCATGATCCCGGAGCGCGCCATCATCTTTGCGGTCCACGACAGCTGCGATATCGTAGAGAGAAAACACCTCTGGAACGACCTACTTGACATCAACCCCCATCACAATACCACACCATGGACTTGCATTGGGGACTTTAACGCGGTTACTTACAGAGAAGAAAAAATCGATGGTCGTCCCCCTCCCATGCCGGCCATGCAAGATTTCAACAACTTCATCTTCATTGCTCATCTAGAACCCCTTCAGTTCACAGGCAACACCTTTACCTGGTGCAACATGTAGGAAGGCGACCGTCGACAATATTCTCGACTGGACAGGGCCCTCACGAACGCCTTCTGGAATGGAATGGGGTTCACTAGCAACCTGTCCCACCTCAATTCCTCTGAATCTGACCATGCCCCTTTGCTGGTTGAAGTTAAAAACAATACCAATCCATTCAAGAAAAACTTATAATTCCTCGACTTCTGGACCG
Source organism: Iris pallida (assembly GCA_029216955.1). NCBI lineage: Eukaryota > Viridiplantae > Streptophyta > Magnoliopsida > Asparagales > Iridaceae > Iris > Iris pallida. Next base: position 4,444,760 of record JANAVB010038417.1, on the reverse strand, counting down.
AGCACCCATAATTTATTGGCATCGTGACGGAAGCGTGGAACCGCGAGGACTCTTCCAACCCCCTCTCTAGAGTGAGCAACAAGCTCAAAGCTACGAGAAGAGCTCTATCCCATTGGAGCAAACAAGCCTATGGGGACATCTTTCAAGCCGTTCGGGTTACAGAGGACGACGTCACCCGTGCCGAAGCCAAGTTCGCCACGGACCAGTCCTTAGCGGCCAGGAAAGCACTGAACCTCACCAAGGCTATGCTCAAATTCAGGCTCAAAGTGGAGACTGATTTCTGGAAGCAGAAAGTGAGGTTGAAATGGGACAGCGAGGGGGATAAAAATTTAAAATATTTTCATAGCTGCTTCAACGGCCGCAGACAGAAACTTTTGATTCACAATACCACTGACGACAACGGGAACATCATCACTGACCAAAAGAGCATTCAAGCAACGGCCATGGATTTCTATTCCAAACTATTCTCCAAAGAGACGGTTCACAAAGATAGCTCGTTCCTTGATCAAATCCCCCAACTCATCAGTGCTACCGACAACGCCCAGTTGGAACAAGCCCCTACTGCCCATGAGGTATAAGATGCTGTGTGGGCTCTGAACGAGCACAGTACGCCAGGTCCGGACAGCTTTTCGGGGGTATTCTTTTGCACATGTTGGGATATTATCCAAAATGACATCACCGAAGCGGCTATTGCTTTCTTCAAAGGTGCCATATACCCCAGAGCCATATCGAGCGCCAAGCTGATCTACATCTAGAAAAAGATAACCCGGAGTCCTTTCACGACTTCCGCCCCATCAGCCTGTGCAACTTCACTAACAAGATCATCTCCAAGATCATCGTAACCAAAATGGCAGGAATTCTCTCCAAGATCATCTCCGATGAGCAAAGTAGGTTTGTTCGCAGGAGAAACATGCAGGACAATATTATGCTGGCCCAAGAGTTAATCACCTGCATAAAATTCCCAGTAAGAGGGGGCAACGTCGCAGTCAAAATTGACATGGAGAAAGCTTATGACAGACTGGATTGGCAATTCATGATCTGGGTCTTCAGGGCTTTCGGATTCTCGGAAACCTAGACCAACATCATATGGAGATCCATCAGCAACTCCTGGTTCTCTACGGTCATTAACGGTCAAGTTCAGGGGTTTTTCAAATCCAATCGAGGGGTTAGATAGGGCGATCCTCTATCATCTACTGTCTTCATCATCGTAGCAGACGCTCTGAGCAGGAACATTAACAACATGGTCAGAACCCGAACTTCCAATACTAACACGCATCCAGCGGATGCCCCATTATCACTCATCTGGCATTCGCCGACGATTTACTCATATTCTCCTCCGGGGACGAAGGAGCGGTAGAAGTGGTCCACAATACCCTGCAAAGGTATGCTAGATGCTCTGGACAAAAGATCAATACCTTTAAGAGCGTCATCTATGCCCACCACAACATCAAGAGAGAGCACGCTAGCATCCTTGCCAACTTAACATCCTTTTCTGTAGATCATCCTCCGTTCAACTATCTCGGAAGCCCTCTTGTGTACGAAAAATCCAACGTGTGCATCTTTGAGAATTTAATCTCGAGAATAAGGAAGAAACTTGAAGGGTGGCATAATGCCACTCTATCCTCCGGCGGTAAGATGACCCTCATCAATCACGTGCTCACATCCATCCCCATCCATACTCTGGCGGCATGCTCCCCGCCCAAGAAGGTTCTTTCTTCGATCGAACAGATCTTTAGTAATTTCTTCTGGAGGCACTGCGACGGCCAAGACAAGCATCATTGGGCTAGCTGGGACACCATGGCTCATCCGAATGTCGTTGGAGGGCTGGGATTTACCAAACTTACTCACATCGTTAAAGCTTTCTCAATGAAATTGTGGTGGAAACTCCGCATGAGCAATAACCTATGGACCAGGTTTATGAAGGCCAGGTACTTCAAGCACATCCACCATGTCTTGGCCATATCCAACTGCAGATCCTCAACGGCTTGGCGTCGGATCCTTATCGGGAGAGACCTCGCCGAGCCCGCAATGAGACTCCATCTGGGGGCGGGCGACTCGGATCCATTCCTGGAGCGATGGGTTGGGGATAGCATGATCCCGAGTCTCACGAAGACCCCGAGAGACAGCAAGATTAAAGACCTGTGGAATCCCACCAACGACGATTGGAACTGGGATAAAATTCGGGAATGGTCTGGCAACGGAATGGCAGATAGCATCCTTACGCGTGGATTAAGAATCGGCCACGAGGGTGACACACTGACATGGTCGTTAGAGGCCTCAGGGGTATTCTCAGTGAGGTCGGCTAGAAGCGCAGTCCAGGGATCCGGGCAGCCGTACCATCCCATGGCACACTATTGGCAATCCTGCATCCCGAAGAAGTGGTCTATCCTAATGTGGAGAGTCATTAGAAAGAAATTGCCTACTGATGATATCCTCAACACCATCGGTATTAGCTTAGCTTCAGCCTGCTCGTGCTGCTCTGAGCCCCAGATGGAGTCTATTAACCACATTTTTTGTCAGGGGAGCCTGCCCGGCAGTGTCTAGAGGACTCTTAATCTGCTTTACAGTATTGAGCAGAACGGTGAACGCTTCAACGATCTCACAGCCTCCTGGGGTTCAGCCTCCCATGGCCACCAGATCGTCGCAGCGGCCGTCACGTGGGCGATTTAGAAGAATCGCAACAAGGCTAGATACGAAGGTCACCAATACCCAGCAGACCAGCTCATTCGAGAAATCTTCCGCCAATGCCGTAAAAGGAGCATCGGGTGCTCCCACAGTCCGAGAGCATTCTAGTACCCGCTCAACCCCTAACTCGTGGTGGTTGAGTTGTTTCTCCCCCTCGTCTTTCTTTTGGTGGTATACTTGTATAGGCGTTGTCTTTTTTGTTTCTGTCTTGTATACGTCAGCAGGCTTCGGCATTTTGAGCCTTCTTTAATAAAACGAGGCGGGTTTCCTTAATATATATATATATATATATATATATTTTCCTTAATATATATATATATATATATATATATATATATATATATATATATATATATATAGGCTGAAGCGCTACAAAATCTAAATACCATATATACACATATTAGTCTAAATATTCAAGAAAACTTTAAAAAATAATTTATCTATAATATAGCTAAATTGGTATAACCGTGTTTCTTAAAAAGCCCAAAAGTCTTTATAATTATTATTTAAACCACTTATAGGTTCAAGTCACAACTTCGACTGGTTTTCCTAGTAGAGACACTACTATGGCTAGGTCTTCTTTAGCATGGCTAATACACTAGTCAAAGCACACGACTACGCAATCTGTGCCACAATTCCTAGTCGATATGCATCTCTAAACTTAACCATGACTAAGGCAATATATACTATTAATAAATATTTATAAATTTCCAAAAATTATTATTTAAGTGAAATAAATAATAATAAATCACTACCAAAATAAGTCAAATTAGCGACGTAATTAGCGACACTTTGCTAAGACGTCGCTAATATTTTTGATATTGGCGACGTACTTTTTATATGTTGCAAAACGTCACTGATTGTAAAAAGTAGCGACGTTGAGCGACGTTTAGTGACTACAATTAATTTGTTGGAAAGTGACGTCGATGAGAAGTCGCTGAATGTCGCTATATTTTGTAATCAGCGACGTTCAACAACGTATATTTATTGGATTGCCATTTTTTATTTATTTTGGCGACGTTTAGCGACGTCATTTAATGACGTCGCTAACTGTTTAATATATACGGGACCCGCCCCATCCCAAATCCAAAAATTTCATCCCAAATTTTTTTCCCTCCCTCAATCGCCGCTCCCCCCTCGATTGCTCCTCCCCTTCGACCGCCGCTCCCCCTCGAGGCCACAGTCTCTCCTCCTCACCACCGCGAGCTCCTCCTCCTCCTCCGGGGTCCTCATCCACCGACCCCCCCTCCGCGAGCTCCTCCTCCGGGCTCCTCCTCCACTGCGAGCTCCTCCTCCTCTCCGGGCTTCTCCTCCACCGACCCCCCTCCGCAAGCTCCTCCTCAACCACCTACGTCGACCTCCTCCTCCTCTCGACAAACCCCAAGATCTAGTAAACCCTAACTTATATTCTATCTGAGTTTAGACACGACATAGACATGAATATGATATGATACACTGACACGATACAATATATTATATTCGTACACTGACAAGATACACTGAGCCACCACTAGGGACAATAAGATATGATTAGGGTCTGATTGGGTTCAGTTTCAAAATTCTTGGTTGTTACATCGTACGAGCCTAGGTTGCACTTGCACAAGACGGATTCTATAACGGCCGATTACAGCAGCTTGCGACAGGATCGTCGCATAGAAGTCCCAAGCAGAGAAGTTGTCACGACCCGCACCCTAGAGTAAGGGTACGAGACGTGGGTACGTCCAGCCTACGCCGCAGTGTCGACGGTAGAACGCTGTCCTAGGTCAATTATCTAACAATATAAAGGTATCTATACACTATATACACTCCAAATGGAGGTGACATAGCAATATACAGTCTCAATCACATCTAAGGCAGAATGATAAGATAGAAAGATAGATAGATAAATGCTGAAAAGAAAGATCCACATAAGTACAACTAGAGAGTCTAAGTGTCTAAAGATATCAAAAATCTACAGAATCCCAAAATATCGTAATACAATCATCCAGAAATAAACATAAGAAAATCCAAATCTAGAGGAGTTGCGTCCACTGCTATAGGATCCGGCTGCTGGTCCAGGTCACAGCTGTCATCTAGGGTAGTCCCATAATAGGTAGGGCATCACGCCTCATCCTCATCCTCTGTAATATTTCAACAGGTCCAGTCAGGACAGAAGCGAGCACAGTACATCTCACGCAGTTCATATAATGACAGGAATAAAATACAGGCAATAGAGTAAAATACATGAAACGTTGAGGAGTATACATGAGTAAAAAGAAGACTGTAATGAAATATCTACTATAAGTAAAGAGCTATAGTAAACTAGTGATTTAGAGTACAAACTAGACATGTGAACGGCTTGATAATAAATACGAGAGGTCGTACATGGCTACACTACTTTGGAAATTTTCTACATGCTATTCAAACTAGACATGTAAACGGCTTGATAATAAATACGAGAGCACAGTACTTCCGTACCCCAATCAATACACAAGGATCCGTTCAAGTTATGTTATTGTACATGATATTCACATGGGGGCCCATAAATGGGTACACATGAATATATACATGGGGGCTCCGTGAACATGAGAGTACATGAATCATGAGAGTGCACATGTAAGGTAAAAGCACAAGAGTACATGATGAAAGTGAAACGTACATGACATGATGTATCTGATGCTTTCGAGGGGGATAACAACGTATGAAAAGATCCATATAGTACTAATCCGTGTTTCCATCGTGTCAGCATCAAGTAAGATTATCTAGAGCGAGAAAATACTCCTAGCAAGTATGAAACGGTCAGAGAATGTACTCGCCTGATATCCTGAATGTCCGAAAGAAAACTACTGCCTGAGGAGTAGTGTCTGGCTCTTAATCAGAACAGCACAAGTCACAACATATCTAAAATAATGAAATAAACTGCTACAATACATCTACATGATGTTTGGGGTCAATCTAGGCTAAAGTCAACTTTTGGTCAACTCTAGCAGTCAAACTAGGTCAACTCTAGTCCAGTTAGGTCAACTAAGGTCAAACATGTTTTAACTAGGTCAAACTAGTAGGTTGGTCAACCCTAGGCTATGTCATCTAGGTTATAGGCCATAGGCCCTATCCTCTAGGCAAATAGTCATACAATAGGCCATATACCTATGTAGAATCACAACCATGTAGGCCATGAGCTAAATACAACCACAACCCCTTTACCATATATAGCTATATATATACATATATGTATAACCATAGCAAAATACCTATAACATTCATAATATGTAAATCATGACAATGTACATTTTACATTGGAATTCGCATTACACCCTACACTATCAATTACACATTCACATTAGGTTAGACATTTAGATATATAGCTATAGACATACATACACATATTACATATACATAGAGAGGGGGTGACATATCATGGCAATGTGAGTGTATATATAAGAGTGTGTGTATATGTGTAGTGTTGTGAGGGTGTGGCATGGTACATGGGTTATAGGCTATTGTATGTTAGTTTACATGAGATTATGTGTGTGTGTAGGAGATGTGATAGAGTGTTGAATGTGTTTAGGCTTGTGTAGTGTGACAGGAAGTAAGGGGTTAGCAAAGTATGACAGGTAAATGAGGAACCTGTGTGACAGGTTCCAATATGTGTGTGTGTTTAGTGTTCTAATTCAGTGTGTGTGTATGGGGCTGAGAGTGATCTGTGTGTGAGTGATCCTGTGACACAGTGAGCTAATGAATGTATTCTCTGGAAATTCTTAACAATGTGATATGTTGATTTGCAAACAATGTGTGTTCTCAGGTGTTTGTGAGAGGTGATGGAAAACAGGAATATATGACAGGAAAAACAGTGTCCAGTTATCATTTCCATGTGTGTGTCTCAGTGAATGCAAGAATTTCTCAGGATTTAACAACTAATGAACATTGAATTTAATCTTATTCAAAACTGTAAAAACTGAGACTAACTCAATGTCTCAGGAATTTGACAGTGTGTATTAGGGAAACATCCCATGGGCTGTGTTCTCAGTTTTGACAACCCAAGACAGTGCTAAAGTCCTGTTAACACATATGTGTGAATGCCTATCCTTAACATTTAATCACCACAAATCAGTTTAAGGGGATTGAAATATGGAAATGCAAATTAAGGAAAACCCAAACAATATGACAGTTTATATGAAATCACATTGACAGTTCAACACAACCCAGGTTCGAATTTCATTCTTTCAATGTAAAACCTATCTATCTTATAAAATCGACCCAACATGTGCCAATACATATGTACAATCAAAATGACAACTGGAAATATCATTTAAAATCAGATTATACAGGGATTTAAAGTTTAGGATATCAAAACCAAAGCAAGTATCAGCCACATTGCTATCCTATAGGCAAAGTCCCATATTCGAAATCTAAAACTCACCAAAACAGTAAACAATCTTGTAGTAGATTAATACACATGTTCAGGATCTTAATATGACCATTTACATTGATTAAAATAGTTGAAACTGGAATTAAACATTAGGAAATAATAAAACTGAACCCATGTATCAGCCTACTTAGGGAAATTCAAATTGAATATTAAAAACACATTTAGATGGTAAACTAAAAGTTGGTAAATATTGGTGGATATGTGTACGTATCACACAAACAAAATGGTGTCCAGAAATGCGACACAATGTATCTAAACATCACACGAGCTTAAGGCACGAGACTGACACAAATCGTACGACCAGTGCACGTGTCCAAACACACTCGACACGTATCCTTTGGATACAAAACTTCGGGGGTGTCATGACAGACACTGACCCTTACTTCATGTCCAAGCACACGTGTCCACGTGTCCTGGATAGCTCGCAGAAGCACGCTGGTAGCAGGGCATTACTGTACACACGCGCACGGGCGTGTGCACGAGTGCGACACGACACCAATACGACACAAGACACGCTCAGTCGAGCAAAAACACATAAGCCACATGCAAACCAAATTTCCTATTCAAAAATAATTTGAAAACTCGATCGAAATGCCCACTGTGGCATTTCGTCGAACACCTGCGGCTGTCTACTGATACGTGTCCGATACGGACATGTACAGGACACGAGAGGGTGCAAAACCTATCCCTACAGTACAAGGACACCTAGGGCTTGGTGTTCATGCAAAGAAACCAAGATTTCGTGGAGGGAATAGAGATTTACCTAGGTGTGTTCCTTCACAAATAAACCCTTCAAAAAGGAGCTCTCCACTAGCTAGCCAAAGTCCCCATATTGTGTCAAACCTGAGATTGGACTCTACCAACAGTAGGGAAACATCATTTAGAACACCATGGAAGAAATTACAATAAAAAAAGACCACTATTGAATAAACTATGAAGAAATTTCATGAAGAACAAACCTTTCCTTTAGAAAATGGGGGAATGGATAAAAAGAGGCACAAATATCAAGAGAGGGACTTTATAGACAAGGGGGGAAACCCTAGGCCGACCACCAAGTTAGGGTAAGGGTTTTTGGGGTGCATCTAAGGGCTATCAATCCATCAAGCCTATTGAATAGCCTAGAATCTAGGGCTCCCTTCTAGTCAAGTTGCAAACCATTCATCCTAACTAATCATGACTTAAACCCAGTAACCAATACTAACTAATGCTCATTGTGGCTAACTAGACTAGCCATGACTAATCTAGGTTAGGTCCAAACTAGGTTAGGCTAATCTAAACCACAAGGCTATCAATTAAATAATATTTAAAATCACACCATTCTAAATAATCATATTAAATTCCTAATAATATATATTAAATTCAAATAATTCAAAAATGGCAAAAATATCCTCAAACTAGAAATGTGGTAGTGACAAATCTACCCTCCTAAAAAAAATTTGTCCTCGAAATTGAAAGGCGAAACTAACTATGAGAAGGATAGACGATCATACCTCACGGTCCAAAAAGATAAGGGTATCGCTCGCGCATCTCATCCTCCCGCTCCCAGGTAGACTCTCCTAGAGAATGATGCCTCTATGCGACGCGAACCAAGGGTATCACCTGGTTTCTCAGCACCTTCTCTCGGCGATCCAGAATCTCCACTGGCTGCTCTGGATAACTGAGAGTAGACCCTACCTCAATCTCTGAATGATCAAGCACCTGGCTAGGGTCAGCTACGTACCGTCTCAACTGTGATACATTGAATACGTTGTGGACACCCACTAGTGCAGGTGGCAAGTCTAGCCTGTATGCCACGTCACCGACTCTTCCGCTGATCACGAAAGGTCCGATGAAGCATGGGCTAAGCTTCCCACCTCCACCAAAACATATAGTAGCACGAGTCGGAGATATCCGCAGAAAAACTATGTCTCCGACCTAAACACAAAAAAGGTCTCATGTTACTAAATAATCAAACATGATAAATCAAACAAAACAAACAACCTAATTCTAATCCTATCTCTAATCTGTACCTCAAACTCCAGCGGCCTCCGGTGGCTATCGGCCCAGTACCGATGTCTGTCCTGCGCCACACGAAGTCTGTCCCTGATGAGCTTCACCTTCTCGGCTGCGTCAATAACCATCTCTGGTCCCAATAAAGCTCGCTCACCAACATCATCCCAAGATAAGGGTATACGACACCTACGCCCGTACAGAGCCTCGAAAGGTTACATCTCAATGCTGGCCTGAAAACTGTTATTGTAAGCAAACTCCACCAAATGTAGATGATCCTCCCAAGAACCTCCGAAATCTAAGACGTACGTCCGCAGCATATCCTCGAGCGTCTGAATAGTCCTATCTGACTGTCCGTCCGTCTGGGGGTGGTATGCAGTACTAAACTTGAGCTGAGTGCCCAAACTAGTCTGCAGACTCCTCAAAAATTGGAAAGTAAAGCGACTACCCCGATCCGAGACGATGCTAACCGGAACCCCGTGAATCCTGACTATCTGCCGCATGTACATCTCTGTAAGCCTCTCTGTAGACGTACCTACCTTGAATGGCAAGAAGTGGGCCAATTTGGTCAACCTGTCAACGATGACCCAAATCGCATCTTTACCTCCTGGTGTACGCGGCAACCCAGATACGAAATCCATAGTAATATGATCCCACTTCCACTCGAGAATGGGCAGCGGCTGCAATAATCCACCGAGCCTCTGTCTCTTTGCCTTAACCTGCTGACAGACTAAGCACCTAGCTACGAAGCGAGCTACCTCTCGCTTCATCCCGTACCACCAGACATGCTCCCTCAGATCTCGGTACATCTTGTTGGCACCAGGGTGTATAGAGTACTGAGATCTGTGGGACTCCTGCATAACCTGCTCCCTGAGATCTCCTCTGGGCACACATAACCTGGAACCGTGCCGAAAGGCACCATCCTCTGCAAGAGAAAACTCGCCATCCACCAATCCTGCTCGAACCTGCTCTCGGAGACACCGTAGAGCAACGTCCTCAAACTGTATCGACTTGATCCTTTCTACCAAGTCTGACTGAATCTGCAGACCCCACATCTGCATCTGAACTCCGGGCACGATCACCTCAATCCCCAGGCTCTCCAAATCAGCAAGCAAGTGACGATCCATAGTCAAACACATGGTTGTCGGATACCTACTCAAGGCATCGGCAACCATATTGGCCTTCCCTAGGTGATATTGAAGTGAAATGTCGAAGTCCTTCATCAGCTCTAACCATCTGTGCTGCCTCATGTTGAGCTCTTTCTGTGTAAACACATACTTTAAACTCTTGTGATCTGTGAAGATCTCCACCCTCTCTCCATGCAGGTAGTGCTTCCACAACTTCAGAGCAAATATCACTGCTACTAGCTCCAGGTCATGGGTAGGGTAGTTCTTCTAATGGTGACGTAATTGCTTAGAAGCATAGGCAATCACCTTTCCATGCTGCTGCAAGACACAACCCATCCCCTTTCCTGAAGCTTCACTATAAATAGTGAACCCTCCTGAACCAGATGGCAATGTCATAATCGGAGCTGTCGTAAGCCGCTTCTTCAACTCATCAAAAGCTTCCTGACACTCCTCTGACCAAACATACTCAGTATCCTTTCGGGTCAGCCGAGTCAACGGCTCTGCAACCCGGGAGAAATCCTGTATAAACCTCCTGTAGTATCCTGCCAGCCCTAACAAGCTCCTGATCTCTACCACTGAAGTCGGTACTGCCCATGTCTCAACTGCTGTGATCTTCTTCGGGTCCACTGAGATCCCATCTCCAGTTACCATATGACCCAAGAAGTCAACTCTATTCAAGAAGAACTCGCACTTCGAGAGCTTTTCATACAGCCTCTCTCTCCTGAGTGTCTCCAGCACCACTCTCAAGTGCTCCTTGTGCTCCTTCTCAGTCTTGGAATATACCAAGATATCATCAATGAATACCACCACGAACTTGTCCAAGTACTGGTGGAACACCTTGTTCATTAGGTTCATAAACACTACTGGTGCATTGGTTAGCCCAAACGACATAACCAAAAACTCAAACTGCCCGTACCGCGTCCTGAAAGCGGTCTTCGGGATATCCTCCCCCTTCACCTTCACCTGGTGATAGCCTGACCTCAAATCAATCTTGGAGAAAACCCGAGCTCTGCTCAACTGATCAAAGAGATCATCGATCCGCGGCAGTAGGTATCTGTTCTTGATTGTCAGGTTGCTAAGTGCCCTGTAGTCGATGCACATCCGCACCGACCCGTCCTTCTTGGGTACAAATAGTACCGATGCACCCCAAGGTAAAAAACTCGATCGGATGAAGCCCTTGTCCTGCAGCTCAACCACCTGCTTCTTCAGCTCTACCAACTCACTGTTGTTCACCCGATAGACATGCTGAGAAATCGGTTTCGTGTCAGAAACCAAGTCTATCGAGAACTCTACATCTTTGTCCGAAGGAAGCCCTGGCAACTTCTCTGGGAAAACGTCCATGAACTCTGCGATCAAGGGATGTGGAGTCGCCTGCTCCTCTATTGAAACTCCGCAGAAAAGTCCTCCGTCCTACTCTGCCTGCCGTCGGGTACACTCAAACTCTGGCTCTCCTGGCATCCTAAACAAAACTCTACCCCCTCGGTAATCAATGCTGGCATGGTACCTGCTCAACCAGTCCATACCTAATACGATATCATAGTTCGGTAGGGGCATGACGAGCAGGCTCACCTCCAACTCTCGGCCTCCCAAAATGACACTCCGCCCTATGCAAACATCACTCACGAGGATAACTCCATCCCTGGTCGTGATCTTGTAGGTCCTAGGCAATGATTCAGATACTAGACCGCATCTAATAGCAAAAGATACTGATACGAAACTGTAGGAAGCCCCAGAATCAAACAGTACAAAAGCTGGAATGGAGTCGAGGAGAACCGAACCTGCAATCAGCTCTCCTACGGCCTCTGCATCCTCGGCCGCCATGACGAAGGCTCTCCCCTGCTAGCCTCCCCTGGCCTGCTGCTGCTGCTGCTGTACGAACCGCTGCTGCTGAGTCGACAACGATCCCTTCTGCGGTCCCCCTGGAGCCTTGGCTCTGGCTCCCATAGCTGCCCTGCCCGTAAGGAAGGAACAGTCCCTCAACTGATGCTCTGACGATCGACACAAGAGGCACTTCCCCAGTCTCTTCCTGTACTCTGTCCAACCGTGCCTCGGCTTCTTGCAAAAAGTGTAACTGATAGTCTGCTGCCTCGGCTGCTGATGCTGCACTGGCTGATGCCTCGACTGCTGAAACTGCTACGGCTGGAATCTCTGCTGCTGGTGGTGCTGCTGCTGGAAATACGGCCTCTTGGCCGGTCCTCCGCTACTGCTGCCTTCCTGGAAGTCTCGCCCCCTCTTGAGCCTAAGCTTAAGATCATCCTCTGTAGCTAATGCATCCACTAGGATCTCCTCAAAGGTAGCACTGCGACCACCCTTGGTGTAGGACTTGACCTCCTTTACCAAGCCCTTCCGGAACCTCCGGGCCATCGTCGCCTCCGACAATCCCTCCACAAATCTGCCCAGGTGGCAGAACTCTTCTGTGTACTCCTCCACAGACTGGCTCCCCTGGACTAGGGCCTCGAACTGAGTCTCGAGGGCTCCCAGCGCTGCATCCGGGAAGAACTTCTCCTTGAACAGCTTCTTGAATGCTGCCCAAGTCTGTCCTGCAGTACCAACCCTCGGGTCGGTTTGGTACCATGTACGGGCCAGATCCTGCATCATGCTGGCCGCTGCCTCAATCTGGAGCCTCGTCGGGCTCTCAGCCAACCTGAATATCTCCTCCATGTGCTCGATCCACTCGTCGGCATACAGGATCCCCTCTGTTCCTCTGAAGTCCCGAGGGTACATCTTCTGAAAATCCTGGATGCCCTTCTCCCGTCGCTGGTACGGCTGCTGGACTGCCACTAGCTGAGCTACTACTCTCTCTACCGTAGTCACGGCCAGATCAATGCCTCGGCTGAGCTCTGCTGTCTGTCTCTGCTGCTGGGCCTGCTGACCCTCCATATACTGCCGAAAGAAGGTAAACAACTGAACGACGTCAACTGTCCCCGAAGGTGGCTGCTGCTGCAGAAGCACCTCCGGAACTACTCAGCTCGGCCTGAACCCTGCTGCTGGTGGAGGGGCTCCTCCGAACGTAGCTGAAACGCCTACCCCAGCTGGCATGACTGGGGCTACGGTACCGGGAGCTGGCTGCTCCTGCGGAGGATGAGAGGTGGCAGACTCCTCTATAACGTCCCCCAGTCTGGGGCGATGAGATCTCATCTCAACCATCCTGGAGACACAGATCAAACAAGAAACAATTACTGAGAATGAGTCAAAAATAGCAAAGGCGGACAGTTTATATTCAAAGGAAGATAAATAGCAGCAAAATATAGATGTACGGAATCTGATAAAGAGTTTTTTCTAGTATGATTGAGTACCTTCAAAAATATCCTAATCCTACTGCAGGCTGCAGTGGTACTCTAGTTCGAATACCACTACATTTCTAAACTAGACCTGCATGGGCCACCACTAAAAACGTGTCACGACCCGCACCCTAGAGTAAGGGCACGAGACGTGGGTACGTCCAGCCTACGCCGCAGTGTCGGTGGTAGAATGTTGTCCTAGTTCAATCATCTAACAATATAAAGGTACCTGTACAGTATATACACTCCGAATAGAGGTGACATAGCAATATACAGTCTCAATCACATCTAAGACAGAATGATAAGATAGAAAGATAGATAGATAAATGCTGAAAAGAAAGATCCACATAAGTACAACCAGAGAGTCTAAGTGTCTAAAGATATCACAAATCCACAGAATCCCAAAATATCATAATACAGTCATCCAGAAATAAATATATGAAAATCCTAATTAGAGGAGTGTCGTCCACTGCTATAGGATCCGGCTGCTGGTCTAGGTCACAGCTGTCATCTAGGGTAGTCCCATAATAGGTAGGACAGCACGCCTCATCCTCATCCTCTGTAATATTTCAACAGGTCCAGTCAGGACAGGAGCGAACACAGTACATCTCACGCAGTTCATATAATGACAGAAATAAAATACAAGCAATAGAGTAAAATATATGAAACGCTGAAGAGTATACATGAGTAAAAAAAGACTGTAATGAAATATCTACTATAAGTAAAGAGCTATAGTGAACTAGTGATTTAGAGTACAAGCTAGACATATGAACGGCTTGATAATAAACATGGGAGGTCGTACATGGCTACACTACTTTAGAAATTGTCCACATGACTATTTATACTCCCCCGTACCCTAATTAATACACAAGGATCCGTTCAAGTTATGTTATTGTAATGACATTCATATGGGGGCCCATAAATGGGTGCACATGAATATATACATGGGTGCTCCGTGATCATGAGAGTACATGAATCACGAGAGTGCACATGTAAGGTGAAAGCACAAGAGTACATGATGAAAGTGAAACGCACATGACATGATGTATCTGATGCTCCCGAGGGAGATAACATCGTATGAAAAGATCCATATAGTACTAATCCGTGTTTCCATCGTGTCAGCATCAAGTAAGATAATCTAGAGCGAGAAAATACTCCTAGCAAGTATAAAACGGTCAGAGAATGTACTCACTTGATATCCTGAATGTCCGAAAGAAAACTACTGCCTGAGGAGTGGTGTCTGGATCCTAATCAGAATAGCACAAGTCACAATATATCTAAAATAATGAAATAAACTGCTACAATGCATCTACATGATGTTTGGGGTCAATCTAGGCTAAAGTCAACTTTTGGTCAACTCTAGTAGTCAAACTAGGTCAACTCTAGTCCAGTTAGGTCAACCAAGATCAAACAGGTTTTAACTAGGTCAAACTAGGTTGGTCAACCCTAGGCTATGTCATCTAGGTTATAGGCCATAGGCCCTATCCCCTAGGCAAATAGTCATACACTAGGCCATATACCTATGTAGAATCACAACCATGTAGGCCATGAGCTAAATACATCCACAACCCCTATACCATATATAGCTCTATATATACATATATGTATAACCATAGCAAAATACCTATCACATTCACAATATGTAAATCATGGCAATGTATATTTTACATTGGAATCCTCATTACACCCTACACTATCAATTACACATTCACATTAGGTTAGACATTTAGATATATAGGTATAGACATACATACACATATAGCTATATGTATTACATATACATAGAGAGGGGGTGACATCATGGCAATGTGAGTGTATATATAAGAGTGTGTGTACATGTGTAGTGTTGTGAGGGTGTGGCAGGGTTATAGGCTATTGTATGTTAGTTTACATGAGATTGTGTGTGTGTGTGTAGGAGATGTGATAGAGTGTTGAATGTGTTTAGGCTTGTGTAGTGTGACAGGAAGTAAGGGGTTAGCAAAGTGTGACAGGTAAATGAGGAACCTGTGTGACAGGTTCTAATGTGTGTGTGTGTTTAGTGTTCTAATTCAGTGTGTGTGTGTGTATGGGGCTGAGAGTGATCTGTGTGTGAGTGATCTTGTGACACAGTGAGCTAATGAATGTGTTCTCTGGAAATTCTTAACAGTGTGATATGTTGATTTGCAAACAATGTGTGTTCTCAGGTGTTTGTGAGAGGTGATGGAAAACAGGAATATATGACAGGAAAAACAGTATCCAGTTATCATTTCCATGTGTATGTGTCTCAGTGAATGCAAGAATTTCTCAGGATTTAACAACTAATGAACATTGAATTTAATCTCATTCAAAACTGTAAAAACTGAGACTAACTCAGTGTCTCAAGAATTTGACAGTGTGTATTAGGGAAACATCCCATGGGCTGTGTTCTCAGTTTCGACAACCCAAGACAGTGCTAAAGTCCAGTTAACACATATGTGTGAATGCCTATCCTTAACATTTAATCACAACAAATCAGTTTAAGGGGATTGAAATCTGGAAATGCAAATTAAGGAAAACCCAAACAATATGACAATTTATATGAAATCACATTGACAGTTCAACACAACCCAGGTTCGAATTTCATTCTCTCAATGCAAAACCTATCTATCTTGTAAAATCGACCCAACAGGTGCCAATACATATGTACAATCAAAATGACAACTGAAAATATCATTTAAAATCAGATTATATAGGGATTTAAAGTTTAGGATATCAAAACCAAAGCAAGTATCAGCCACATTGCTATCCTATAGGCAAAGTCCCATATTCGAAATCTAAAACTCACCAAAACAGTAAACAATCTTGTAGTAGGTTAATACACATGTTCAGGATCTTAATATTACCATTTATATTGATTTAAACAGTTGAAACAAGAATTAAACATTAGGAAATAATAAAACTGAACCCATGTATCAGCCTACTTAGGGAAATTCAAATTGAATATTAAAAACACATTTAGATGGTAAACTAAGAGTTGGTAAATATTGGTGGATATGTGTACGTGTCACACAAACAAAATGGTATCCAAAAATGCGACACAATGGGTCCAAACATCACACGAACTCAAGGCACGAGACTGACACAAATCGTGCGACCAGTACACATGTCCAAACACACTCGACACGTATCCATTGGACACAAAACTTCGGGGGTGTCATGACAGACACTGTCCCTTACTTCGTGTCCAAGCATACGTATCCACGTGTCCTGGATAGCTCGCACGAGCACGCTGGTAACAGGGCATTACTTTACATGCACGCACGGGCGTGTGCACGAGTGCGACACGACACCAATACGACACAAGACACGCTCAGTCGAGCAAAAACACATAAGCTACATGCAAACCAAATTTCCTATTCAGAAACAATTCGAAAACTTGATCGAAATGCCCACTGTGGCATTTCGTCGAATACCTGCGGCTGTCTACTGATACATGTCTGATACGGACACGTACAGGACACGAGAGGGTGTAAAACCTATCCCTATAGTACAAGGACACCTAGGGCTTGGTGTTCATGCAAAGAAACCAAAATTTTGTGGAGGGAATAGAGATTTACCTAGGTGTGTTCCTTCACAAATAAACTCTTCAAAAAGGAGCTCTCCACTAGCTAGCCAAAGTCCCCAATTTGTGTCAAACCAGAGATTGGACTCTACCAACAGTAGGGAAACATCATTTAGAACACCATGGAAGAAATTACAATGAAAAAGGACTACTATTGAATAAACTATGAAGAACAAACCTTTCCTTTAGAAAATGGGGGAATGGATGAAAAGAGGCACAAATATCAAGAGAGGGACTTTATAAACAGGGGGGAACCCTAGGCCGGCTACCAAGTTAGGGTTAGGGTTTTTGGGGTGCATCTAAGGGCTATCAATCCATCAAGCCTATTGAATGGCCTAGAATCTAGGGCTCCTTTCTAGTCAAGTTGCAAACCATTCATCCTAACTAATCATGACTTAAACCCACTAACTAATACTAACTAATACTCATTGTGGCTAACTAGACTAGCTATGACTAATCTAGGTTAGGTCCAAACTAGGTTAGGCTAATCTAAACCACAAGGCTATCAATTAAATATTATTTAAAATCACACCATTCTAAATAATCATATTAAATTCCTAATAATATATATTAAATTCAAATAATTCAAAAATGACAAAAATACCCTCAAACTAGAAATGTGGTAGTGACAGAAGTTGAATAACGCAAAAACATGTACAAAATTATACTTTTTATGTTTATTAAAAATAAGATTATAAGGACTCGGGCCAATATTACAAATCTGAATACAAACACTCAACTCTCTCTCTCTCTTGATATAATTCCAATCGCACATGCCTAAAGTTTTACAACTTTACGGATGCTTCAGATGGCGATATCCATATATTATGTCCCGTATAGGTGAAGTCTTCAACGCAGTCGCACGCCTCAAAATGCCGAGGAACTCCATGCCTTAGCGCGTCCAAGCGAGCTCCGCCTTGACGAGCAAGTACCTGTAACCTGTGCATGAAAACTGTTGGGTGGTCAGTACACAACCATAGAGGAGAGTGAGTTCCTCGTCCACCCATACAAAAACCCACACGTTCATTTTATGAGTGCTCTATATAAATTTGGTTGTCTTTCTAATCTTTCCTTAGGATTAGTTCATTTCATAACTATAAGCCTACTCGTATTATAATATCATGGTCGTGTTCTAAGACCTCGTGACCGTACTACCAAACTCATTTGTGTCAATATCGTGGTCGTGCCATAAGATCCATTCGTGTATCATCATCGAGGCCATGCCTTGCAACATAGTGTATCTTTTATTCAATACTTGCCCTATGACCTTTCCCTCATTTCGTCTTCAAAAATGGCTTAATCATAAACTCTCATTTTGTCTCCATAAATGGCTTAATCATAGACTTGTGAAATTAGTGTCCTTTTACCCATTTCATCTTCGGAAATGGCTTGGTTATAAACTCGTAAACTTAGTGTCAACGACTCAATTCATAATATTACGTCTCATGCTGAAGTACATATTTTTGTTATAGCCAAATCATAGACTCAAACGTTGCGTAGCATACCGTGTGCACATTTTTTGACTTATTTGTACCGTACATACACTATTTAACTTATTTGTGTCGTGCATACACTTTTTGACTCAATTAAGGCATGCATACGGATTGCCGCTAATATACCAACTCATCTATATGAAAGGGTCACTAGCATCACAAGCTTTCTTGGACAATAGCCAGGCTTAGACGACGACCCTTTCAACACAGGTAGCGAGGCCCGCTAAAAGTTCTAGAATAACCCATCTGAGTGTTGTATGCCAACACGGCTATTTTCTTTTGCTCCTCCTAGGCCGAAGTCAACACCATCTCCGGATTACCATTTGGGCAGTATTCTGTGTGCATATGTTGTACAGTGACCATGCAAGACTCAACTCAACTTACCGTCCTACCTAGTAATTACTTATTCAAAGTGTTTTCATATTTTCTTTTCCTTCCGCATTACTTATTATTTTAGGGTCTCACTACCAAATACAGGCAAATAGCGACTGAAAATTAGCGACGGCGTAATCAGTCGCCAATTAGCGACCGATAAGCGACTTACGGGTGACAGATTTTTTTACTTAAATTTTTTATAAGTTTAGCGATGGATCAACGACCATTTAGCGACGGAATATGTCAACCGACTGATTAGCGACAGATATATACGTCGCTAAGCTGTTGTAAATGTCGAAACGGAAGGATTAATTTTTATTCTAAATTTTTTTCATAAAGGTAGCGACTAACGAGCGACTACTTAGTGACATTTCCATGTAGCGACGGCGTAGCGACGAAAAATTTCCGTCGCTAATTTGCTGTAAAAATTCGAAAGTTACTTAAATTTCGAAAATTTCCCAATCTCTCTCTCACTCTCAAAATTCTTCTCTCTCCTCCCCTCTCCCCCCGACCGGCGATCGCCCCCTCCACCGCGACTATGGCCCCCTCCGGCGACCCCCCTCCGGCGGCCCCCTCCGGTGCCCTCCCCCAATCCGGCCCCCTCCCTCTTCTCCTCCTCCGATCGAACCCCCTAACCACCCCCTCTTCTCCTCCTCCGTCGAGCCCCCACCTCCGGCAACCACCTCCCTCCGGCGTGCTCCCCCACTCCATCCCCCCTCTTCTCCTCCTTCAAAACCCCGTACACCCTCCCTCTTCTCCTCCTCCATCGTGCCCCCCTCCAGCGACCCCCCTTCCGGCGACCACCCCCTCCGGCGTTCTCCCCCTCTGGCGCCCCCCCCTCCGACGTCCCCCTTCTACGAGATCCTCTCCGTGACCAACCTCTTCAAGGTCCAAAACCTTAAATCCTAATTTGCATTTATTTTTATTTATGCTTTGTTTGTGTTTTCTCAACATGTTCTAGGATTTTAATTTCAATTTCGTGTTTGAAATTTATCGGTATTGTAGTGGGTATAGTAGATAAATAGAAATTTATCGGTATAATAGATTTAGAAATTTGACGGGACACGAACACGAAATAAATAGGTGTAGTAGTTTTAGATTACTAAGGTAATTGATTGATCAATGCGATATATACTTGAGTATCAATTTGATACTTGAGTATCAACGTGATACATAATTATACTAGGTTTGTTTTATGAGTGAATGTACGTGAGGGGTACGTCATACCAAGTTATACTAGGTTTGTTTTATGATACCAAGTGATATATATCATCTTAATTCTTGGTGCAGAATTATTCACGTGGATTAGAACAATGAGTCGATACTTACTTGACTGTTCGTGGATGTATAATCGGCAACATGAGAGAATGATTGGCTTGACGGACGATTTCAAGGCGGGCGTCGAGCAATTTCTCATATATGAAAGTAGCCATGCCGATTTCATGGACGGAAGGCGCATAAAGTGCCCTTGTGTCAAATATAAGAATATACCATTTAGAGAGGTGTCACTCATGAGAGAGCACCTTTACAAGAAGGGTTTCATGCTGAACTACAACGTGTGGATTAATCAAGGAGAATCTCCGACTTCGCAATCTCAGTCCTTCTTCAATACCGAGGTGAGATATTCTACTCTCGGAGATCATTTTGAATATCGACAACCAACAAACTTGGCACGTGAGATGGTATTAGATTTTGCTGTAGCACGTGAGGATCCGAATCTTGATGCAAAAGAGTTCTATGATATGTTCAAGCATGTTGATACCCCGTTATATCCGGGTTGTGATTCTCATTCGGTATTGTCAGTGGTGATGCAGCTGTTGAACCTTAAATCTGATTTTAACTTACCGTAAGAATGCTATGACCGAATAATTCAGCTTGTAAGAGAGTTGTTGCCAAAAGGATCAAATGATTTGCCTGAAAGCTTCTATAAGTCGAAGATGATGATACGGAAACTCGGATTGGGCTACCAGAAGATAGACTGCTGTCGAAATGGTTGCACGCTATACTACAAGGAAAACAGTGATAAAGACAAATGCATTTTCTGTGACGAGGACCGGTACAAGCCAATCCAGGGCAAAGGAAAATCAATTGCCCGGACGCGGATGCGCCCGTACAAGTACATACAGTTCTTGCTAATCGCAAAGAGGCTGTAGAGGATGGATATGTCTGCAAATACTGCACAACACATGACATGGCATAACAAAGAACGGAAGATGGATGAAGGAGAATTATCTCATCCTGCTGATGGAGAAACATGGAAGCATTTTGATCGGTGTCATCCTGATTTTGCTGCGGAGCCTAGGAATGTTCGATTGGCTTTATGTTCTGATGGATTCACTCCATTCGGACAGTCGGAGATGCAATACTCTTGTTGGTCGGTGATTTTAACCCCGTACAATCTACCACCGTGGATGTGCCTGAAAACTCCTTACATGTTCCTCACACTTATCATACCCGGTCCAAGAAATCTAAAGAAGAACATCAATATCTACTTGCAACCATTGGTGGACGAGTTGAAACAATTATGGCAGTTTGGCGTCCAAATGTTTGATATATCGATGGAGCAGAACTTTTAGATGAGGGCGATGCTCATGTGGACCATCAACGATTTTCCAGCTTACGAGATGTTATCGGGGTGGAGTACTCATGGTATTATGTCATGTCCGATATGCATGGAGAATAGTAAGGCATTCTGCCTTCATAATAGAGGAAAGGCGTGTTTTTTGATTACCAGTGCCAGTTTCTTCCTTCGTCACATTCGTGGGGAAGGAACAGAGATGACTTCAGGGTTGGTAAACGAGAAGTATCTCTTCCTCCGTTGAGATTAATGGGATATATAGTTTGGGAAGAGGTTCAAGATTTACCGACTATCATGGAAAATCTGGGATCGGGCCATCACATTGAAGGCTTCGGACAACATCACAATTGGACGAAACGGAGTATCTTTTGGGATTTGCCTTATTGGCCGGACAATCTCATAAGAAACAATCTTGATGTCATGCATATTGAAAAAAAATATTTGACAACATATTTAATATTGTGATGGATATTAAGGGAAAAACGAAAGAAAATATTAAAGCAAGGAAGGACTTAGAAATTATTTGTAAGCGCCCAGAGTTGCATCTGTCGCAAAGGTCCAATGGTAACTGGGTGAAGCCTCCAGCACCATTTACATTGAGTAGAGATGATAAACTGATAATATGTAAATGGATTTCAAAGTTGAGATTTTCTGACGGTTACGTATCGAATCTGGCGAGATGTGTTAATCTCAACAAACGCAGGTTGATAGGGATGAAGAGTCATGATTGTCACGTTTTCATGGAGTGATTACTTCCTATCGCTTTTAGAGAGATGCTACATTCTCATGTATGGACTCCGCTGGCCGAGTTATATATCTTCTTTAGAGATTTGTGTTCAAGTAAGTTGACGGTGCAACATATGCTAGAACTTGAGGAGAAAGTTGTAGTGACGTTGTGCAAGTTAGAAAGGGTGTTCCCTCCCGGCTTCTTTGATAGTATGGAACATTTGCCGATTCATCTTGCATACGAAGCACGTGTTGGTGCTCCCGTCCATTATCGATGGATGTACCCATTTGAGAGGTATAAAATAATCTTCTAATTTGTAATTTTTTATTTAAATAATTCTAATATTCAATATATTTCTTATAGATATCTAGGTCACCTGAAGAAAAAAGTGGGCAATAAGGCTCATGTAGAAGATTCAATATGCGAAGCGTACATCATTGAGGGGTTTCTAACTTCTGCTCGATCTACTTCGATACTCATGTCCGAACAAATCAGAATAGAGCGTCGAGGAATGATGAAGGTGATATCAATGCACCGAACGAAGGGATCCGTACAATCTTCAATGTGGGGTGAAGCCGACAAGTGCGACTAAATTACGGTGGTTGGATGACGATGAGTTTGAAGCCGCACATCGGTATATATGCCTCAATAGCGGTATCCAAGAGATGGAAGATATTAAAAAGTAAGCGACACCATTTAGTCATTCTAAATTTGATATTTAGAAGTGTGCTAACATTTCTTCCTATTATTATAGTACTTTTAGAGCTGAGATTAGAATGGAAAGACCTGATATTGATGATGATGATCTTGCTAGAGAGGTCGATATGAAGTTTCCATCGTAGTTCCGAAATTATGTAAGGATTATAATCATTAGCCATTCTAAATTCGATATGTTATTACCCACACTTTGTCTAATGACTTTTCTGATACTACCCACACTAGGTCTTCCGTCCTGGTACACAGTTGCAGAACAAAGGGCTAAGAGCAATTGCTATTGGACCGAGCAAGAAGGCGAAGTATTGGAGCGGATATACAATCAATGGCTATAACTTTAGAACTACTGATAAGCCAATCAATCATTCATTTGTCGAAGAGAAGGCTAATTATACCAAAAATTCTGGAGTTTGTGTGAGAGCCTCAGTCTACGATGCCGATCCCGAATTTGACTACTACGGTGTTCT
The DNA here is from genome assembly GCA_029216955.1 of Iris pallida. NCBI lineage: Eukaryota > Viridiplantae > Streptophyta > Magnoliopsida > Asparagales > Iridaceae > Iris > Iris pallida. The sequence continues at coordinate 4,421,336 of JANAVB010038417.1, read as the reverse complement.
AAGAGATATCGTAGAGATTGAATATTCTGTTGATACGAAGATTGTGCTTTTTAAATGTCGTTGGTTCGACACAACACCCAACAAGGATGGAAGATTTACAAACAATTTGGCTTTGTTGATATAAAACATGGAAAAAGATATGGATGTTTTGAACCATTTGTGTTGGCTAGTCAAACCGTTCAAGTGTACTATACGAGTTATCCTGGCCGACGGCGCAGTACCCTGGATTGGTGGGCTGTATACAAAACTAAAGCAAGAAATACATATAATGTTGGGGATGTAGCCTACCAAGAGGAAGAGGTGATCAAGCCTCAACCAACATATATAAGTTTGGCTGGTGTTGAGGAAGAGGATTTAGAAGATACGGAGGTTGCGGTAGATGACGTTATGGAGGTAAACGTTGATGAAGAATTGGAAGATGTTGAGGAAGAAGTATTGGAAGATAATGATAAAGATCATAGTGATAGTGAAAATGAAGAAGCAGAAGAAGACACTTCAGAATCAAGCGATGATTCAGAAGACTCTTGGGAAGATGAATCAGACTAGTACGTGCGTTTTAATTTAATATACGAGTTCCATTAGTATAATGACATGATAGTAGTTTTTATTTTTAACACATCATCACTTATTATTTTATTCAGATTTTTCTATGGCGCCGAGAGGTCGACGTTCACGTTTGCAGCTTGGATCTTCATTAAGTCCGCCGAGAGATCTTCATCATGCCCGTCGAGTAGTTTCCATCACGCCCGACGACCTAGATTTACTGTACCAGTACTTTCTTGTATTAAAACATTTTGGATATGTGTATTAATTTTTCTTATATTAAAATATTATTCGTGTGTTTGTATGAAGCTAATTTTGGATATGTGTGTATGTGTTGTATTAAAATATTTGGGATACGTGTGCATAAAACTGAGAATTTGCAGGAAACACAAATACTGATACGTATTGCTACTATAAAACTGTCAACATGGATAAGGACTGCTAGAAACACGAATACTGATATTGTATTTGGAAACTGTTTATATGACTGTATATTGTGTATGTAACTGTCGACAGGGATGTGGAGTGCAGGAAACACAAATACTGACATACAATATTGTATTTAGCGACGGAATGGCGACGGAACAGCGACATAAAACTTGGAACATTGTAGGCTAGCGACGGAACAAAGACGATTTTTTTGTCGCTATATGCCTGGAAAATTTACTTTGCAGGCAACCGACGGAATAGCGACTGTAGTTGCTGTCGCTAAGGTTCTAGAAAATATTATATTCCAGTATAGCGACTGAATAGCGACGTAAATTTTTCTTACTATTCCGTCGCTATGTTCCTGTCCGACACCAAAAGCGTATCGAAAACATCTTAGCGACATAATTTTCCGTCGCTACTCTCATGCTGAATTATGCCGCTGCGACGTCAGTAGTTCGTCGGTAACTATAGCGACAGAGTTTCCGTCGCAATTTTGTCGCATTTTCCAATAAATAGCGTGTCGCTAAATGCGTCACTAATCAGTCGCTATTTTCGACAAACTAGCAACTGATTTAAATTAGCGACACGTGATTTCCCGACAAACTATTTTTTCGCTGATATGTCGCTATTCGGCTTTAGCGACGGAAAAATGACTTTTAGCGACGGATCCCGCCATCGCTAAAAGCCTATTTTTTTGTAGTGTCTGTCCTAGTGAGCTCATATTGTTTCAGGGAGTGCTTCGACATATTCCCATTATTTCAGGGAGCCTTGGCGTGCTACAGTTTTGAGTACTTTCCATTGATGTTACCATACCTTTGACTTAACTCATAAATGACTATTTGTTAGTCTTCTACATATTCAACTTGAACCAACCGTGCTCCATGTCATAAACCAACTGTGTTCTATGCGACACTACCGTCCAAGTCATACTCTATATGACGGGCCTTGAAACCGTGAGAACGAGCTTGCTCAACTTGAACATCCGTGTTCTTTGGGTGCCTTAAATCATGCCATAAATCGTATGGCCCATATTAAAATCATGGGGCACACATGCTATGATAAGTAAAGCGACCATGGGAACATCTAGATTATGACTGTAAGTCGATAGTCTATGCGCTAGTAATAAAAGTGATCTACTTTTCCCAAGTCGTCTCTTCTTTACCCAAGTCGTCTCCTCTTTACCCAAGTCGTGGTGTCGAAGGACCAAGTGCTAACTTTGAAAGCCATCTTGCAGTGATATCTAGGCAATAAGTTAACCATTTTCTATATTCTACTCAATCTGACTCAGAGCGGGATTATTGCCTTCAGCTATGTAGGTTTATCTCTTTTATTAGCATACATATTTAATGCAATTAACAATATCCAATTATTAGTGTGAAAGAGAAGCTGAGGCAAGTTTACCGAATCCACCCACCTGAGTGAGGAGTTGCCTCGGCCGAGCGGGACTTCGAGCAAGTTGTTGCATGGCTAAGTCCAAACGTCGTTGCATTTCGATTACTCATGTTGAATTGAGAAGAACGGGGCACTACAAATGGTACTACACTATGAGTTACTTCTAGGCTTATATACTGATACTTAATGCTCACCTACCCAATGGAACCACTCGCGGACCCATAAGCTATACTCCCTACAATCAGCACTGATACTTAACCTGACACAACCTATCTACAAGTTACTAAGCTACTACGTACACTATCCAAAGAAGATGCCTTGAAACTAATGAAGGTGAAGCCCCATTAGAAACTGAACTACAGGAACTAAAGATATCTCTACCCTGAGCTAGTAGGGTGATGGAACAGAACTCAATGATAACAATGTGGAATGATAGAGACGACATATTAAGAACCAATTTAAGATACAATCTGATAATCATACACGTCTATCTGAAATCATGTTACCCAAAATTCTTGCTATGTCAGTAAGCATAGCTCATCACACCAACCGGTATAGCTGCAAAAACTCTAAATTCTATAACTAAGATAAGTATATCCAAAATCAGGTTCTATGACTTTGCCATGCCAGCTAGTGTGACTGTGATAAACTATAGACTCCATAACTAAAGCAGACATTTACTTTTCACGCTGTCCTCATCAAATATGTCATCAAAATTTACCTTAATTTAGTCCATAAAATTCATCTCGATACAAATCAAAGTCAAGAACGAATATCAAGAATAAATTCAACAACGAATAAGGGAGAGTTGACAGAAAAAAGTGGAAACAAATTTTGAGATAAAGTTTATAGTGAGATTCTAATGGGTCATCCCATGAATCTCTCGAGGAGTCCTGTATTGTGATTGGGTACTCTTTTATCCTAATATCCTATTTTCTATATCATATCGCAGGCTTACAGTAGTACAACTAAGCTGTTACACTAATACGACATTGCTCTAATTGTGAAGCCTGGCCTATATAGGCCACCACAAAAATGTGTCATGATCTACACCAAGAATAGGAGCACGAGTACGTGGGTACGTCCAGCCTACGTCGTAGCATCGGCGGTAGAACGTTGTCTAGGACAACAGTACTAACTACACATCTCTCGTGTATATATAAATAGTAATATATATATATATATATATATATATATATATATATATATATATATATATATATATATATAAATATATATATATATATCACAACCTGTCAATGACATCTCATCTCTAAAACGAAGATAATATAATGATAATTTTCATACTCGATCACAATAAACTATAAGGAAGATAATGGCATGCTAATGACATAAAAATATGAAATGATAATCCAAGAGAAGTCTAGATGCATAACCTAAATCCTATCCACAACCAAAGTTTATGAGTCTATCTATCTCAACATCAGTATAAGTCTTAAATAATAATAACATCCCAAAATCTCGTAAGCTGGTGACAAATCCAATACTAATAGCTAACTAGCTAATTTTTTACTAGTGGTGTATCCCCTACTGGAACGGCCTCCTCCTGTGGCTCCTAGACATATCTGTCATCTACTCCGGGTCCATAATAAGTAGGACAAAAGTCCTCAAGATCCTTTGAAAAATGTTATCCAGTCAAGATTGGAGCAAAATACATAAACTAACAATAGTTCAATTAAATTAACAAAAACTATAAAAAATAGTAAGTAATAGAAATACAACATGGAAAAGTAATACTGAATAGTAAGAAAATAGGTAAACATGTAATCATGTCATAGGCAATAAGAAACTGTAAGTAAATATGTGAACGAATGTATCAACAGGTAATAACTGGAATAGAGCATGAATTACTAAGATGTGCCTTAAAATATTTGTTTATTATGTGATCGGCTTGGGACAAGATCAAGCTATTCCATATGACTGGCTATGCACAAGTACAAGTAAGAGATCAGGACAATCATATATGGAAAGCTATACACAAGTACAAGTAAGATCAGGCTATACCTACTTGAGCTGAGGGTGAGCTATGCACAAGTATTTGGGATATAATCACATAATCTACCAATATTTCTCCATCCTCTGACTAGTACGATAAATCCAATCATGACTCCTCATGACAAGTATCAAGATACTAGGCCGTGTAATCCTCTGTCAGGAATCATGTATATTACTACAATATTGATATCATATAATCTTCAAGATAACAAAAATTGTTAGAAAATGTACTCGCATGTGATCCTGAGCAATGAGTGAGAGTCGATATGCAAAATGGAGTCACAAAAACCTAAATATGAAATATTAATGTCAATTGGTGGTTTGGAATGATAATTATCATTAACTAAGTCAAGATGTGATTTTTAGGTCAAAACTAGGTCTTTGAAGTCAGATTAGGACAATACCTTGCTTCTAGAGTGAAAATAGATCAATATCTTGCTTCTATGGTCAAACTAGGTCAAATCTAGGTTAACATAGTCAAACTAGATCATTTTCTTGTTTCTAGGTTGATTTTACCTATTTACAAGGTTTATAAAGTTATACTAGGTCTGAACAAGTAACTATTTGGTTTTTAGGTGCTAATTAGGTCAAACTAGTCAATACGAGAACAATACTAGATTTCTAGGCTATTCTAATAAGTTCCTAACATATATTTTCCTAATATATACTTCTACATATAATTTTTCACAATACCTTGGCCTATAGCTATTTACCTTATCCCGTATCACGGTATCCTAACCCGTATCACAAATTTACCTAATACCTTAGTCCGTATATCAAATACCTTAATTATTAGTCAGTACCTTAGTCAAACTAGGTTTTTTAGTCCATACTACTCATACCAAGTTATCCCAGCTAATATTGGGTAACACTAGCTAATACATCATATATCATACCATATATTTTATAAGTGTAGGCTCACACCAATATACCTTAGCTCATTACTTCTTACCCTATGCATTACCTAAACATTACATTTACCCTTTTATACACATACATAAGCCATATACCAATTAGTGTTGGATCGAACAGGCGCGCGTGTGGGCCCAATGCGAGCCCTCCGATCCGACGGTGCGCTGGGGGGGACTTCAGCGGGGCTCCCCCAGCGGGGCCTTTGATCCAGATCCTATATATATATATTTTTTTGATCCAGATCCAGATCCAGATCCTATATATATATATATATATATATATATATATATATATTTTTTTTAACAGACATTTTATTGAAAACGGAAAGAGGCTCATAGAGAGCAATACATACGGTTACAAGGCCCAAACACACAAAAGGGGCCCTGTAGAACAGGTTGAAAATAAGAAAAAGTGCAATTACTCGGATTCAAAATATCAAAAATTGAAATTTCAAAAATAAAAAAGGGGTTAGAGGGTCGGATATCCAAACATCCAAATTTTCAAAAATTTTGAAAATTTAAAAATTTGGCAAACGAGCAGGGTGGCAGGACTGAGCGGGCGCTCAGCCCGATGAAGCGGGTTTAGTGGAGCGCGCGTCTCAAAGAGAGCGCACGGACCGAGGTAGGGGCACCCTGCCCGAGGGGAGGGACGCACGGCTCGAGGAGCCTCGCCCCCCCCGAGCGTTGACCGGAGGCAGGGGCACCGACGTCGAAGACTGGGCGAGGGACGGCGGTGACCGGCGGCGGGCTCCGGCAGGCCAGGGACGCCGTCGGGAGGGGTTCCGGCGGATGGAGCGAAGGCTCGCGAGGTCAGAAGAAGGGGGCACCGGCGAGAAGAACCAGTCCGACGACGGATGGGAAGACGAGGTGGCCGGGGAGAGGACCAGCGGTGACCTCCGGCGGGAGAGCGGCGATCGGGGAGGAGGAAGGGAGCCGGAGGCGTTGTCCGGCAGGCCAAGCGGGGGACGCCGTCGGGTGGGGCTCCGGCGGAAGGAGCGGAGGCTCACGCGGCGAAGAGGAGGGGGCTCCGGCGAGGGGTAGACAGATCGCCGACGGTTGGGAAGACGAGGGGGCCGGGGAGAGGACCGGCAGCGACCTCCGGAGGGAGAGCGGCGAACGGGGAGGAGAAAGGAAGGGAGGAGAAGGAGAGGAGGCGAGCGGCCGGGGAAGGGCCGCCGGCCGCCGACTCACCACCGGTAAGGGGGAGGGACCGCCAGCGCGCGGTGGTGGGAGCTCCGCAGCTCGTACCGGGGAGTGGACGTCACAGCAGACGAGGAGCCGCCGAACGACGCCGGGGGAGACAGAGCTCGTCGAGGGCGACGCAGAGCACGGGGGGCGCGACGCCGCCACCAAAGCCCACGATGGGGGGGCCTCCGCCGACTGGGAAAGCACCGGCAAGGCAGGAGGGACGGAGGCTGCAGCCGGACAAGGGCTGTCGGGAGCCGGGAGCGAGGGGACCGGCCACTTGAGGGAGAGAAACGCGGCCGTCTCCGCGGGGGGGCGGCGCCGCCGCGAGGGTAGAGGGCACCGGCCAGGAGAGGGGGGCAGCGAGAGGGAGAGGTATATATATATATATATATATCCAGATCCTATATATGTATATATATAAAAAATATATATAATATATAAATATATAAATATATATATATATATATATATATATATATATATATAATTTATATATATATATATATTTATATATATATATATTATATATATATATATATATATATATATATATATAATATATATATTATATATTTATATATTTATATATAAATATATAAATATAAAATTTATATATAAAATAAATAAATAAAAAGTTATATATATAAATTTTTTTTATATATAAATATATAAATATATAAATATATAATATACATATATATATATATATATATATATATATATATATATATATATATATATATATATATATATATATATATATATATATATATATATATATGGGTATTACCCAATTTAGCATACCATGTATCATATCCCATATATATACCATATTGCATATGTAAATACATACCCATGGGTATCTACCCTAAATCCTTGATACATGCTCCTATGATAATTCCTCTTAGTACCCCACACAAAGGTATTCATATATATCAACAAACCCTTATTATCCAAGTTCTATATCTATAACCTATTTATGACTTATAGTACTTTAGGAATCTATCTAGGTAAATACCCTATATTGGGTTAGCGTCTAAGCCTATATAATATATATATAAGATATATATTATATAATATATATATATATATATATATATATATATATATATTATATATATATGGCTATATATTTTATATGGCTATATATATATATATATATATATATATATATATATAGCCATATAAAATATATAGCCATATATATATATATATATATAGCCATTACCTCTATTCTATATCCCTAATTATATAGGCATAAATATATATATATAATATATTATATATATATATATATATAATATATATATATATATATATATATATATATATATATATATATATTTATTTATTTATTTTTTTTATTTTATATATATATATTATATATATATATATATATAT